>CM053586.1:213373935-213390580 GCA_028646515.1 Pseudochirops corinnae
GCGCCACAGGCTCCACATGACCACATTCAGCCTATTAGGGAACAGAGTATACTTTTAAATATCCAAAGGTCCTCAGAGTCACGTAGCCACATTAGCAAAGGGCCTAGGGGCAGGGAAGATCTTCAGATTCCCATAACAGAGACCAACCAGCAGGCTGTTATAATAGTCCAGACATGAGGTGATAAGGGCTTGTGCAAGGGTGGTGGAAGTGTCAGAAGAGGAAAAGGGGTTTATATAAGAGTTGTTAGAAAAGGAATATCAGTAGGACATAGCAACTAATTGGATAGGGGGTGGTGAAAGGGAGTCCGAGAATGACCCCTTAGATTGTGAGCTTGGGTAACTGGGAAACAAAAATTAAAAAACATCCCTTGGTTCTGTGCTTCCACCATGATGATGGTGAAGGACAGTTGGAAAATAGAGTGCTAAGAATTTCACATGCTTGTAGACTCTAGAAACATTAACTTAATCATGGGTACTCAAAATGTGAGATCTTTGTCTCATCCACAAATTGACATTCAATTGGAAAAAATAAACCATATTGTTATTGGTATTTTCAAGATAAATGAAAGCAAAAGACAAAAGGAAGTTGCAACAAATGGAAGGATGGCTCGTATCCTTCCAGGGGGCAAACAAAAGAGTTGGCAGAACTGATTTCATTGTGTGACAAAAGGCAGCAAGAAGTAATTTCAGAGGACACCAGAGATTTCACCTTGTAGTGCTCATGATTTGAGCATGAGCAAACTGTGATCCCATGGCAGCTACTAAGATAATTGCAACTAATGTGCTGACATCTGTTGCTGAGGATGAAAAGGGAGTAATTCTGAGACTTTGACAAGATTGTCCAAACCGAGTCAGCATATACTTTGATACTCATTGACATCAGTGTACAGGTGGACACCGTCGGTGGGGTATAGGGGGTATGGTAAAGAGGGAAAAACATGTTGGAAAATGTCACCTAGACTTAGGAAATGAATGAGTCTGATGGCTTGACTACTTGACAGACTCATGCCTATACAGACAGTTCTCACTTTCTGTAAATTTACATTATTTAAATTCCCACTCTCCTGTTGGAGGGCAGCAGGACCCAGGCTCTGGCTCTTGGCAGTAGTGGCAGAAACACCAAGGCAGTTTCTTTTTTAACTTAAAAGTTTTATTGTTGCCTTAAGTATTTATATTACAGCAATTTCCCTTCTCTCTTCCCCACCTGAACCCCTTTCCATATAACGAATAAAACATTTAAGCAAAATCAGTTGTCTTGCAGTAGCTGAATTTGACAGCAGCTTCTATCATACTCTCTATCCTTCATCTCTATTTTTCTTTTTATTGAAAGAAAGGTATGGTTTCCTTGTTGTTTCTTCAGGACCAAGACTCTTCATGACAGTTATTAGAGTTTTACTGTTTTTTAATGTTTCATCATTTATATTTTTGTAGTCGCTGTGTATTTTGTTCTCTTGCTTCTGCTTTCTTTATACTGTGTCATTTCATGTCTCCCTATGTCTTTTCTTAATTTCTCACATTCATCATTTCTTAGGACCCAGTAACATTATATTACATTAATATATTGGAGTTATTTGAGAGTCAAGATGGCCTAATGGATAGCAAGTCAGTTTTGGGCCAGGAAGACATGGGTTCAAGTCCCACTTCTCATACATACTGGCTTTGTGACCCTGAGCAAGTTACTCAGTTTCTCAGTGTTCTAGGCAACTCATCAAGACCTCAGTTGCAGAAAGGTAGATAAAGCACCAGAATTGGAGTCAGGAAGATCTAAGTTCAAATCCTGCCTCAGATACTTCCTAGCTCTCTGACCCTGGGCAATTCACTTCACCTCTGTTTGCCTCAGTTTCCTCATCTATAAAATGGGGATAATAATAACACCTACCTCTCAGGGTTGTTGTGAGGATAAAATGAGGCAATATTTGCAAGGGCTTAGTATAGTGCCTGGCATGTAATAAGGTGCTTAACAGAAGTACTTGTTTTCCCCCCTTATACTCCTGGACCCTCTGTCTGTCTCTTTTTACACTGCTCTTAATGATGATATCACTGACTTTAATGCATTCAGTTATCATCTCAATTAATCAACAAGCATTTATTAAGTGCTTCCTGTATGCCCGGCACCACAGGGGACACAAAGAGAAGAGCAATGTCGTCTCTGCCCTCCAGGAGATGACATTCTAATAGCAGAGCCCGGGATGGGAGAAGATGTGCACGTAGAGGCACATATGAGACACACGGGAAGCAGACATAAGTTTTCCTTGAATGAGACTGCCAAGTCTTGTTGACTCTACTTATATACCATCTCTTGTACCTGTCCCCTTCTTTCCACTCTCACAGCCATCATCCCAGGCCAGGCTCTCATCACATCTGGCTTGTACTTACTACAGTGACCTTTGGTCTTCCTTAAGTCCCTTCCTTCTCCAATCCATCTTCTAGGTGATAGCCAAAGTGAGAGTCCTGTAGCTCAAGTCAGACTGTATTATGCCTTTACTCATTAAACTCCAATGATTCCCAATTACCTTGGATCAGATACAAATTTCTGTTAAGCATTTGAAGGCTTTCACAATCTGGCTCCATCCTATTGTTCCAGCCTTATTAAACATTACTCCCCTTCATGCACACTGCAGTCCAGCCAAACTAATCTTTTTTGCTGTTCCTTACATACAACATTCCTCCTCCCAGCACAATACCTTTAGAGGCTGTCTCTATGTCTTAATACCCTACTCTCCCTGACATTCTTCAAAGTTTGACTGAAGTGCTACTTCACCCATGAAACCTCACAGGTGGTAGAATGATGGTAACAGAATGCTGGGAAGACCTGAGTTCAAATCCAGCCTCAGATACTTACTAGGGATCCTGAAAAAGTATTTAACCTCTGTTTGTCTCAGTTTCCTCAGCTGTAAAATGGGGATTGTGATAATACCCGCCTCCCCAGGTTATTGTGAGGAGCAAATGAGACAATATTCATAAAGCACTTAGCACAGCACCTGTCATGTATTAGGTGATTAATAAATGGTTCTTTCTTTCTTTTCTCCTTCCTTCTGATTCTTTCAGCTACTACTGCTTTTCTGTTCTTCCTCCCCCCCCGAAATTACCTTGTACTTATTTGTCTCTTTCCTTCTTTGCTCTGTGGCATGATAGGCTTCCTCACAACACTCCCTTTCCTTTCTTCATGCCTTTGAACTGGCTGTCGTCAGTTCTTGGAATGTGCTCTTTTCTTACCCACGTGCCTTAGAATCCCTCTTTGCTCTAGAAATCAATTCAAGTGGCACCTTTTACATGAAACCTTTCCTTATTACCCCATTTCTTGTGCCTTCTATCTTATGTTTGTTTTTATTCGTTTTGTACATACTGAGATGTATACATGTTGTCTCTCTTACCTTGAGGATGGCGATGGTTTCATTTTTGTTTTTGTTCAGTATATGTAGTAGGCACCTATTTGATTAGGTATTTCATGTGTTCTTCCCCCAGACTCCTTTTTATGCTTTACTATTTTATTATTGCTTTCTATGTAGGGATAGAGGGAAGGGAATATATCCAGAAATTAATATTAAAAATAAAAGATACCAGTAATTTAAAAAGGACATAAGTTCCTTGAGAATAGGAACTGTTTTGGTTTTTATCTTTGTATCTTCAGAGCCCAGCACAGGGCCTGGCACAAGTAAGTACTTTTTAAAAATCTTGAAAAAAAAATAAAATTAAAAATAAAAATAAAAAAAATTTTTTTAAATGTTGAGTTGTTGATTGATTAGCTATTGGGCAATAGACCAATATAATTTCCTTTATTCTGAAAGACAGGGAGAAGTTCCTGGAATTAGTGAGCCATGAAAAAATCACCACCAAAATGAAACAGGTCTTATGTAGTTTGATCATTTTTTTATCATTGACAAAGGAACTACCGCATTTGCAACCTAATCTTCAGGCCCCAGTTTTCTATTTGAAGAAGCAGAAATGATTAAGAAGTGAAGTCAAGACACAGCTTTTGGACTAGACCAGATACATGCTGAAGATCTCCAGGCCCAGTCTAGTACAGAGCACTGAGTGATCATTTTATAGGTTATCTAATAGGAGGAAAGATGCCAAAAGAAAGGAAAAATAATATGGATGATGTTAGTATCCATAAAAGGCTACTGATCCACAACCTTATTTTTTTCATTTTTGTAAAATCCTAATGAGATTGATTTATAATACTTGTTGGGGTTTCCTTGATGATAATATGAGAAGTGAACTAGCCGGATTTGGTAACATTCTCTACAACAGACCACATTTACAATCACTTAATTGACTGAAAAGTACAGAGAATAATACATGTTCCTGCTGTTTGTTGTTTGTTGGTTACAAAAAGGCATTTGACTCAGTAGAGTAAAATACAGCCTTAAATAAAGGCTCTCCTCTAACAAAGAGTCTCTTATGCATGTGTTAGATCATAGAGATTCCTTAATAAATGCAATTGAACTTTGTTCAATGACCCTTTCATTTTCTAATGAGACTTTTAAAAATTCCTCTAAGAAGATGAATGGCAAAATATTAACAACCACATATGAAACTGTATGGCATAGTGGGGGAAGCTAGGTGGTGTAGAGAATACAGCACTGGGCCCAGATTCCGGAAGGCCCATTTCAAATCTGGCCTCAGAAACTTAGTGGAAGTGTGCCCCAGGACCAGTCACTTCACCACTGTCTGCCTCAGTTTCCTTAACTGTAAAATGGGAATTATAACAGCATCTATGCCTCAGGGTAGATCAAATGTTGCAAGAATCAAAATAAGATAATATTTGTAAAGCACTTAGAGTGCCTGGTGCATATAGTAGGTGCTATGTAAGTATTATCTACTGTTACTACTATTGATAAAGAGCTGATCTCAGAAATCAGAAAGACTTGAGTTCATGTCTGCTTTCTTATACATACTTGGCTGTGTCATCTTAGACAAGTTAGTTAACCTCGCAGTGCTCTGTTCTAAGCACCTTCTTAAGACTATAAATTGCAGAGAAAGTGCTCATCTGCAAATGCTCACTACAAAAGTTCATTAAAAAAAGACTGCTCCAAATAATGAATAATAATAATAATAATAATAATAATAATAAAAACGTAAGCAAAACAACTCTGAAGTTTCACTCATATTCGGCAAGTTGGCAAAGATGACAAGAGGGGAATAGTCAACAATAGAGGAATTTTGACAGGAATACTAATATACTGTTGATGCAACTGTGAATTGGTGTATCCATTCTGAGAAGCAATTTAGGATTATGCTAAAAAATAAACAAAACATGCCCATATTCCTTTGATGTAGAGATCCACTGCCAGTAAAACACCTCAGGATGTCAAAGATAGGAACAAAGGTCCAGTACACATGATAATATTTATAGCGGCACTTTATATAGTAACAAAAAACTGGAAACAGAGTACACTGGGGAATGGCTAAGCAAATTATGTTACATTAATGTAATGTTGCTGCATACCAAGCAGTGATGAAATCTGAATAATTCAGAGAGATGTGGGAAGACTTATGTAAGTCATTCAAAGTGACCTAAATGATGATCGGGATAACAATATGCACAGTAAATGGAGAGAAGCAAAACTCCAGTGTTATGTAATTCTAATGACCATCTTGTGCCTGAAGAAGAGATGATTAAAGGTACTTCCCTCCCTTTGCAGAGATATGGGGGTCAGTGGATGTGGAACGGATGGCTAGAAGGTCATCCTTGGTCGCTGTGTTCATAAGTTATGCTGAGTTGTTTATTTTTCTTTCTTCTTATTCTTTGTGATAAAGCATGGCTCTCTGAGTAGGGAAGAATTATATCTGAAATGAAAGTGATACAAGTACAAAAGATATCAATAAAAATAAACCATTAAAAACCAAACTTGTTTTTATCACATGGGCAGACAATAATTAAAACAATCTAGGTCTTAATTATTGTAAATAAAAGATAAATATTTAAAAGGTCAACTGACCATTTCCTCTTAATGGAATTTAAGTATAGCCACCTACAAATATTAATCATATGCCCATTGCCTTATCCACTGCTTTCCCCCCCTTTTTTACTTAATTCAACAAAAGTTTTATGTTTTAAACACCTACTTGTCCAAGGCCCTATGCTAGTCTCTGGTGATACAAAGACATTATTCTCAAGAAGTTTACTCTCTATGAGGAGAAAGATTTATTTCTCTACTCAGTGGTTCTCTGATTTTATAGATTTGCTGATTGCAACTCATCCAGGCCTTCATTTAGGTCTTTTTGTTTCTTGGAGAAAGGCATGAACACAAGTAATTATGATACAAGCAAAAGTGAGTTGAATGCAGAGGATTTATCAGGCAAAGTGCTATGATAAATTTGAGGAAGCTGGGACCACTTTCATCTGGAAGAGGTATGAAGTGGGGGGCTGAGGGGAGTCAGGTAAGGCTTTATGGAGAAGGTAGCATTAGAATTGGTCTTTGAACAAAATGAGCCACTTCAATAGACAAGAGAGGCAAGAGTCCCTTCCAAAACATGGAGAATGGTACAAAACAAAAACAAGAAACAAAAGCATTGAAATTGGAGAGAGAAGGACAAGTGTGAAGGGAAAAGTAGTCCAGTTTGACCAGAACATAGACTATATGAAAAGGGTATGGAATGATATATGGTCATATCAGACTCTTCCCTTTGTAGGGAATGATGATTCAGAACTGATTTCTGAATGGGTAAATCCATACACCATTTTACAGTGAGTTGGTGTTACCCTACAGAGGGAGACAGAGCTGAGGTTTAAAAGGTAGCTGCCTATGTGGGTAAATTACTTAACCTCTATTTGACTCAATTTCTTCAACTGTAAAATGGGGATGAATAATAGCAACTACCTCACAGAGCTGTTGTGAGGATCAAAGGAATTAACATTAGTGCAGTGCCTAGTATATAGTAGGTGCTTAATAAATATTTATTCCCTTTCTCTCATCTGAGAGCTATAGAGATTATAGCACTTACTCAGGACTTTGCCTGGCAGTGCATTTACAGTCTTCCAAGGTGATCATGGGTCTTCATAGGACCCAAACTTTTTTTGTTGAATGAGTTCAATTGAGTGGTTAACACCACTTGGTAGGATCAAAGTAAGATTGTCTTGGACCTTGAATGACAGGATGAGGAACTTATACATTATTATTAACGATAAGGGACCATTGAAATGGAAGAGTGAGATGATCAGAGCATTCCTCCTTAGGCTCAAATGTGAAGGATGGATTGGATATGGACTAGACTTGAATCTGAAAGACTGGTTAGGAGGTTATTACCAACACCTACATAAGATGATGCAAGGGCCTAAATGAGGATGCAGGTATGGATTGGACCCATCGAGAAACCAATTTTAGAAGTAAATTCAAAAGGACTTTCATACCTGATTAGATTTGTTGGGTGAAGGAGAAGGAGGAGTCAAAGATGACTCCAAACTTGTGAGCCTAGAGCCTAGACAGTAATATCAAGAAAAAGAGAAGTTGAGAGAAGCAGCTTTTTTACCCACAGAGTTTGAAGTGTCAATAGGCCATCTTGGTGTAGATAAGCAATAGATAGTTCTAAGTTAAAACAAAAACAGCAAAAAGACATACCAATTCATTATAAATAGAAAACTAAAGAATTAGGAGAATATCTCTACAATTCCATAAGCCTGGATTTATTTTCACATTTATTTTCCTACTGTTTAGTAAAGCTTTAAATGTAAAAAGAGGAAGGATCGGTGTTTAAATAACACTTGAAAAGTTGCTTGGCTATAAAAAAGGTTAGGAAGAATTAGAAAATACTTGCCTTTCCACTGTTCTGTCCTCCTACTCATAGAATGAGATGAGGAGCTAGAAAGAAAGGGAACAGGAGGAGTTTGGAATCATCCCTGTGACTTTGTTCAGTATGAGAGCTAATTTGTCTCCCCCTCCTCCCCTTTTTGGCAAAGAACTATTGAAACCACATGTATTCTTAGAGATAGTTTTCAAAAGTCCACAAAAATTCTATTCATTTCTACAAACTTGAATTGGCCTTTCCTGCATTTATTGATGCTATCTCCGCCCTCTTCCTATTCATCTGCATTTTCTTCTTTTGCTCCTCTTAACAGTAAATTAAGAGAGCATGAGCATCTGTCTTCAGCAAATAACTATACACTCAGTGCTCCCTATAGACACAGATTCCAATTAAAAAACAAACAAAAAGGGAATAGAAAGAAAAGCTAGCCCATAATTAGTTGAATTTCATTAAGTTAACTGCCCAATTTCTTTGAGGCTTAGCCTGATTTCTTATAGATCTGGTGACATGGACCATGACTAAATATGCATTTTGTATTTTTTATGAAAATAGACTTAATTTTGGAGCAAAAGAGAATTAGCTTTTCATTTATAGACAGTATTTTAAACTTGTGTCTTGACAACCAAGGCAGAATATAGTCTTGCATCTCTTATCTTGGGAATTCATAATTTTACTTAGAGGCAAAATTTCTTCCATGTTGATAGTGTAAATGATCTTGACATAGCCAAAAGGTACCAGTCTCTAACATCTGTGGCTACATGTGCTGAATTTTAAGTCCTAGGACTTTGTGTTAATTTTTGGTCATATCTATTTCTTTGGGGAAGCTAGGTGGCACAGTGGTTAGAGTGCTGTCTTTGGATTCAAGAAAACTCATCTTCCTGAGCTCAGATCTGACCTTAGACGCTATGTGACCCCGGACAAGTCACTTACCCCTGTTTATCTCAGTGTCCTCATCTGTTAAATGATCTGGAGAAGGAAATGGCAAATCACTCCCAGTATCTTTGTCAAGAAAACCCCAGATGCGGTCACAAAGAGTCAGACACAACTGAAGTGAATTGAGCGACAACAATACAAGATTCTCCTAATGGTCCAAAATTCCATTATGAGGCTGCTTCTGCTAACAGAGAATGAAAATGCAAGAAAACTTTAACTTACAGTTTTGAGAGTTGCTTAAGGACCACAGAGGTTAAGAGATTTGTCTATGGCCATATAGCCAGTAAGTATCAGAAGATTAGAAACTTGGTAACAAAGGCTTCAAAGGCTCAAAGCACTTTACCACATGGTTTCTTCTAAGAATGGCATCTTTACCTTCTCAAATCAATTCTGCTAGGTTTTATAAACTGTCAGATTTAATGGAGAAGGCTTTTTTTTTTTTTAGTGGTTTCTTTATTTTCTTTTTTGTTGGTTTCTGTATTTTCAAATAAGGTTTCTTCACTATCACAGCAGATAACCTATTTCTGATATAATACTGTGAGGAATATTTTGACAGTGGATTTCTTAATAACAAAGAAAGGTCATGTTTTATTAATAATATTTCGTATTTGGGGATTGATTTTGTTTATGATAACAAAACAACCTTGATCTCATAAGAAATGTATGGGTCTTACTCAGACATTAATAAAGGAAGCTGTTATTCAGATACATAATTAACAAAGTGATAAACAGTTTATATTTATTAGAACAATAACTTCATCAAAAAAAGTAATTCTTTCAATCTAGCTCTGTGAGCCAAAAGAGAAAAGAGTTAAGGAGAGAGAGGTTTGAAATGGATTGTTGTATTGGATGACCCATATTAAAAGAAGATTTGGGGATACGTAGCCCCCAAGGCAATATTGCATCACAAATGGAGCAACATTATCATTCAACTGAAACTTTCCCCTCTTAAGTTACCAGTTATATCTCAGGTGCCAAATTTGATGGTGTTTTCTCAGGCCTCATCCTTTTAAATTCTATGCTGCCTTTCACAATGTCAGGCAGCCTCTGTTCCTGAATTTTCTCATCTCCTAAGTTTTTTTTGTGAAACTGTTCCCTCCTGGTTCTCATCCTACCTATATGATCATATCCTCTCTGTGGCCTTTTGCTGACTCATCATCCATATCATGCCCCTAACTGTGGCTGTATCTCAAGGCTCTATCCTAGGCCTTCTTTTCTTTTCTCTTTTTATGCTCCCTATTCCTGATCTCATCAACTCCTATGGGCTTATTATCTCTATGCTGATGATTCACAGATTGATATATTCCAGGCCCCGTTTCTCCCTTCACCTTTAATCCTGTATCAACAGTTACTTATTAAACATTTCAAGCTAGATGCCCCAGAAACATATCACACTCAATATATTCAAAAAAGAGCCTACCATCTCCCTCCCCCCCAAAATACTCCTCTTCCAAACTTTCCTCTCCACCCAAAAAAATTCCTCTTCCAAACTTTCCTGTTTCCATTGAAGGTACCATCATTCTTTCAGTTTCCCAGATTCACAATCTCAGTGTGATCCTTGACTCCTCAGATATCAAATTATTTGCCAAATCTTACTGTTTCAACATTCACAGCATCTCTAATGACCTGGGCCCTTCTCTCATACACTACCACCTCCGTTCAGGTTTTCATTACCCTGCCTAGTCTATTACAGCACTTCTTAGCTGGTCTCCTTGCCTCAAGTCTTTCCTTATTCGCCATCTGCTAAGCTGTTGCCAAAATGATTAAGCTTAGATCTGACCATATTTTTCTCCTACTCAGTTAACTCCAGTGGCTCCCTATTACCTCTAGGATAAACTATAAACTCTTTTTAGCTTTTGAAGCCCTTCACAACCTGAACCCCTCTTAGCTCTCTATCCTCATTATATATTATTCCCCTTTCCACATCCTATAATCCAGCCAAACTGACCTCTCTATTCCTCATCTGTGGCCCTCCATCTCCTGTTTGTATGCTTTTGCAAAGGCTGTCCCCAATGGCTGTGATGTACTCCTTCATTACCTTCTTCAGAGAATCTTCATCTTCCTTCAAGATGCCACTCAAGCACCACCTTCTGCATGAAGCCTTTCCTGATCCCCCCAAGTACAAGTGTCCTTCCTCCAACTACCTTGTATTTATTCTCTCTATATTTATTTGTCATATTTGCCTTCTTGCTTTTTCCCAATATCAGCAAATTGTGAAGAGTTACTGTTTCATTCTTTGTATCCCCAGTAAACATACAGCAGATGCTTAAATGCATGTTACTTGTTTGATTGAGAACTGGCCTTGAAGTCAAGAGAACCTGGATTTAGTTGATACGTACTGACTGTGTGATTCTTGGCAAGTTACTTAATTTCTAAATACCCCAGGGCTATATGTTGCAGAGAATATACTGATTTACACTGGTAAAGTAGTCCCTCTCTGGGAAATCACAGTTCTGATTAAAAAAAAACATCAGTTTTCCAAGAGGCAGTATAATGAGGGTAAACTCTGGAACAAAATAAAAACCTAAGACATAGTAACTTTTTTATTCTTTAGGCTTACCTGAGAAGACAGGAGAAGAAACGAGATCAATTTTGTAGGCAAGAGTCAAGTTTTGAGAGACCCCGACCTTCAAGTATATCATCTTTTAGACAGGTACTTAGAGGTTTTTTTGGTTTTGTTTTTAATCTTTGTCTTTTTTTTAAAAGGAGATTGTCTTGTTGTTTCATGTGCATATGAATCCAGAAAATGCTCATGTCTTTTGTGAATAGTAGATATTGGAAAATCCTAAAATGTGGTACAGTGGCTAGAGCAGTGGATAAGGAACTCTGAGGTCTCAATTTCACTCTTGGCTATTATACCAACTAGCTATATCAGCATTCCCCTGTCCATTTTCTCATCTATAAAATAATGACTTGAACAAAACAGACTCAAAAGGCCTTCTAACTTGCAAAATCTATGATTCTCAAGTTGGAGGCACTACATCTTATTAGTTCATTGAAATCACTAGGTTTTCATTCATTATAATTTTATATAATGAAAACTTATAAATTGGAACAAGAATTTGTTTCTTAATAGCTATATCATTATTTAGTTCTAGATTAAATCTACTCACTATCAGTATATTTATATTTACAACCTTGTCTGAGAAGAATTTTATTTATTCTAGGTTAGATCTGAAGACCATGAACTATATTCAAATAATATTTGTTTACCCATTCAACATCCATTTATTCAACAGTGTACTAACTATGGAGAACATAACTATAACTAAACATGGTCTTTTCTCTTATGGACCTTTATTACTTGTCTATTGGTGGAGATAAAGGCATATAAATAACTCTTACACAAATACAGAATATATAAGTGCTGTAACAGAAACAAAGTGCTTTGGTAATTCAGAGGATAAATCTAGTATGTCTGATTGGTGGTGGCAGTCAGGGAAAGCCTTATGAATGAGGTAGCATGTAAGTTGGACACCAAAGAAAAGCTAAGAATTGAATAGAGAGAAATAGGGGCAGAGAATTTAAAGAAGAATAAAATGTACAAAAAAAGGGAAAGGGACCAGGCATATTTAGGAATGCCGAGTATTCTGTTTGTGTATTTGAATGGAAGAATTGGAAGATAAGATTAGTAAGGAGGTAGGTTGGAGCCAAATCATCAAGGACCTGTGGTGGTAGGCCAAGGAATTTGTATTCTGTATGATAGGGAGGTCACTGGTGGTTTTAAAGTTATGGGAAGGGGACAAAGTATGATTAGATTGTGCTTTAAGAAGATTAATCTTGCACCAGTGAATAAAATGTATTAGAACAATGTGAGACCAAAGGTCAGGAAACCATTTAGGAGGTGATTATAATAGTTTCAGGTTAGAGGTAACAGGGACCTGAATCATAGTAATATAGAAAATATGATGAATGAAAAAAATTACAGCAGCAGAAATGACAACTTGATTAGATGGGGACAAAAAAAAGTCACCAAAAATAGTACTGAGGTTTTAAGTGTGTAATTAGAAGAATGATGGCAACATTAACACAAATTAGGAAGTTATAAGGAAGAATAGGTTTTGAAGAAGAATTTGTCTTTAGACACAGTATATTTGAGGCATTATCACAGTATACAGGTAGAGATACCCAGGAGATATTTGGAAATTCGTGTCTAGAATTTGGAAAAGAAGTCAAAGCTTGATCAATAGATTTGAGAGTAATCCACATAGAGATAGTTGTTGAAGCTGTGAACAGATGGCATTGCAAATGGAGAGAGTGTATAGGGAGGAAAGAAAAGAGGACCTGGAACAGAACCCTGGGTTAATCAACATGTAGGGGGCAGGAGGAAGAAGAGAAGCCATTAAATGAATGTAATGAATCAAGTGAGAGGATGAGAGAAATGAAAGCAGTAGTTTAGAGAGGTAGGAAGGGAAGCCAGGAAAATGTAGTTTCACAGAAACCAAAGATGAATAAGGCCCTCTTGGAACTAGGGAGATTGTCTACAGTGTCAGATATTTCAGATCAGTTAAGGAGGAGGTTGTCTGAGAAAAGGCCAATCAGTTTGGTGATTAGGTGGTCTTTGGTCATCTTTGAGGAGGCCCCTACAATAGAGAGAAGTGAGCGGAAGCCAGATTGTAAGGGGTCAAGAACTACAGAAGTGGTGAGAAAAGCAGATGAAGAAAGTGAAGACAGCTCTTCCAGAAAGTTTTATGGTGAAGGGAAGAAGAGACATGAGATAGTATATTGAGATAATCACAGAACCTAAGAAAGGATTTTAGGATAGGGGTATTTTGAGCACACATTAACAAAGTTCAGCACCAAATATTAATAAACTAAAGATGTTTGCTCTGTCTCTACATCTGAGTCCATCTTTAGCTCTATCACTTTTGATTTTGTTTTTCTTTTAAAAGTCATTGTATATATTGTTCTGTTTCTGCTGCCTTAATTTTGTAATACTTCAGTAAGTATTTGCTTGTATTTTTATGTTTATAGTTTTATATTGTCATACTACTATTGCATGACCTTCCCATGTTTTCTACTTTCTGTAATTTTATTAGTGTGGTTACAGACCACAATCTCTCTGATTTATCAGCTGTTTTTCAAGAGTCGCTGTGGACAAAAAAATCAATCATCTTGACGCCAACCTAGCGATTAGCCTTTCCAAGTTTAACTGGGCCGATCCTTGGACCAGGTATGCGGGCCCATTATGGAGCCTGTACTCAGAGCATTTTCAGAACCTTATAGAGTAAGCATTATGCTGGCATGGCCTTCAGGCATCCAGGGTTACTTGTGTGCCATGATGTGGTTTCATGAATACTGTATACCATAATTTATTAATACATTTTCCAAAAACTAGATATAGTTTATTTCCAGTATTATTTTTGTTTTTGCTACTATGTATAAACAGCCATGAATATTTTTATATATATATAGTTTCTTTTTACATTTTCATAAGGTATTTTAAGATAAAGCCCTCATGGTAGAATTGCTAAATTAAAGGGTACAGTGACTTTTGTGAATCTTTATATATGTGTGTATATGTGTGTGTGTATGTGTGTATATATATATATATATATATATATGTACATGTTTTTATATATATATATATATATATATATATATATGTAGAGAGAGAGAGAGAGAGAGAGAGAGAGAGAGTGTGCCATGTTTCATTCCAAGAAGTTTGCACCATTCTGTGATACAAATGTGCTACAACACCTGCTTTCCCATACCTCTGCCAGTGGTGAATTTTTTTTTTTAACTGTCTTGGCCAGTTTATCTGATGTAAGTTAGGATCATTAGGTCAATGTGCATTTCTATGATTATTAGGGAATTTGAGTATCATTTTGTGTGATTATTAATTATTTGTAACCCCTTTAGGAAATCATCTATTCTATTTGTAATCCCCTTTAGAAAATCATCCCCACGTGGGGAACCTGCAGCCTTAAGGTAACATATGGCCTTCTAAATCCTTAAGTGAAGCCTTTTGACTGAATCCGATTTGTTCTATAAATTTGGTTTGAATAAAAGGCTGCATTTAAAGGATTTAGAAGGCCACATGTGGCCTTAAGGCTGCCGGTTCCCCACCCCTTATCTATTCATTCCCATTGACCCTTGCTGTCATGTATCTCATAAGCATCTTTACTTTAGAATCAGAGGTTCTCAACCTGTGGGTTATGTTCAATTTGTAACAATGAAAATACATCCCGCATATCAGATATTTACATTACAATTCATAACTAGCAAAATTACAGTTATGAAGTAGCAACGAAAATAATTTTGTGGTTGAGAGTCACCACAACATGAACTGTATTAAAGGGTCATGGCATTAGGAAGGTTGAGAACCACTGTGAGTCTAGATGTTGGACCTTTGTTTTATATATTTGTTGCAAATATTTTATTTCTAATCTGTTTCTTTTCCTTTCATTTTAGAGATAATGGGTTTTTATATTGCAGAAATTTATCTTTATTTACTCAAACCTGATGATTTGTCTGTGGTAAATTGTTTTATTTGATAAGAAATATTCTCACTCTCCATAGCTGAGACAGATATGTTATTTCTTTTTTCCATTAAAATTTATTTTAAAATATATTTATATGCCTAAATCCAGTTAGAGTTTATTGTATGGTATGAGGCATAAAATAATAATAATAATTATTATTATTATTATTCTTTTGCCATACAGCTATCCAGTCTTCCCAATAGCTTTTTACTGAATGGTGATTACATTCCTCAGTATTTTTTAGATGTGGCTTTATCAATCACTAAGCACAAATTGGGTTCTTTTTGGGTTCTCTATCAGGTTTCTTTTTACATTTTTTTAAATTATTTTTTTTCTGAACTTACCAAACACCAAATAAAGTGCGCAGTTCTGCTTACAAAATACAACAAAGATTATACATGAAACTGTGAATCTGTTATATTTAGCTTGCTTTACTTTTTAAATATATACGTATATATATATATGTATGTATGTATATATAAGTTCTATATGTAAATTTTAAAGTTGTCCTCCTTGTGTCTGTTTCCTTCTTTTATCTTCCTTGCTTTAAAAAAATGATTCAGTGGTCCATTTTTATTTAAAAAAAAAAACAACATTGGGGCAGAGCCAAGATGGCGGCATAGAAGCAGCAAGGTTCCACAGCTCCCACATAGCCTCCTCAAATACCCATGAAATATGACTCTAAACAAATTTTAGGGCTCCAAAAGTCACAAAAATACAGAAAAACACATCTCCCGCTGAAGGCAGCTTGGCAGGAAGGGCTCATCGCAGCATGCTGGGAGCCTAAACCAGCCCAGCCTGAAACCGCGGCTTGGCCCTGGGTTGGCCAGGACGAGCCGCAGTTGGAGCCTTCAGGAGAGTGGATCAGTGGCACCTGTGACAGTTTCCAGAATTATCAAGCCATAAGAAACAAGGACAAAGTGAAAGGTCAGTGGAACTCAGCTAAATTTGGGGGAGAAAAATGGTCCAGCTGAACTGCCTCCAGGGCAAGGATGCGGCAGAAGCAGCGCCTCTGCAGCTGCCTCCACATGGTTGCTTCAGAGCTCCTGGCCTGCAGACTGCAGGGGGGCCAAGCAATCGTGCAGAGGCTAAGGGCTCTTGTGTTGAGTGGCCTGGATTTGGATCGTGGTCTTGGGTGGTGGTCCTGGGGTGCGTTTTCAGTGAGCCAAAGCTGGTGGGGGCTGCAGCAGCTTCCCAATAGCTCCAGGAGCTGCAAAAACCCCAGCAATTTGGGACAGAGCTTTCCCCTCTGGAAGCAGAGTTCCACAGAGCTAAAAAATCAAGTAATTAACTGGCAACAACATGAGCAGGCAAAGGAAGCAAAGTAAGAACAGCAACCGAACTGTAGATTCCTTCTTTGGGGACAAGATGGATCAAAGCAGGGAATGGGAAGAAGACAACACAGTCAGAACTCCCACACCAAAAGCTTCAAAGAAACATGAAGACTTCCTACAAGCCATAGAGCAGCTTAGAAGGAT
>CM053586.1:213391080-213406199 GCA_028646515.1 Pseudochirops corinnae
TTAGGAGGGCTGGTCAAGATAGTTGCCATAGGAATTTTCCTAAAGTGCAGGTTTTACCCTGTCACTACCCCTACTCCTTAATCTCTAGTTGCTCCCTATTATCTTTTAAGATTAAATATTAAATCCTCTGCTTGACTTGTAAAGCCTTTTACAACCTGGCCTTCTCCTTTCATTCCAAGCTTTCACTTTACTTCTCCTTTCCCTGTAATTCTATGATCCAGTGACCCTGGCCTTCTTGCTGTCCCTTCCACAAAACATTCCATCTCCTGACTAGGAATTTTCACTGACTGTCTCCCATACATGGAATGTTCTCCCTCCTGATTTCTGCTATCTGACTTCACTGGGTTTCCTGCAAATCTCACTTAAAATTCCTCTTCAAAACCAGAGGATGAACAATAAAATTCCATTCTTTGCAAGGTTTTCTCAGTCCTTCTAAATGTTAGTACCTTTCCCCAAGACTACTTTCAGTTTACCCTGTTTACATCTTGTTTGTATGCAGTTTCATGCATTAGAACGTGAGTTCCTTGAGGGAAAGGACTATTGCCATTCTTTATGTCTCCAGTGCTTCAGATATACCAAGCACTTAATAAGTGTTTGTTGACTTGTTATTGAGTAGAAAAATAACTTGATTTCACCTCTGCTTTAGAAATATCCCTTTGGCAGATTTGTGGAGGATTGAATGGGGAGGTGGAAGTCTTGAGAAAAGGAGATCAATTAGAAAGTGATTGAAATAGTCTAGGCAAAACGTGATGAGATCTTGAGTTCTGTTGGTGGCTGTGTGAGTGGAGAGAGTGGATAAGTATGAGAGATGTGGAAAATCAAGATGACCTTGGTAACTGATAAGATAGATGGAATAAGGAGAGAATGAGGATTTAAGAATGATTTTGAACTTCAGTAATGGCATTGTGATGCCCTCAACAGAAATAGAGAAGCTCAGAAGAGGAGTAGGTTTTTTTTGGAAAGATACCAAGTTCTGTTTTAGACATGTTGTGTTTGACTGGATATCCAGTTGAAAGTGTCCAATAGGCAGTTAGAGATTCAGGACTGAAGCTCAGGAGAGCATCCTTCTTATATGTGGAATCACTAAACAGATGAGCAGATGAAGACAGATATTTTTATTTAAATTTTAATAAATTAAATTAGTTTAATTTATTAAATTACATTAAATGAATGAAAATATATTTTCTCTCCTACCTTCCCATTAAACAAAACCCTTATTATAAATATACATAGTCAGCCAAAACAAATTCCTGTACTGGTTGTGTCCAAAAATATATTTCGTATTCTGCACCATAAGTTTATTAATTCTTTGTCAGGAAGAGGGTAAAAATGCTTCATTATCAATTCTTTGGAATCGTGGTTGGTCATTGTGTTGATCAGAGTTTTCAGATCTTTGAAGGTAATTTGCTTTTAAAGTGTTGTTATTAACAAAATTGTTTTCCTGGCTCTTCTCTCTTTACTTTGTATCAGTGCAAACAAGTCTTTCCAGTTTTTTTTCCCTAAAACTGTCCTCTTCATCATTTCTTGTGGCACAATAGTAACCTCTTATAGTTATATACCATATTTTGTTCAGCCATTCCCCATTTGATGGGCCTCTCCCATCTTCATTTCCTCCTTTACTACTATAAAATTTTCTACACATATGGGTACTTTCCCTCTTTCTTTTGATCTCTTTGATGGGTAGAATAGGCCTAGTATCATTGGGTTAAAGGGACATGGGCACAGTTTAATAACTTTTGGGGAACAGTTCCAAATTGTTTCCCAGAATGGCTGTACCAACTCACAACTCTATCAATGTATATTAATGTGATTGTTTTCTTCAGGCCCCTTCAATATTTGTCATTTTCTTTTTTTTGTCAACTTCACCAATTTGATAGATGAAGTGCAATCCCAGAGTTGCATTTCTCTTAATTTTTTAGTGATTTGGATGGTGTTTTCATGTAACTATTGATAGCATGTATTTCTTCCTTTGAAAACTGCCTACTCATTTCCTTCAATCAGTTATCTGCTGAAGAGTGGCTCTTACTCTTTATAAATTTGAATAAGTCCCTGATATATCCTAGAAATGAGACCTTCATTAGTACAGTTTGCTGCAGAGATTTCCCTCCCCTACCCCAGCTAGGTATATGTTTTTCTTCTAATTTTAGCTGCATTGATTCTGTTTGTTTAAAAACTTCATCATTTTTAAAAAATCATAATTGTCCCATTTGATCTTCTGTGGTCCTCTCTGTCCCTTGTTTGATCATGAACTCTTTCATTATCCATAACTCTGAAAGGTGATTTCTTCCTTTTGCTTCTTTAATTTATGCTCATTAGTACTCAGAAATATAAGTCTGAATATTATGGGACCTTCAGGGTTTGCCCATCTATGACTAGAATCCTGATGAGGTCCAGAGGGCCACTAATATCTGGGGGCCAATCTTAATTTAAAGGGATACTGTGTATAAGTGCCACTGACTCCCAGGAATACTTTAGGCCAGATTAACATTAATCTGAAAGGAAATTAGAGCTGGAATTGGTTTAGCATTTAGCACAGTTGATTAATACTAATGCTTTGGGGCTATCTGTGTCAATCACTAGGGTAGTAAGGAATTATGTGAATATTAAGATGGTTGGAAAGGGTATTGCTTTCTATAGCTGATTAATTCAGCTGGAACCTATTTTGACTTGCATAAAATTCTGAAATATTTTGTTCCTTTCTTGATTTCAGTTCTAAAAACTCTGGGTAAAAATTCTAGCTTTGTTTTCAGGAGGCAAATCCAACCTGCAACTACCTAGGTAGTTAGAATAAAATTCAGTTCTCCAGCGAATTGCTTCATCATATTCAGAACTTCTATCCTGCGACAATGATTTGGGTGGCATGCTAGTAGATGTGCTAACAGATATCTTGATTTTTTTGGCAAGTTTTATCATCTCACAAGTCACAGTGATTGTCCTAATAACTGCAGGGCAACTTAGGCAAGTAATAAAGACATTATGTCAGTGTCAGTGTCAGAACATGACTTCCAGATACTTTAGTGGTTGTGAAGTGTTTGGAAGTGATTTACTCCTTCAACTGTACCATGAGTGTGGGAGGCTCCAGAGTGTTCATTGTTGCCCCTAAAGGGAATAACATGCATATGAGAGGTCGTGTTCAAGATAAAGCTCAGAATAAATTAAAATAGTGGAAGCCACAAGGCCTACACAAGGCCTCCTAAGTAATGAAATCTTGTAATATATTTTAAAATGAATTATCATCAGTGAGGGACAGTGGTGTCAAACTCAAGTAATTTCTACCTGAACGGGCTACTAATCCACTCATAGAGATCCCTGTGGGCTGCATTTTGACTTAATTTTAAAACATAATATTATCTATGTTTTATTGCATTTTATTTACTTGATTAAATATTTACCGATTGTAGTTTAATCTGGTTCAGACCACTCAGGAGTGTTGTGGGTCATATGCAGACCATGGGCGATGTGTTTGACACCTCTGGTGTGGAGTACTTGACTGGAAAGCAGAAATCTTCCGTACCATCTTTGTCACTCATAGGCTGTGTGATATTGGGAAAGTCACTTTCTGAGACTCTTTCTTCATCAATAAAATGGGCATAACAATGCCTGACCTGCCTTTATCACAGATTTGTCTTGAGTATCAAATGGTATGAAAACCATAATGCAGAAACTATACACTTGGAGTTTTGCGGCTATTCTTTTGTTATTGCTGTTATTAAGTAACAAGCCACTTAGTCTTTCTTGATCTCAGTTTCCTCCTCTGTAACATGCAAGGAATAAATTAGTTCTGAAGTTCTGAACCTGGGGTCTGTGAACTTTTTTTTATATATGTTGACCACTGTATTTCAATATAATTGATTTCCCTTGTAATTCCATGTATTTTATACTTTTAAAAACATTATTCTGAAAAGGGGTCCATAGGCTTCACCAAGATGACAAAAGATGTCTATGACACAAAAAAGTTAAGAATACTTGGATTAGATGATCTCTAAGGTCCCTTCCATCTCTGACGTTCTATAACTCTGTGAATAATTGCTCCTTCAGCTATTAGTGAAGGAGAGAGGTAGCTAGACCTCCTTTGTCTTTAGTTCAGATGCTAGGCTAAATTTACAATACTCCAGTGGACCTGTGATCTCATCAATGTAGGAATTATATCCAGTGATGCAGCTCCCCATCCTCCATGCCTGTCCATCCTGTGCGACTCTTCTCCATGTCCTCCCTTCAGTTCACCTTGGGGCATTTATCTAGTGTGCAGAGGGCTTTAATATTATGAGGATACCAGTGTAGCGCACAAACTACAATTATTTACTCCTTGCTCTTGCTTCATGACCCACCCATCATCTTTTTTCTTTGATGACATCCTTTACACTGCTTCACCTGTGTAACTCCTTTTTTGGTGATGGATTATAGCCTTCTCACATCCACTGTGCACCTCTTCATTGTATATCGTTTTCAAATTCATTTCTTTGCCGATGATATTGTCCTGTGACTCAAAGTATACAACATCATTGGAAGAATATCAGTGTTAAAAACATGGGCCCTTGTTTTAGGGAGAAAGTTGGAGACAAGTATTATACTAGTGGAAAAAGCACTGGATTTGGAATCAGATAATTTAGGTGAAAATTATGCCTGGCACTTAACTACTTACAAATTTATGCGAGTCAGTTAATCTTTCTGTCCTTCAGCTTCCTCATCTGTAAAATCAAAGTGTTGGACTGAATGGTCTTTAAGCCCCCTTCTGGCTCTAAATCTTTGCTCTTATGATCCTATTATTAAAAGGACTTTGTAATTACCCAGAGGCAGTCTAGCACCCCTCTCTTTTTCCTATTTATTTCTGAACTCAGTGTGGGTATAATAATAATGATAATATAATATATTAAATACAATATATACATACACACATAAACGTATACTTGTACACATATACATACCTACATATATTTATGTATTTAGCAAATAATGATTGAATGGATAATTAGCATTCTGTATCAAAAACTAGCCAAAGTTTAGTATAGTTTAAGTTCTTTAGTGTCTAGCATAGTACCAGTGCCTGGCACTTGAAGAATAGGGATTGGACATGTTAGGGAATTCCTGGATGAGGGAACTCCATCTACTGATGTACTTGGACTTTTCTCTGAAACTTATAGTTTTGGAGAGTTGCTTAGAGCCCAGAAATGGTAAATGACTTTGCGCAAAGTCACATAGCTAGTAGTTGTCAGAGACAAGATTTGAACTGAGATCTTTGTGGCTCTGAAGCCAGCTCTTTATCCACTATGCTGCCTCTATAAGTTCTTGTTTAGTTGAACTATGTATTTTAGACTTTCTTCATAATTTCAGATCCCCCTATGAAATATTTTGAAATCAGATTAAGATTTAACATTTAAATAGCCAAGTGAAAAAGGCTAGAGTTTCCTCAGTAACCATTTACATAAAGTGAAAAGGAAAATAGTCTGTTGTTACAAGCTCAGAGAGAAGCATGACAGCACGTTTAAACTACAAGGGAGTTTGGAACATAACTTGACCAAGAGAGCTTATCCCCAGGAATTATGTAGGAAATTGTAAAGTTAAGCACTCATACCTGGGATCAAGTGGCACCATCTTGATATATCTCACCCAGATTGTTGCATTAGCAGAAGGAAGAAGAAGCAGGAGTTTTTACTAATCCCTTGGATCTAACAAAATGAGCAGCTAAAGCTTCCTTATAGTCCAGCATGTCTGAAAAGAGAATGATGCTACTTGCACCTCTTTCAGGGTATTTTAAGAGAGCATGTTATTTGCTGAAAGGGAAATCTTGCAAACAGACCCTTTATCTTGTAGAAAATATTACCACAGCCTTCCCAGAACTGAAAAAGTAGGGACCTCTTCTGTTTTGCAAGAACGCTGTGCTTTACTCACCAGAGGTAGGATAATTCATCAACAGTGACTAAGCAATCGAGAATTGATCATTCAGATTCAGAAGTACCCAACTACACAATGGAAAAAGATGTAATCTGCTATGTGACTCCAAGAAGCCTCTGGCATTGCTCCAATTCTGGCACCAGTTAATAAGACTGCTTGAATCTCTGCTAAAGAAAGGTAAGCTTAGTACAAGCTCTCATATTGTCTCAGTGAAAAATAAGAATTTTCATTATTTGTATCAAGGAACAGCCCATACAAATTTGGGGGATGAAGGACAACATTATTTTCTTTGTATGTGCCTTTAATCAAATAACTTGGAAAAGTCATCTGGACCTAGTTAAAGTATAAAAATGATATGCACGAGAGTAGCAAAGGTTGGGAAAAGTTGGGAATATGATCAGAACCAAAATGGCTTTGTGGAGGGAAGTTGTTACATTTCCCAGCCCTTGACCCATAATTACTTTATGATATATAATACATTACCCTGCACATAGTGATGACTTAATAAATGGTTGCTTGTGAAAGCTGATGTGTTTTGCATTGTATTTTTATAAGCCCTATGTGGTTTGCATGACCGTATGCTGCCTGTGAAACCACCATTTTCTGTTCTTTTGCCTTTTTGTTCTCCCATTAAATCTTCAGCAATAGCCCTTGTATTCAAGGATGAGTATAGTTTCTTAGAACATGGAGGAAAATCATCTTTCATTGACAGTCCTATTACTTTTTAGTGTTGTATGAAAATGGTCACAAATCTTGAATATATATGAAACTAGATCTGAATATCATATTTCTTTTTTATTTCAGGCTTTTCTTATCCAATACTGAATTTTTTTATGTGTAGGTTCTTTAATATTCCAGTACTATACTAAATTAATTGTACACTTTTAGTTGCCAAAGGATTTTAACCTTTAGAGTAAAAATCCCTTTTAATACTGGGTGTGTTGTATATATGTTGCAATATATCTTCTATAGACTAGATTGTCAACTCTCAAGGCCAGAATGGAAACTGAAGACCACAGAGAATGGCTTCCACGAATGGTATATTATCTAGCCTAGACTATACTTAGTGGAGAAATTTTCAGCTAAGGGTTTGATGTATAGATTATGTTTGCTCAGGGCCAATCACC
This sequence comes from Pseudochirops corinnae, assembly GCA_028646515.1. Taxonomy (NCBI): domain Eukaryota; kingdom Metazoa; phylum Chordata; class Mammalia; order Diprotodontia; family Pseudocheiridae; genus Pseudochirops; species Pseudochirops corinnae. The sequence continues at coordinate 213,398,100 of CM053586.1, forward strand.
ATACAATTTTTGTTGGAGTATTACTTTATCTAGTTTCTGGTTTTGTGCTCATTTGTATATTTTCTTTTTTTATTAAATTTATTTATTTTTAGTTTACAACATTCAGTTCATTTGTACATTTTTAGTAGTGTTTGAGGGACCTGTGTGTGTAAGAAGGGAAAATCATAGCTTCAGAAGATAGTAGTTAATGCAGAGATGCTGAATATTTTGGAAAAAATAATCTTTACCATAAAATGAAAAGTTCACTAGAAGTGAGAGTACAAACCCAGGAAAGGGGGGAAAGAAAGACGCTCTTTATTTGTTTTTGTCTAGATCATAGAGTACAGGAAGATGGATACTGTATAATAAGACTGGAAATGTAGGTTGGGGTCAGGTTTTGAAGGGCTTCAAATGATATTTGATTTTAGAGCAGGAATCCTTAATCATTTTTGTGACATGGACCCCTTCTCATAATAATGTTGGGATTTTTTTAAAAAAACTTCGTAACAGAAGCAAATGCTAAATTTTAGTTAGAGGTTAGTGAAAATAAAGACATGAAAGATATAATTTGTTTTTTCAATACAAGTTCATGGATTGGCTGAATTCTATCCATGAACCTGTTGGGCACTCTGTGGATCCCAGAATAAGAACCCTTGTCTCAGAGGCAGTCTCTATAGATAGAGTTTATTGAGGTAAGGAAGGTCAGACCTGTGCTTCAGGAAAGTCAGTTTGGCTGGTGTGTGGAGGAGAGATTGGAGAGAGGAGAGGTTGGAAGCAGAAAGACCTATTGAGGCAAATGCAGTAGACTAGCTGGGAAGTATGAGTAGAGAGAAAGAATCATTAGATGTTGGGGTGGCTAAGTGGCACAGTGAATAGAGCACTGGCCCTGGAGTCAGGAGGACCAGAGTTCAAATTTGACCTCAAACACTTAACACTTACTAGCTGTGGGACCTTGGGCAAGTTACTTAACCCCAGTTGCCCTGTCCCCACCACCACCACCAAAAAAAAAGAAAAAAAAAAGAATCATTAGATATAAGAGAAGAATCCCTCTCAGCCAGAACTGCCTGAGAGCCAAGGCAAGAGTATTTATGTGAGCTCCCAGGGCTCAGATACCCCAGTCAGTCAGATGAAGCTCAAAGACAGAGCTAGTCCGACTTAGAGTTTGACCCAGAGTGGTCTCTGAAAGAATTTCTTTTTCTCAATAACTGTCATTCTTGGCAGAGAAATAGATGGCTCTTCCCAAGGATTAAAAAGTTTAACAGTGAGTGAGCCTTCTGATATTTCAGATAGAAACATAACTGAACTTGCAGTTCTGTGCAAAGGAAAACTTTAAAATGTTCCAAAGTAGCCCCTAGTTTTCCCTTGGTAATAATAACTTACTCTTATTTTATATTTTTAGTAGATATAATTTCATTGTCTTGGGTGTTCTTTCATACCAGACTGAAATGAATAGTTCTCATTTATTTAATTATTTATCAGTGAGTGAGATGATGAATAAGTGGAGTGAGAAAGTAAGTGAAAAACCATTTGAGAGTTTATATACAAAGCACTGTGCTAAATGATAAAGACAGAAATTGGAAGGTAAAGTAAGTCTCTGCTCTCAAGGAACTCACATCATATTGGGGGGCATACCACATAATAGAAGGTTTCACCTGCAAGTCAGAATGGAGACTTTCTCAGGCAGTAGCAAAGCATAGAGTAAATAAATCTTCTTCAATGTCATTTTCACTGATAAAAGCATATCAATTTCTGATATTGAACCATTTGACCATACCAAGGATTTTGGTGGTAAAGGCTTTCTTTTGTTGGTAGCTGTGGCTTCAGTACTTACAGAAGTATTTGCCAGACTTCGTCTCTATCGCTGTGTTGCTTCCAGGGTGGGAGTTGGGGAGGCTGAGTTAGAAGCAGGTCAGTGGTCATTCAGGTGCTGCCATTTCCAGGGCCCTTAGGTTCATCTGCCAGTTGGTGGCAGTGGGTTAGCAGTGGGTATTGGTGGTGGTTAGGACAAGAATATCCTTCTACATGCTAATTGCTTCCTTCATTGATGGCTGTGAGGCCTGGGCTAGAAGTAGGCCCATCTGGTGGGGGGACTGCTATTCCTAAGACTCTTGGGTTGAGAATCCAGAACTATTCCCATTGAGATCTGAAGGGAGGTAGTGGTCACGGTGATGGTAGGAGTCTGTAACATGCCACCTCCTGTCTCTTCTTCAGGGTTGAGCCTTGCTGCTTCAGCTAGGATGTCTTGCTTGCAATTTTTTATTTAAGAGGCAAACTAAATAAGAATATATATGGGGTACAAACTCCTTATAGAAAAACAAAGATATTGGGAGTATTCAGTTTACAACTTCAAAGGATCATATTGAGTTTTGTCCAAAATACTTTTAAGGTAAGGAGAAAAGATGACTGACAATAAAATGAGATCACCTTATGTTAATATTATAACTGTTATCTGAGCACTATTCTTCCCTTTTTGAAGGTTTGAGATTCAGTTTGTTGAGCAAGATAACATCTGGAGGGCTATATACCAGCTCTATGATCTTGTGATTTAGGTTGGTGAAACAAACACTAAATTATGGGCCTATTTGGTGAAATTGTAATTGAAGAGAACTGATGGCACCTGACCCATAGAAATTCTTGTTACTTAGCTTCACAGCTTAAAAATTGCATGAGAAATATCTCAAAGAGACTTTCCCTAATTTAGTATGATGGTGTGTTCAGTCAACTAAGTTATTTTAAATTTTCTTCATCTGAAAATGTTCATACTTATTTTCTTTCCTAAAGGTTCACAAATCTGTGTGGCACATACCCGTAATTTATAAGCAACTTAAAATGCATATTAGCATTAACTATATGTGTGTGTATAGATATAGATATATACACTGTTGTCAAGGCTATATGAAAAAAAATTTGAATATACTAGAGACTGTAGACTGGTGCATTTTGGAGAGCAATATGGTAATATGAAGTGATCAGGTCTTTCAACCTAGACATTTTACTGCCACATCTGTATCCCTGCCAAAATCATAAGAAGGGGGAAAAAACAGGCAGGTCTGTTTATATAAAAATAGTTACTTATGCCTGCTCTATTTATAGATATGCCCAATAATTAGAAAATTACAATAAATTGTGACATTAATGGGATATTATATTGATATGAAATGATAAATATGAAGCATACTAGGAAATATGGAAAGAACCATATGAAGAAATGGCAAAATGAAGTCAGCAGAACCTTGACTGTGTTTTCAATGACTCTGAATATACAGATATAAGTAAGGCCCACCCCACTCAACTTTAGAACCCCTTCATTACCTCATGTTCAGCATGGAGTGTTTTGAATAATTTTAATTATGTAAATATGGCTCAAATTCCCATCCCATTACATACTCTATTCATAATCTGCTCAGGAGCCACAAATCAAATAACAAAGTAATTAAGGCAGAAATGCAAGATAATTCCAACAAGAAAATAAATAGGCCAGTAGAAGAATTCTCTGCCCTCCTTCCCTTATACACAAATTGTTGCCACCTTCTACAAGCACCAGTAGGAAAGTAACTAACTCCTTGGGAAACTCAGACAATAAAATAGATTTCTGTGCTGGCATTAAGATTTCCTTAAGCCTACTGGGTTCTGGAATTCACCTCATCTCTAGCAACAGGCTGTCATACCCCTTAACATGGAATCAGCTGCCTAAATTCCACTCCCCCACAGTCTCTGGAGCCAGAAGATAGGGAGGTTAGGCTACATACAGTACTGGCATCTCCTACTCAGAAAACCATGTCCCATGGCATCAGACTGTTCCAGCTTTCTACTGTCTTTACCACTCTTTAGTGGACAAGAAAGCTGAATTGCTGGATCTGTATCAACCTCTTCCTCCCCTACTTCTTTCTTCAGTTCATCTCAAGCCTTTTGATACAATGAGATGGGGCAGGAGTCAACCATTAATTGTGGGCAGTGAAGTTGGATGAAATGGCAGTTTGAAAGGCCCAGTTATATCATCCCTTCATTAAAAGGTTAACAGTCCTTGAAGATTATATGTATACAGTTCCATATACACAGGTATGTATGTCATAAAATATCTATTCATTTTCATATCATATAGTCATAAGCAATCATCTCTGATACATGGGCCACATGCAGTTATAGCATAGGTATCCTCCAAATTAAAGTGCATCCAGTGCACATTGGTCATGTACTTGAACAGTATAATCACATGGAAAGTCGGGGTTGTAGGTAGTAGAATAGGTCAAATACATAGATTAAATGGACCAATAACATATATTGTAGTTTCATGCAAAGTACACATTACCTACACCTCACCCTCAGTGGGCACTAACTAGTTTTTAACTTTTTTGCCTGTTGCCATTGGAATATCGTATGTCAGCCTGGTCATTGTCCAGATTGTCCTGGCATTTCTGCAATAACCCATTGTTATTTCTATACCCTTGGCATCTTTAGCTCCACTGGCCTATAGTCTGGTAGATGGCCCTGGCTGATTTTCACTGTCTCTAAGTGGCCTCAGTTTTCTTGAGGTCTCCAAATCTGGATTAATAGGAAAGGGTTGGCTTCTTGATGCCACTTCTTTGTGAGCAGAGTTCTTCCTCTGTTTAGGGCAGTCTTGGCAGGTTTCCCTGATCCTCAAGGGTGCCAACATGTAGTTTTCCTCTTTGTTAAAATCATGGTCCAGAGCTTTTCTATTTTTGCCAACTGTCCATCTGTTTCTGGTGGGAGGGCCCTTCTCAAAGCCTGCTTCCTTACGCTTGATATCTTTCGTTCTCATGGTGGCCAGGGAGTCTAATTAATTCCTTTATATGCAGCAAGTGGTTTGGGTGTATTATTTTTTTAGGGCTCCAGTCATTCTCTAGAGCTGTTTTGTAGACTGCCAAGACTGCCCAGTCTTTCTGCTACTTGGTATGAGGTGGTTCTTTGCCAGTCCATTACCTTGTGTTTTCTCTAGACATAAGATTTCATAGCAGGACTCTATGCTTTGGCTGGAGTTCCAGTAGAGAACTTAAGTATCATACTGTCACTTGTTGCTTTCTAAACTCTTCTGAGATAAGGCCATAGCTAGGTGATACTACTTGTTTAATTGCTCTCTCCCCAAACACCAGGACATATCCTGGTGACATTATATGCCTGCCCCAGAAAGACAATATGCTTACTACACCTACCCTTCTGCTCAAGCCTCTTGGTCCCTGCTGTTTTCAGCACTGTAGATTAAAATCCATGGCCTGTGGCTCTCCTTGAGAATGGTAAGAAGTTCTAGACATCTTGATTTCTTCTAAGCTTAATTCTGAGGCATAAGATAGTGTGTCACATCTGGAGAAGCCCTGGGTTCCAGTTTGGTCTCGGACCCTTAGTAGAGCTGTGAGACCCTGGGCAACTCACTTAACTTCTCTCAGCCTCAGTTTCCCTAATTGTAAAAAGGGAGTAATGATAGCACCTGCCTTCCGGGGTTGGAAATGATATAATATCTGCAAAGTGCTTAGCACAGTGTCTGGCACATAGTGTGCATTTAATAAATGCTTATTTCCTTCCTTCCTTCCCTCCTTTCAAGACTAACACCTCCTTTATTTATTCTCAAAAATTTAGCCTTGGCCATAGTGAATCCTGGCAAGGAAGTCATACATTGAGAAATATTTCTCTCATGACAATTTGACTATGAAAGAAGCTTCCTGGTTCCTGGTTGGATAGGCCTGTGTATAGTAGATTAAATGATGTCACTGCCAGCTGTTTCCATGGAGAAGAAGTTTATACACACAAACGTCAAAGAATTGCTGTTCCATATTCTCATCAGGTCATCAGTATAAGTCAGTAGCACTCGACTTTGAACATATGTGCATAGGTTTCATACTTCCATATATCTGCAGTTATCTTGGGCTAGTATGATTGTTCCACACTAGCTCCAGAGTCCTGTTTGCCCCATGTCCAAAATCATTGTGGATTGTTTTCATATCCACAGAATGGTATACTTTTTATATGACTTGTGGCCTGATACAGTACTCCACTGCATTGCTCCAACTTCTGCCAGTCTCTCTACAGCAGGAAGCCCTATAGAGAGCTAAGCTTAAGATTCTGAGTCATTCTCCTTTTCTTTAACCTATATTGCTTTTCAGAGAACCTTCATCTTATAACAGCTTTCACTGTCAGTTACCCAAGGAATTGAGGCAGAGACAATTGATCTAGTGATATGATATTTACGTCTTTGGGTTAGGTATGAAGTTGCTCTGCCTTGCCTGGTAATGCATACTGAACTCATAGCTAACCATGTCCATTATGTGTTTATGACCAACAATAGCTAATTCATCACTTGCCAGAATGACAGTCCACAGCAGGTTGTTGTTGTTGAACTCCATACATGTTGTCTTGGAATTTAGCAGTGACAGTGCGCTTCAAACCCAAGAACTGCAATTTGTGGATAGGATATAAAGTTTCTACTGGAAAATGTAATAGGATTCTGGTAGCTCTCATTCTCTTGGTATAACATTGCTCCTGGGCCCTCTAGACTGGTGTCAATGTGCAACACCAAGGGCTTGTTTCAGTTGGCAAAAACCAACACTGGTTCACGTGTAGAATGCTAGGCAGGTCCTTAAAGGCTTCATCCCATATCTCATATTTCTCATCCCAGTGATGTCAAAATGGTGCTATAGTATCCAAGCCAGATTGCCCCCTTTGCCCTTCTGCTTTTAGCATTTTCCATTCATAATCTTATGGGTGAGGTCATTGGGAATCTATAGTGATGGTATATATAGTTAACATTTACATAGTGCTTACTATGTGCCAAGCACTATGCTAAGCATTTATAATTATTATTTCATTCGATCTTCACAAAAGCCTTGGGAAGTAGGTGATATTATTCTCCCCATTTTACTGATGAGGAAACTTGCAAGCAGAGGTTAAGTGACTTACCCAGAATCACACAGCTAGTAAGTTATCTGAGGCCAGGCCTTTTAGTGGGCAGAGCCAAGATAGCAGAGTAGAAACAGCACTTCCACACTGCTCTGGCTTCTACCTCCTCCAACACATGTAAAAAAATTACTCTAAACAAACTTTAGAGCTACAGAACCCACAAAGTGACAGAGAGAAACAAATCTCCTGCTGAAGGAAGTCTGGCAGGCCGACAGGAAGGGTCCATCACAGTGCACTGGGAGTGGAGCACAGTCCCACCTGAGCCATGGTTTTAGCCCCAGGGTGGCCCCAACCAGCCTTGGTTGGAGTAGCCTTCATGAGAGTAAATCACCAGCAGCTGTAGTCGTTTCTAGACTTCTCAATCCATAAATACCAAAGACAAAGTAAAAGGTCAGTGTGGAACATTGTTGGTCCGGGGGGGGGGGGGAGATAGAAGAGCATGGTCCAGCTGCTACCCTCGAAGCAAGAAGTGTGGTGGCTGCAGCTGCTGCTGCATGGCTTCATCAGAGGTCCTGGTCTGGAGATTTGTAGGGGGGCCAAGCAGCCATTCAGAGGGTAATCGCTCTTGCTTTGGCCTGCTAGGACCCGGATCACAGTCTTGGGTGGTGGTCGTGGGGTGTGTGACCAGTAAGCCAGAACTTGTGGGGGCTGTAGAGAGGGCACCCATCTAATAGCTCTGGCAGCTGCAGAAACCCCAGTGATTTGGGTCATAGCTCTCTCCATTCTAGAAGCAGAGTTCTACTGTGGCAAAGAGCTTGAAATTCAAGTAATTGGCTGCCAATATGAGCAAGCAAAGGAAGTACAAACAGATGATAGAATCCTTTTTGGGGGACAAAAAGGATCAAGGCATGGAGCAGAAGGAAGACAGTGAAGTCAGAACTCCTGCATCAAAAGCCTCCAAGAAAAAAATGAACTGGTAACAGACCCTGGAGAAGCTCAAGAAGAATTTTGAAAATCAAGTAAAAGAAGTGGAGGAAAAATTGGGAAGAGAAATGAGAATGATGCAAGAAAATCATGAAAAGCAAGTCAACAGCCTGCTAAAGGAGACCCAAAAATACACTGAAGAAAATAACACCTTAAAACAGTGGTTCTCAACCTGTGGGTTATGTTCAATTTGTAACAATGAAAATATATCCTGCACATCAGATATTTACATTATGATTCATAACAGTAGCAAAATTACAGTTATGAAGTAACAACAAAAATAATTTT
>CM053586.1:213422977-213438513 GCA_028646515.1 Pseudochirops corinnae
TATATATATATATATATATATATATATATATATATATATATATATATATATATATATATATGTATATGTATATGTACCTTTCTATGTATAAAATATACACAAAACCACAACAGAAGGACAGGTCATGAGATGACCAGTGAACACATCTTACCTGAGACTGCTGATGCTTTCTGTAGTAGTCATTCACATTAAAATCATCCAGGTCAACTATCAGGCCCTGCTTACAAATTTCACAGGTCTTCACTGCCCCTAGTTCAGCACCTAAAGTTAGATAAAGAATTGTAGATTAACAATAACTGTGGATAGGTTTATTTGTGCACTTGATTTGGGTGGATGATATTTAGAAGGACGTGTACATTATTATTTGGCGCTACAGTGAAACTTTAAAGCTAATTTTCCACACAAGTTTGATACCCCTGAATTGAGATTTATTTACTTCCTTTCTAATGAGAGTGATTAGTACAAGTTTAAGTTTGGGGGTTCAAACAAACTTTTTAAAAAGTCTGTACAGGACTAAGGAAGGAGTGAGCGGCTTCTCTAGGCCAAACGGGTATATACTCAGGCATAGATACCATAGGTTCACAACGATCTGAGCTGGTAAGTGATATAGATAGGTAGATAGATAGATAGATAGATAGATAGATAGATACACACATATATACATATATGAATACATACACACACACCACTTTCAGGCCTTGGATGGCATACTCATTACATTCTACATCTACATACGTATATATGTATGTATATATATAATATGTATAAGTACATATGCACATACATATATACATATGTATTATAGCCTAGTAAACCAGATTAATACTCTTCTTACAATTGCTTCCATAGATCCTTTATGAGCCAAGTCCTTGCTTGACTTCATTCAAAGGAGTAGAGCTCATTTCTCATTGTGGAATTTTTTTCATTCAGAGTTCAATTACTTAGAGAATACTGTTTAGCAACATAGATATTTTTACTTTATCAAGAGTATCTTTTTCACTCATGAAAAAAATTCAATTCAATAATAGATCTTTACTTTTACACTGAGATTTAGGTTTTCAGAATCATGTATAATAATTACATATACATATAGTTATATGTAGATAATAAAAGATATAATCTTATTCACTCAGAGATCATCTGTCCTGGGTCCCTAAGCCCTTCTGTATTACAGTTCTCAAGGAAGCACCAAAGAGGAGGGATGGCTATTATCTCATCACTATTTCCTATGAGCTAATCCCTAGCTTCACAGGCCCCACCTCAATCAGGAAAAGGATTAATTTGTCAGCCTGTTCCATGGGCTCAGGACCTCTGCCCATGCCCAGCACAAATATGAACCCATATTCTGGCACAAGTCCAAGCCACGTACATTAGGATCAATGTTCTGGCCTGTCTGCTTTGTGGATTTTTTTGTCAACTTTCTTGCTTCCCTCCCAGACTTTTAGTCCTGGGTACCTAGGACTCTGGTCTCTGCCTGCTTCTTCTGGTACCAGTCAACCTTTGGTACTTGTTTTCCCTACCTAGCTAGACCTATTGTATCTGTTCAATCCTTACTGTGTCTGAACTCCTGTTTTGACCTATTCTGGCCAGCCAGGTCTCATTATTGCCCATAATCTGCTAATGTGACCTATTTATGTTTTCATATGTATACATTATGCATCTATATCTACAAATGAATGCACATGTCTCTAAAAATATTATAAGTTTAAGGGCTACCACGGATTCAATTTGTGTGAATTATCTTTCTTGCATTGATTTATCACGCACATGATAATTCTACATGAAGCTTATGGGCCCTACTTGTTAAAATAATGGATAAAATAAAGTAAAATTTAGAAGTTAGAATTTTGGTGTTTAGTCACTTAGCATTTAGTCATGCCTCTTTGTGACCCCATTTAGGGTTTTCTTGGCAAAGATCCTGGAGAAGTTTAGTATTTCCTTCTCTGGCTCATTTTACAGATGAGGAAACTGAGGCAAACAGAGTCATACTGCTAATAAGTATCTGAGATTTGAACTCAGGAAGATGAATATTTCTGACTCCAGGACCAGCACTTTATCCATTACATCACCTAACTGCTCCAAAGTTAGAATAGAATCTTAAAAATGAAGGGACTTTAAGAGCAGGTGACCCTAGATACCTGTTTTCCTCTTCCATGTGGTCCTTCACCATCCTCAATGGAGGTAATGGAGTAATGGTGCCTCTAGTGACTGGGAATCCTATCCATTCTATCTTTGAATATCTTGGGGTTGTTGTCTATCTGACACTAATCAGTAAAGATAGATGCTAGCAGCATCACTGGATACCAAGACTTTTAAGAAGTCCCATTTTCCTCATAAGCTTGGTAAAGAATGTATGTATTTGGAATGTTCTGCTGACTGTGTATCCTTGTCAGTAGTCTAAGCAAAGGAAAACAGGACTCTACCATTATTTCCCTGAATGTCTGCATGGCAAGGAAAGAGTAAACTTAATTACAAGACTGTCTTGGGCAGCATGACATTTACTTCTATATTCAGCCTATGTTGTTGGGGGGGGGGGGGGGCCTCTCCCTCTCACACCTACCTGACGTAATCTTCACTTTCAGCCACTTTTTCAGGCACTCTTGGTGGACAAACTGCAGGCTTCCCACGCAGCCACAGGGCTCCAACAGCGGGTTGGTCAGGGAACCCCCAGCTATCTGACAGATGCGGCACAAGTCTCCCTCCTCTTCTGAATCCTCCTCTAGAAGACTAAATGGAAAACAAGCCCCATGTGACCAGGCAGCTACATTCTCCCAATTGCCCATTTCCACAAATGCTAGTTCCTGGGTGTGAAAGATAAAAACAGAGATAGATTCTCCGCTGCCTTCTACTTCATGTTAACCAGTTTCCAATCTTTACCATCAAAGGCCCTCATTCTGCTGTTTTGCATATTGTTGCCTTAAACTTCTGTAGTTCCATATAACATGATTAAGGATTCTCAAACTGTCTTCATAGCAGTTCTAGATAGACAAATATGAGGCTCAACTGCGATGTCCCTCCTACATGGAGCTCAGTGTGCAGGTGAGAAAACTTAAGAGAACTCTTTGCTTCCTGTTATTTGAAAGTAAAACAGAAAAACTGGACCTTATATTATGTGATGAGGGCATTAGATTGGGTACGACCTACATCAATCACATAGTGAATGTGGGTCAACAGAGAACAAACAGGATTGAGGAAGGCAAAGATAAGGAGACTATACCCCCTCCTCGCAAAGACCAGACTCACGGGATCTGAAAACAGGATACCGTGTATGTCAATATAATAAGAATAGCAGACTCTATTAAATATGAAATAGTAGAATCTATAAAAAAGGATCACATCACAGAATAATTTAAAAACCATCTCTTTGGGGGAAAAACTACATGGATTCTAAAAGGGGAAAATTATGCCTGAATTACCTTTGAGGGAGTAACTATGCATATGGATAAAATAGAACCAATGGAACCATTTCAGAATGCATCTAGATTTAAAAAAAAAAAATCTCTGGAAAAAATTTCATGTCAAGGATTCTATATATGATATACATATGACTTTTAATTCCTGTGCATTGAGGGTTCTTAACCTCTTCTGTGTCGTAGGCCCCTTTGGCAATCTGATGAAGCTTAGAAACCCCTTCTCAGATGAATGTTTTTAAATATATAAAATAAAATACATAGGATTGCTGAGGAAACCAATTTTTTTGAAAATTATAAAAATATTTTTAAAAGACCCACAAATTAAATGGACCCCAAGTTAAGAGTCTTTCCTGAAGACAGTTAAATTTGACCATCTTCTTAATATTCCTCCAGGGCCATGGGCCACTCCCAAGGGGTTGATTTGAGCATCTTACTGAACTGTGCAACTGGTAGGAGCCACAGACAACAGTGTGTGTACAAAGGGAAAGGATACAAAAAGACAGCAGCAACATGAATGATTGGGATTGCTTTAGGAAGCTTCTGTATAACTCTGTGTATGAACAGAAAAGTGGCAGATGTTTCACTGTGAATAAATGCAAGGTAATATATTGAGGTAAAATAACCATAGGATGATGGAATTATTAGTTGCATCCTGGAACCAGACACTGATATATGTTGCTGTAACCCTATACCCTCCTCTCTATTTCCTTTCCCTCCAACCATCTCCCTCCCCCTCAAATATTAAGGACATTATCAGGAAGTGTAAATAAAATTATTATCCTCTCCTTTATATAAATTCATCCTTCACTGAAGTATTCCAGTGTCTCATCAAGTCATGCAAGGCAACCACAGGTTCTCAAAGATGACCCTACTATGCTGGAAAGGCTTTGAATATGGGTTCTGCACTAGACTGCTTTGTCATCGGAGGATGTAATCTGATGTAAGATTGAAGAGACATGAGCCAGAAATTTGGTCACCGGGTGATTTTTTTTTTTTGATAAAAAAATCTCACCAAATCATCTATTAAAGGATGAAGAAGTGGGGATCTAATTTGGTGGAGAGAGTACTCACATGTATATGCAAGCTGGGGCACTTCTCATGAAGCTGGGTATATATGCTGTGGTCCTTTGCTGGGAAGACATAAATTCCTAATTGGTTCCCAGGGACTGTTGGGTTTCATTGAAAATAACTGGCTACTGAGGGGAGGGGTATGTGTGTGTGGGACAAGAATCTCCTGAAGGAATCTCCTCCCTCTATAGTATGTCAGAAAGCTTGTTAAAACAAAACAAAACAAAACAAAACTCCTCCCTTATCTTCTGGAACTTTGTTTCAAAACTTTCTCTCTTCTTGGACTTTCAGCAAGGGGGGAGAAGGGGTTTCTCTTCTTTCTTCTCTTCCTACCCAATAGGCAATAAGGGCTTGCAGGGGAGACACATAGATTTGCTTTGATAGATCTGAAGCAGGACCTAGGGTCTCTGGCTATATTCTCTTGCCCTCCTGTGAAGCACCACTTTCAGGAAGGACCTATAGCAGGACAACAAAAGAAAGGCATACCCAGACTGGCTGAAAAATCTGGGTTGTACCTTACTTAGTTTGTGCAAATCTGAGATGAATATAAAATAAAGGTCAAGATTTTCCACAAAGGGACTATGGAGGAGGAGGGGAATACAATGAGCAATGGTTCTTTTTGGAGAAAAGTCCTATATTTCATGTTAATGTATGTGTTAATGCGCTCCTGTGAGCAGTGATGTTTTTCCTCTCTGAGAAGCATGCTGTTATGAAAATTGCCATCTGCCATGCAGCCAGCACCCCACAAAGGAATTCAGGAACTTTCAGACTCAGTGGATAGCCACCAAAGGGGCAAGCATCCATTTCTTGGGATCATTAGTCTCTGACCCGTGCTCAGAGAAGAAAACAGACTGGCAGAAGAAGGCAGCCAGAGACTTGAGGCCTGCCAAGGCAGGTATAGATGCTTCTGCTGCAGGCCACTGTGGGGGAGGGAGGAAAGAAATCCCCTCTCCCCCTTGCCAGAAAGTCCAAGGGAAAGAAAGTGTTGGAATAGAGAGACCCAAAAAAGAAGGGAAGCCTTCTCATAGATGGGGTAGGGGAATGTTATTTCACAAGAGTCCCTCCCTTTTATACTGAATTGCCAGTTATCTTCAACAAAACCCCTCAATGACTAAGGAGTAATTAGGAATTTCTGTGTAGTCTCATCAAGGTATATGTGCCTCAGCCAGGGACCAGACCACATATACCAGCTCCATGACGGGTACTGGGACTAGTAACACCAGAAAATCAGGGCTTTCTCTGATTATATCTACAATTATATATCCTGGACATATAAATATATAAAACTACGATGCATCTGGGACAGTGTGTGTGCTTTTTTGGCTGATGTGCCTGAAGAAACATAATGAAACTAGACAAAATCCCCAGAGAGGAAGTTAGAGGGATTAGTGGAGATAGTTGTGAAAATCAACTAAGAAGATTAAGACTTTTCCCTGAAAAGAAGAAAATTGAGGGGTCCATAAAATCATTAAAGACATGATCAAGGGGATGATAAATTGGCTTAATTAACAAATCCTGGCTGACTACATCTAGGGGTTATTCCTTGAAGCTAGAAAAATAAGTTTGGTATGATCAGAGTATTACATTGCAGAAAGGTAATAAAGTCATTTTATATATATATATATATATATATATATATATATATATGAGTATGTAAATATGTATATATGTGTGTATTAGGCTGAGAGGAAAGGGGTGGGGGCACAAGCATTGATAGAGCATCTACTACGTGACAGGCACTGTGGTGATTTTTTTTTAAACAAATACCTCATTTGATCTCTACAATAACTCCGTGAGGTAGGTGCTATTATTATCCACGCTTTACCAAAGAGGAAACTGAGGCAAACAAAATTTAAATGACTTGCCCAGAGTCACAAGCTAAGGTTTGCGGCCAGGTCTGAACTCAAGCTTTCCTAGTGCTCTCTCTCCACCCCTTTCCTCAGACTTGAACCTCCTCTTGTAACAAAGAAAAACAGTTAAGCAGAACACCTGAAGGAGTATCAGCATCTCAGTGTACACAACATTACTGCCCAGTGGTCTCCCTCTCCCTCTCTGCTAAGAGAAGAGGGATAAATATCTTCATCTCTTCTTCAGGACCATCATTGGTTTTCTTGGTTCTCACTCTGGTTTCCTTGTAATGATATTTCCATGGATACTGTTGTAGTCATTATCTTTAGGTTCTGTTTATTTCATTCTGCATCAGTTTATGCAAAGCTTCCCATGTTTCCCCTCTTGAATTCCTCCTATCAGTTATTTCTTACTGCACTATGTAATTCTGCTACATATACATACCACAATTTGGCCATTTCCCAGTCAATGGGCAACGACTTTGATCCCAGTTCTTTGCTACCACAACAAAGAGTACTGTTCTGACTAATGTGCTCCCTATAGGCTCTTTCACATTACTGGGGTATGTGCCCAGAAGGGAGATCTCTGAGTCAAAGGTGGTGGCCAGTTGAGTCACTTTTCTCACATAATTTCAATCTTATTTCCAGAACAGTTAGACCAATTCACAGCTCTACTAACAGCATATTTATGTGTGTATCTTGCCACATCCTCCCCCATCACTGACTATTATCACTCTTTGGTCATTTTTGCAAATCTGCAGGTTGTGAGATCAAACCTCAGCAATATTTTAATTTGCATTACTCTTAATTCTTAGTGACTGGGAACACATCATATGGTCATAACACAGCATATGATTTTTCTTTTGAAAGCTGTTCACTATTAACTTTGGAAGTTGAACCAATGAAACCCTTCCATAATACTTCCCCCTTTGTGTCACTGCTAAACTGAATACTGAGCTAGACGGAGTCAAGATGCTGTCGCTGTATGTTTGTGCATGTGAGGCAACATCAGATTAGGTGTCAGTAATATACATTCAGTAATATTACCTTAAGTCCAAATCCATTTCTTAACCTTGTAAAGGAACTTGAAACATTGAGTGATGATATTGGGCAGGAGAGCTCTATTTTACTTTCTAAGCATCTTTTCCCCTTCCTTCCTTCCTTCCTTCCTTCCTTCCTTCCTTCCTTCCTTCCTTCCTTCCTTCCTTCCTTCCCTCCTTCCTTCCCTTTTTCTTTCTCTCCCTCTTTCTCTCTTCCTTTCTTTTTCTTCCTTTCTCTTTCTTTCTTTCACTTGTCAAGCTCTCATTCTGAAACATTTTAAAAGGAAAAAACACTTCTAAACAGCACCAAGATCCAAAGCTCAACGGCTGATATGTGCTTAAAGTTATATTAATATTAGCCACAAGTCTGATCCTCAGCTCAACAGAAACTGAGTCATCTCTGTGAAAAACTGTGAAGTGTGTGTTTTGTTCCTTCTCAGTCACCTCTTTCTGCACCCCTCCTCCCTGAGCCCTAAGACTTGTCTGCCCAAGGACTGCCATCCCCCCAAGCTACCTCACAATCCACAATTACTTTCCTCTTCCTTTTCTCTGTGCCTCATTAAAACTCTCATTCCTTTAGTTTCTTGATCCCACCTATCAGGAAGAAAATAGCTTCAGAAACTAATTCATTTTGAGATTTTCTGTGACAGTAGCTTACCATGTCACCTCTCCAACAAGTATATGTACATTTTAAAAGAAAACATTTGTTATAACCAAAGAACAAATCCTTCATGGTAGAGTTTTGGATGGCATAGTAGTTGGAGGAGGTATTTTTGAACAGGTGGTGCTCTGAGTCTCTTTAGAATGAATAGCCTTGGGGTGACTAGGTGGCGCAGTGAATAGAGCACCAGCCCTGGAGTCAGGAGGACCTGAGTTCAAATGTGACCTCAGACATTTGACACACTTACTAGCCGTGTGACTTTGGGCAAGTCATTTAACCCCAGTTGCCCTCCAAAAAGCAAAAAAAAAAAAGAAGACGACCAGATAGCCTTTCATGTAATTTAATTTAAAATGGGAAAACAATGCTATTAACTATAATGGTTCCTGTTCCATACTTAGTTATCAAAACAGGGGAGAGCCCTGATGAGTGTGGCGAAAGCAAACATTTTGGCATGGACTATTACTGATTCTGAGAGACTGACACCTATCAAAGCTGACTGAAGAGCAAATGTGAACGTAAATCCTTTTGGTAGGCTCCTTTCGTATTCTCCTAGTTCTGGTCCATCATTACTGAATTTCCCTATTCACAAACAAATTTCATTTTTGTCTGTCTGGATATAAATGGCTGATAGATACGTACTAGATAAAGATAGGAGAAAAGGGGAGGGGTACTATGTTTTTTTTCTAATTAAAAGTAAGGTATAGGTAATGCGTACTTGGGAGAGTTTATCTCAGATCTTTTCCCCCATTCTCACTGACTGCAAATTTATTAGAGCCACAGGAAAATAACTCAGTTAAAAACATTTCTTTTTGTAGGCATATGCTACCAAAATTCCTTAGTTAAAATGGATTTACCATATAAACACATGATAAAGATGTGTTAAAATTATGCCAATAAACCATTTAGTTAAACTAGTTGTTCACAATTTTGATAATCTAGATATGATTAAAGAATTTAATTATTTTAAAAATGTATTATTTATTTATTTTGGGAGGTCTTTTTGGAGGGGGGGGGGTGAAGGCAGGGCAGTTGCCCAAGGTCACACAACTAGTTAAGTGTTAAGTATTTGAGGCTGGATTTGAACTCAGGGCCTCCTGACTACAGGGCCAATGCTCTAACCACTGCACCACCTAGCTGCCCCTGTATTATTTATTTTTAACATTGTTTTATTTTTAAATTTTAAGTTCCAAATTCTCTCCCTCCTTCCCTTGTCTCCACCTTCCCCACTGAGAAGGCAAAATCAATTATACATGTGAAATCATGCAAAACGTATTTCCAAATTAGTCATATATTTTTAAAAAGCAAGAAAAATAAAGAGAGAAAATTATACTTCAATTTGCACTCAGAGTTCATCACTTCTCTCTTTGCAGGTGGATAGCATTTTTTCATTATGAGTCCTCTGGAATGGTCTTGGATCATTTTATTGTTCAGAGTAGCCAAGTCTCTCACAGCTGATCATCATTATGATGATGTTGTTACTGTGACACAATGGTCTCCTGGTTCTTCTCACTTCACTTTGCATCAGTTCAAATAGATTTTGCCATATTTTTCTGAACCCCATCTCCTGCCTCATCATTTCCCACAGTACAATAGTACTCCATCACAATTATATGGCACAACTTGTTTAGCCATTTACCAACTGATGAGCAGACCTCAATTTCCAATTCTTTGCCACCACAAAAAGAGTTACTATAAATAGTTTTGTGCATAAGGGTCTTTTTCCTTTTTCTTTGATCTCTTTGGAATGCAGACCTAGTGGTGGCATTGCTGGGTCAGAGTATACACAATTTGATAGCCCTTTAGGTACAGTTCCAAATTGTTCTTCAGAATTGTTGGATATGTTCACTACTCTACCAACAGTTCATGAATGTACCTATTTTCCCCTTATTCCCTCTAGCATTTGTCAATTCTGATACGTGTAAAGTGATACCTCAGAGTTCTTTTTATTTGCCACTCTCCGATCAATAGCGATTTAGTGCATTTTTTCATATGATTATAAGCAGCTTTAATTTCTTCTGAAAACTGCCTATTTATATCCTCTCTTTATTTTTATAAATTTGACTCAGTTCTATAATCAGTATATATTTGAGAGATGAGACTTTTATCACAGAAACTTGTAAAAATTTTTGATATTAGTTCATTGCGTATAGTGCTTTTTAGTAAAATGTAGTCTCCCTTTTAATTAGGTCTATTTTTGCTTTTGCTTTGTTGGAGGTCATGATTATTACCCCTGCCTTCTTTTAGTTCAGTTTTACAGCATATTAGATTCTGTTCTAGCCCTATATTCTGTGTATGCCTTTCTGTTTCAATTGTGTCTCTTGTAAACAACATATTGTTGGATTCTGGTTTCTAATTCATTCTACTATCTGCTTCTGTTTTATGAGTAAGCTTATCCCATTCTCATTCACAGTTATGATTAATGCATATTTCTGTGCATCCCATTTTCTTCTGTTTCTTTTTTTATCCTGTCCTTCCACAAAAGTATTTTTTACTTTTAACTACTGCCTCCCTTAATCTGTCCTTCATTTTATCATCTCTCCCTGCCCCCCACATCTTTTGTTTTGTCCCCCTCTTCCTGAACTCCCCTGTTGGGTAGGTTACATTTCTATACACCAATGAATGTGTGTGTATATATTCTTCCCTCTTTGAACCAATTCCAATGAAAGTGAAATTTGAGAATTGCTGACCCACCCCCATTTTCCCTTCCACTGTAAAAGCTCTTCCTTGTACACCTCTTTTTTGTGACAAAAATTTCCCCATTCTACCTCACCTTTCCCCCTTCTCCCAGTGCACCCCTCCTATTTCTTACCCCTTCATTTCTTCTTAGAGATCATTCTAACAGAATCAACTCATATCCATGCCATCTGTTTATCAAAACCTCATTTAACTGAACTAATAAAATTCTTAGGAGTTATATATATCATTATCCTATTCATAAATGTAAACAATTTAACTTTATTTAGTCCCTTAATACTCTTTTATGTTTACTTTTTTATACTTCTCTTGAGTCTTGTGTTCAAGTGTCAAATTTTCTGTTCAGCTCTGGTCTTTTCATCAGGAATGCTTGAAAGTCTTCTATTTCATTAAATATCCAATTTTCCACCTTAAGGATTATACTTAGTTTTGCTGGATAGTTAATTCTTGGTTGTAATTCTAGCTTCTTTGCCCTCTGGAATATCATATTCCATGCCCGTCCCTCCCTTAATGTGGAAGCTGCTAAATCTTGTGTGTTCTTGACTGGGGTATCATGATATTTGAATTGTTTCTTTCTGGATGATTGAAATATTTTCTCTTTGACCCAGGAGCTCTGAAATTTGGCTATCATATTCCTGGGAATTTTCATTCTAGGATCTCTTTCAAGAGGTAATTGGTGGGTCCTTTCCATTCTATTTTACCCTTTCTATCTAAGATATCAGGGCAGTTTTCATTGATAATTTCTTAAAAGATGATGTCTAAGGCTCTCTGACTATGGCTTTTAGGTAGTCCAATAATTCTTAAATTATTTCTCCTTGATCTGTTTTCCAGGTCAGTTGTTTTTCCAATGATATGTTTCATATTTTTCTTCTGTATTTCATTCTTTTGACTTCTGTTTTATTGTTTCTTGATGTCTCATGGAGTCGTTAGCTTATTTGCCCAACTCTAATTTTTAAGGAATTACTTTCTTCAGTGAGATTTTGGACTTCTTTTACCATTAGGCCAATTCTGTTAAGGTGTTATTTTCTTCAGTATTTTTTATGCCTTTTACCAAACTATAAATTCTCTTTTCATAATTTTCTTGCATCACTCTCATTTCTAGTTCCATTTTTTCTTCTACCATTCTTATCTCTTTCTTTAACTTTTCCAGGAATACTTGTTGGGATTGATTCAATTCATCTCTTTCTTTAAGGTTTTGTCTGTAGCTATTTTCACATAGTTGCCTTCTTCTGAGTTTATGACTTTATCTTTCCTGCCACTGGAGTACCTTTTAATGGTAGAATTTTTTGTTGTTGTTTGCTCATATATCCAGCCTATTTCTTGCCTTTGAACTTCATATTGAAATTGGACTCTGCTCAGGTGGGGAGACAAGTTTCAGGCTTTTTCATGCTGCTATTTTCAGAGCTAGTTTTAGGGATTTGCAAGCTTTTGGTACTTCCAAGGTGGTGTGATCCTGGGAGAGGCATGTTTCCCGCACTCTGATCTTTACCCAGGAAGAGCTCCAGGACCCCTGCAGCCACAAGTGTTAGCACTTTCTTTGCCTTGCTCCCTTCTGACCAACCCCCAGCACTTCTTTCTACCCTGGAAATTAGAATCATAAATGTATATATGCAACAGAGTTACCAACCACTACCAGCCCTACCCAGTGCCAGCAAAGGTAACCTGTTATCTCTTTTTATTTAATTTTTTCTTTTAAATTTGTTTATTTTTAGTGTACAACATTCAGTTCCATAAGTTTTTGTGTGCCAAATTTGTTCCTCCTCTCTCTCCTCCCTCTCCCTTCCAAAGGTAGCATGCAATCCAATATAGTTTCTACCTATACCTTCACATTAAACATTGGTCAAGTTGTAAAGAAGGATTATAACCAATGGAATGAACCACAAGAAAGAAGAAACCAACCAAACAAAAAAGCAAAAACAGAGAGAGAGCATGTAGTTTGCTTCAATCTGCATTCAAACTGTGTAATTCTTTCTCTGGATGTGGATAGCCTTTTCTATCACAAGTGTTTTGGAATTGTCTTATAACCTTGCATTGCTGAGAAGAGCCCAGTCTATCAAAGTTAGTCATCACAGAAAAAATGTGTCTATAATTGTGTAAAATGTTCTCCTGGTTCTGCTCCCCTCGCTCAGCATCAGTTTATATAAGTCTCTTGAGGTTATTATGAAGTCCATCTGCTCCTCATTTCTTATTGCACAATAGTATTCCATTACATTCATCTATCACAATTTGTTTAGCCATTCTCTACTGGACGGGCATCCTCTTGATTTCCAATTCTTTGCCACCACAAAAAGAGCTGCTATAAAAATTTTTGTACATACAGGTCCTCTTCCCATTTGTATGCTCTCTTTGGGATACAGCCTTAGGAGTGGTATTGCTGCATCAAAGGCTATGCACTTATTTACAGCCTTTTGGGCATAATTCCAGATTGTTCTCCAGAATGGTTGGATCAGTTTACAACTCCACCAACAATGCGTTAGTGTTCCAATTTTTTCACATCCTCTCTAGCATTTATCATTTTCCTGTTTTGTCATCTTAGCCAATCTGACCAGTGAGATGTGGTACCCCAGAGTTATTCTGATTTGCATTTCTCTAATCAATAATGATTTAGAGCATCTTTTCATATGCTTATAGGTATCTTTAATTTCTTCTTCTGGAAACTGCCTTTTCATATCCTTTGACCATTTATTAATTGGAGAATGACTTGTATTATTATAAATTTAACTCAATTCTCTGTATATTTTAGAAATGAGGCCTTTATCAGAGACACTGGTTGTAAAAATTCCCAATTTTCCACTTCTCTCCTAATCTTGGTTACATTAACTTTATTTATATAAAAACTTCTCTATCTCTTGTTTGGTCATACATTCTTCCTTTCTCCATAGATCTGACAGGTAAACTATTCCTTGCTCTCCCAGACTGCTTACAGTCTCAGCCTTTATATCTAGATCATGCACCCATTTACATTTTATTTTGGCATATGATATAAGATATTGGTCTATGTCTAGTTTCTGCCATACTATTTTCCAGTTTTCCCAGCTGTTTTTGTCAAATAGTGAATTCTTACCCCAGAAGCTAGGGTCTTTGGGTTTGTCAAACAGCAGATTACTATAGTCATTGACTGTTGTGTCTCGTGTACCTAATCTATTCCACTGATCCACCACTCTATACCTCAGTCAGTACCAAGTCGTTTTGATGACTGCTGCTTTTTAATACAGTTTAAAATCTGCTATGGCTAGGCCACCTTCCCTAGCATTTCTTTTCATTAAATCCCTTGGTATTCTGGACCTTTTGTTCTTCCAAATGAATTCTGTTACTATTTTTTCTAGCTCTATAAAGTAATTTTCTGGTAGATTTATAGGTATGACACTAAATAGGTAAGTTAATTTAGGTAAAATTGTCATTTTTATTATAGTAGCTCAACCTACCCATGAGCAACTGATATTTTTCCAATTATTTAGATCTGACTTTATTTGTGTGAAAAGTGTTTCATAATTGTGTTCATATAATTCCTGGGTTTGTGTTGGCAGGTAGATTCCCAAATATTTTATACAGTAACTTTAAATGGAATTTCTCTTTCTATTTCTTGCTATTGGACTTCATTAGAAATGTATAGGAATGCCGAGGATTTATATGGCTTTATTTTATATCCTGCAACTATGCTAAATTTATTTATTATATCAAGTAGCTTTTTACTTGATTCTCTAGGAATCTTTAACTATATCATCATATCATCTGCAAAGGGTGATAGCTTAGTCTCTTCTTTGCCTAACCCGATTCCTTTGATTTCTTTTTCTTCTCTTATTGCTACAGCTAACATTTCTAGTACCAAACTGAATAAGAGGGGTGATAGTGGACAACCTTGTTTCAGCCCCGATCTTACTGAAAATGCTTTTAGCTTATTCCCATTACAAAAAATACTTGCTGATGGCTTTAGATAGAGGCTACGTATTTTAGGGAAGACTCCATTTATTCCTATACTTTCTAGTGTTTTTAATAGGAATGGGTGTTATATTTTGTCAAAGGCTTTTTCTACATCTATTGAGATAATCATATGGTTTCTACTAGTTTTATAGCTGATATGATTGATTATGCTGAGTTTTCCTAATATTGAATCAGCCTTGCATTACTGGAATAAATCCTACCTGATCAAAGTATATTGCTGTCACGATAAATTGCTGTAATCTTTTTGCTAATATTTTATTTAAATTTTTTTGCATCTATATGCATTAGGGAAATTAGTCTATAATTTTCTTTCTCTGTTTTGGCTCTTCCCAATTTAGGCATCAGTACCACATTTGTGTCATAAAAAGAATTTTGTAGGAATCCTTCACCAATTTTCCTTAAAAGTCTATAAATTTTGGAATTAATTGTTCTTTAATTGTTTGATAGAATCAAATGTAAATCCACCTGGCCCTGGAGATTTTTTCCTAGGGAGTTCATTGATGGCTAGTTCAATTTCTTTTTCTGAGATGGGGTTATTTAAATATTTTACTCCGTCTTCTGTTAATCTGGACAATTTATATTTTTGTAAATATTCATCCATTTCACTAAGATAGTCAAATTTATGGTTATATGATTGGGCAAAATAATTCCTAATTATAGTCTTAATTTCCTCTTCATTGGAAGTGAATTCACCGTTTTTATTTTTGATACTGGTAATTTGGTTTTCTTTTTTAATAAAATTGACTAAAGATTTATCAATTTTATTGTTTTTTTCATAAAACCAGTCCTTAATTTTATTTATTAGTTTAATAGTTTTCTTAATTTTAATTTTATTAATCTCTCCATTGGTTTGCAGTATTTTTAATTTGAT
>CM053586.1:213445172-213465100 GCA_028646515.1 Pseudochirops corinnae
CTTATGTACACACCTCAGCCAACCCCCTTCTTCCACATCAACAGGGGCTCAGCCAATCCCCTTCTTCTACATCAACAGGGGAGTTCATGCCTTCTCAACAATGGGACAGAGTTTGCACCTTCCACACTTAGCACTTAGTACTGTCCCTCCACTTAGTACTAAGTGCTAAGTATCCTGCTAAACCAATTACTATTACATTATTACAATTAGTTTTATATATATAAATATCTTTAATACTAAACCCTTATCCAAGAAATCTGTTACAAAGATTTTTTTCCCCATTTGACCATTTTCATTCTTACCTTAGATACATTAATTTTGTTTGTTCAGTAGCTTTTCAGTTTCATGATAATCAAAAACATAATCAAAAATGTCAATTTTATATTGCATAATTGACTCTACCCCTTATTTGGTTAAGAATACATCTCCATAAGTCTAATACAGATTGAAGCATGCTGCTTTTACTTTCTTTTTTATTCTTGCATTTTGGGTTCTTTTGATCTGTATTTTTTGTTTTTGTTTTATTTTGCAACATGGCTAATATGGAAATGTTTTACATGATTTTATGTGTATAATCTCTATCAAATTGCTTGATTTCTCAAAGAGGGGGGAAGAGAAGAAGGGAAAAACATGAAACTCAACATTTTTTTAAAAAAGAATGCTAAGGGGCAGCTAGGTGGTGCAATGAATAGAGCACCAGCCCTGGAGTCAGGAGGACCCAAGTTGAAATCCAAGCCTCAGACACTTAACACTTACTAGCTATATGACCTTGGGCAAGTCACTTAACCTCAATTGCCCTGCCTTCCCCCTCCAAAAAAAATGCTAAAAGCTTTTCTGTTTATATGTCATTGAGAAAAAATAAAGTTAAAATTAAATTTTAAAAAGAATACATCATAATTATGAAAGTTGTATAAAATGTTTTTCTTCTAATTTTTTTGAAAGTATGACCTATAACATTCAGATTGTGTATCATTTTGAATTCATTATGGAATATGGTATGTTAATTTAATACTAATTTCTTTTTTTTTTTTTACTTAATAGCATTTTATTTTTATCCAATTACATCTAAAGATAGTTTTAAACATTCATTTGTGTAAGAAATACTCATTTCTGCCAGACTGTTTTCCTAGCAGTTCTTATCAAATAGGGAGTTTTTCCCTAAGTAAGTTATGCTTTCTGGTTATCAAGTCCCATTATTTCTGATTCTCCCTTTTCTAAGAATGACAAAATTTTAAACTGAGGCAAGAGTAAGACAGGAACTGGCCATTGGGGTCCCAGTCCTCATATACATCATATACGATATGCTCTGCCTGCTATCAACCCAAAGGGTTTTGGTGAGCCTGCTTCTTGAAATTTGTGACAGTGCATAATGGAGGGCCCTGCCCTCCTCTTCTGAGGTATTTTATGGCTGCAGCTTGTCCTCTTATTTCATTTTAATCTGCTTCTGAATCAGAACTTAGGGTATATTTGGAAGTCTCCCACAGAGGAACCCAAACACCCCTCACCACCTACTCCTCCACCTTCCTACCACCCTTGCATAAGATCACCCCCACTCCCATTAGTTGTCATTCATCTTCAAACACTTGACACCTTTGTTTCCTTTTTCCCTGTTGTGTTTATGCTTCACCCATTCTAGGGGAATAAGTATTGGAAACAAAACCACTTTGTGACCTTCAGAAGCTTGGGAGGGATACTACAAGTCCAGTGAAGGGAGTCCATAGTAAAGTTTACTGTAGCTAGAGCAGTTGAGCCTTAAGAGGCATGGTCTGACCAAATTCAACAGTGGATCGACTTAAAAGCCAAGACATTGTGTCCTGCAAAAGAGGGGGTGATTTGTCCATTGGCTATACCAGAAAAGAACTTGGTACAATTCTTTGTAGCTACCACCTAAGTTTGAGTACACACTCCCCAGGGACCAAGGTGTGTCACAGTTCAGGAGGATGTTTTTGTAATTAAGTTCTTGCTGTATCTTCTCATTAAATATCATAAATAAATATATTTGTAAAAGTTAATTGGTTGAATCAGTAATGGGATGCTAATTGTTGGTTAAATGATAGTGAGGAAATGGTAACTGTGTAAATGATCTTTGGGGGAATACAGTGGATGGGAGTTTTTGAGCAATAGCATTAGAGAAAAACCCTCTGGAACCTGAGGTAGAGGAGGGGAACAGTATCTTGGCTCTTGGAACCTGTCATGCCAGTGGAGTTGGTGGTTGAGAGAATGAGTCCTGTAGCCTATCTCTGCTACCTTACTATTTTACCTTTTGTGATCCTTGCTATCCTTTGTTTGGCCATGAACTTTTCCTCTGTCCATGGTTGTTAAAGATCTCCTTCCTTTGTCCTGTAATTTGTTTATGTGCTCTTTTCTATCTATATTTATGTATCCATTTTGGACTTATTGTGGTGAATGGTGTGAGATGTTAATCTGAGCCTAATTTCTCACAGATCACTTCCCAGTTTTCACAGAAGTTTTGGTCAACTATTGTGTCATTACCCCAGTAGTTGGAATCTTTGGATTTATCAAGCATTCAGCTAGTATATTCAATTGCTTCTGGATCTTGTGTACCTCATCTTTTCTATTAATTAACTTTTCTATTTTTTAACTATTACTAAATAGTTGTAATGGTTACTGCTTTGTAATACAATTTAAGGTCTGATATGGTGAGGGCATAGCCTTCCCCCTTTTTTTTTTTATTTCGTTTTTTCCCTTGAGATTTTTGACCTTTTGTTCCTCCATATGAATTGTTTTGTTTTGTTTTTTTTCTAATTCTGTAAAGTAATCCTTTGGAAATTTAGGGTATGGCACTGAATTTGTTTATTAATTTAGATACTTTTGCCATTTTTATTATCATAGTGCAACCAAGAACAATTATTATGTCTCCAGTTATTTACATCTTTCTGTAGAGAGAGTTTTATGGCTATGTTCATATAATTCCTTTGTCTGTTTTGTCAGCTAGACTTCAATATTTTACACGTTCTCTACTTGTTTTTAATGGAATTAGTTTTCTGTTGCTTCCTGCTGGGTTTTATTGGTAGTATGCCAAAAGGCTCATGATTTTATTCGTTTATTTTATACTTTGCTACTTTATTAATGTAATTAATTATTTCAGTTATTTTTAGATGAATAGTATTTTCTAAGAAAACCATCATATCATTGGCAAAAAGTAATCATTTTGTTTCCTTTTTGCCTGTGCCTATTCCCTTAATTTCTTTTAATGGTCTTATTACTATAGTTGGCATTTCTAGAAGCAAATTAAAAAATTAGTGGTAACAATGGACATCTATGCTTAGGAAAGGCCTCTTGTCTTTCTCCAGTCCAGATAAAGTTCTCTTGTTTTAGAAAGATACAGTTTAATCCCCTTTTTTAAAAAAAATTGTGCTCTGGTCAGTAAAGAACATGTTTCATACCTCTTAATTTTCAGCATTTGTTTCTGAGTAACTTAGAGGACATGGTCAACGTCTTTGTAAAAGTTCTGTGCATAGCCAAGAAATAGTAAAATAATTGTCAGCACGTTTTCAATTTTTCTCATGTCTTTAACTTTTTTTGTGCTTATCTTTTTAAAAATTTGTTCAGGTCTGAAAGATACATGATGAGGTCCCCAACTATTACAGTTATACTGTATCCTCCATATAATTTAATTAGTTTTTCCTTTAACTACTTAGCTATGATTCCATCCAGTGCATATATAGTAAATATTGACAGTATTTAGTTTTCTTTGGTGCCCTTAAGTTTAGTATAGGTTTCCCTTCTTATCTCTTTTAACCACATCTATTTTACTGTTGCCTAGTCTGAGATCAATTGCCACCCCTGCTTTTTTTTTTTCAGTTTACCTGAAGCATAATAAATTGTATTCCAGCCTCTTATACTGATGCTCATTTTAACTCTTTGTGGATTTTTAGGATACAAGTGTGTTTCCTGTAAATGACATATTATTGTATTCTGCTTTCTAATCCATTCCGCTGTTTTCCTCATGTTATGGATGAGTTCATCCACTCTCTGTTAACAGTTGCAATTGTTTGTTGTATGTTTCCCCCCATCACATTCTCTTCTTTACAAAGAAGTGTCTTTTCTTCTCCTGCTAGGAGACAAGCTCCATTTTTTACCTTTTGCGTCGTTTCTTCCAGCCACTCTTGGAGTCTGCATGGCCAAACCATATTTTCCCCTGAGGCTATTTTTACTGGGGAGCTTATGCTCTTCTTCTGGCTTAACCTTCAGCTTCTCTTAACTTAATAGTATTTCTGCGTTGTGCTTGATGCTTTCCTCTTACCTCTAGCCTCAGTTTCTGGATTGGGATCTTGTGATTAGAGCCAGTCTTTGCCCCATTCCATGTTCTTGGATGGAGTGGACAG
The DNA here is from genome assembly GCA_028646515.1 of Pseudochirops corinnae. Taxonomy (NCBI): domain Eukaryota; kingdom Metazoa; phylum Chordata; class Mammalia; order Diprotodontia; family Pseudocheiridae; genus Pseudochirops; species Pseudochirops corinnae. The sequence continues at coordinate 213,449,522 of CM053586.1, forward strand.
GCCATATTTGAGCTTGTCTTCTCTGTTGCCTGGACGCTGCTACTGCTGCTCTTTTCTGGGTATCTGGGATCAGACCCCACCTTCTGCTCCAATCCCTGACTTTGGATTCTTTTCCTTGTGACACAGTGTGAATGTTAACCTTTGCCCTCTTCTGTTTTCTCCTGAATCCTCTGCTGTTGACTGTTGTCCTTGGTACTCAGAGAGGACCAAAATGATATCCCTATGTTGGAGTCAATGTGCAATATGTCTGACGATGGCTGATCAGACCAATACGAGCTCAGAAGGCTCTACCACACGTCAGAAAAAAATAGTCCCAAAATAGTCCACGTGAATATTTGGAATGGAGATGTCTCTAAATTGGTGCATCTGACATTTATTTTGAGCTACCGAACTTCTGCTTTGCTCATAGAGCTCACAGCACCTCCTTTGATGGAGGCATACTATGCTGGGCAGTTCTGTGCCAGTGTCTCCGACGTCGCACAATTGATTCCAAAGTTCTTTAGAGAGACATTGAGAGTGTGCTTGTATCACTTCTTCTGACCTCTGTGTGAGTGCTTGCCTTATGTGAGTTCTCCATGAAATAGTCTTTTAGGCGAATGTATGTTTGGTATTTGAACAAAGTGACCAGCCTATTAGAACTGTGCTCTCTGCAGTAGGATTTGAATGCTTAGCAGTTGATCTCCAGAAAGGAACTCGGTGACTGGTACCTTAACTTGCAAAATGATCTTCAGAATCTTCCAAGGACAATGCAAATGTAAACAATTCAGTTTCCTGGCATAGTACTGTCAGGTCCCAATCAGATAGTAATGGTCCCACTAGTCTCAAACAGCCTGAAAGCCTCCCCTCCCCCAGCACATACCTTGAACCCAACCATTAAAATGACTCTGTCACTAAGTATGGCTCCAAGTGCTCTGAGGTGTGTATGGCCCTGCCCTGTTTCCCTATTTAGTAATCTGTTTGGGGCTCACTTTTATTCCCTGCTGCTTCTCTTAACAAGCCAGGACCTAGATCCTTCTGGCTTCAGGCTCCAATTAAGTGAACTCACTTCAGTTTCCACCTTCCTTGGAGTTTCTCTGCTAAGATTGCCTTCAGGCTTCTGGCCCTATGAGATCAAGCTGACAAGAAGCCTCCTTCGGTAGGCCCATAATTCAGAGCACCCATAGGTGTTCTGGGCTGGACCTGACTAACACCAGTCCTTGGGTAGTTTAGGTTCAATTTTGGAACAAAATGAGACACTCGTGGTTCATTCTGTAGCTAAACTAAGTTTACTTACCCAAAGCAAGAGATTAATATTTAACAAAGAGAAGCATTGAAGACCCCCAAGTTGATTTGGCTGAGTGAGGCTTCCTTACTTGAGTTACCAGACAAGCATCAGTGAGCGGTTCTGAAGGTCCTCACGGTGACCAATGACAACAGCCCTCAGCCTTCAGTCCCCGGAGCCAGCTGAGCCTGGAGGATGTCCTTACATCCTCAAAGGAAAAACTAGTCTGATTTTCATGGGGGCAGGGATTAGTATAATGTTTTCCCCATACCCCTTTACCCTTTGGTGGTAAGCCTTTAAAGTCTTCTAGAGGACCTTCTAGTGACTTTAGGACTGTTTTGGTTAACCCTAACCCTGATGTACAAGAAGTGGAATATAGGCAGCCCTAAAGAAGAAAAAGAAAAACTAAAATAGAAGCAGAGCAAAAATAGGAAAAAACAAGCAAACAATATGACAGCTCCCCATAGGAGTTCCTGAATTAGGGAGAGTCCCAGTAAAGATGAAGTCTCATAGCTAAATGAGCAGGTCCATGGACAGGCAATAATAAATTTTTTTTATTTAATTTTTTTCTCAATTGTACGTAAGCAAAAACTTTTAATATTCATTCTTTAAAATTTTGAGTTTCATATTCTTTCCCACCCCTTCTCCCTCCCCAAAACCCAAGCAACTTGATATAGTCTATACATGTTTAGTCATGCAAAACATTTCTGTAATAGCCAGGTTGCAAAAGAACAAAAAAGACAAGAATAACAGACAAAGTTTAAGAAGAATATACTTCGATTTGCATTCAGACTATCAGTTCCTTCTCTGGAGGTAGATAACATTTTTTATCATGAGACTTTTGTAATGGTCTTGGATCATTGTAATGCTGAGAATAGCCAAGTCATTCGTGGCTGATCATTGTACAGTGTTGCTGTTGTTCTCCTGGTTCTGCTCATTTCAGTTTGTATCATGTTCATGTAAGTCTTCCCAGGTTTTTCTGAAAGCATCCTCCTCATCATATCCTAAAGCACGATAATGCTCCTTTACATTCATATACCACAGCTTGTTTAACCATTCCCCGCTGATGAGCATCCCCTCAATTTCCAATTCTTTACCACCACAAAAAGAGCTGCTGTAAATATTTTTGTACATAGAAGTCCTTTCCCTTTTCCTTTGATATTTTTGGGGTACAGATCTAGTAGTGGTATTGCTGAGTCAAAGAATATATCTAATTTTATGACCCTTTGGGCATAGTTTCAGATTGCTCTCCAGAATGGTTGGATCATTTTACAACTCCACTAGCAATGCATTAGTGTCCCTATTTTCTACATACCCTCCAACATTTGTCATTTTCCCTTTCTGTTCATATTAGGCAATCTGATAGGTATAAGTTAGTACCTCAGAGTTGTTTTAATTTGCATTTCTCTAAACCAGCGGTTCTCAAACTTAGGGTCACGACCCCTTTGGGGGTCAAACGACCCTTTTGTAGGGGTCACCTAAGACCATCAGGAAACATATATTTCTGACGGTCTTAGGAACTGAGACACCATTCCTCTGTCTCCAGGCAGGTCTGTCCACATGCAGATATACCCACATATGAGTGATGGCATTAGGAAGGTTGAGAACTGCTGCTCTAAATCAACATGACCCACAGTTTAAGAAGGGCTAAAGGGCTCAAGAGTGGAAAAAGTTTAAGAAGCCCTGCTCTAAATAATAGTGATTTAAAGCTTTTTTTTTTCCATATTTTTAACTATAAATAGCTTTGATTTCTTCTGAAAACTGCCTGTTCTTATCCTTTGGCCATTTATCAATTGGGGAATGACTTGCATTCTTATAAATTTGGCTCAGTTCTTTATATATTTGAGAAATGAGGCCTTTGTTACAGAGATTTGCTATAAAAATTTTTCCCCAGTTTTCTGCTTCCCTTATAATCTTGACTGCAGTGGTTTTGTTTGTGCAAAACCTTTTAAATTTTATGTAATCAAAGTTACCCATTTTATATCCAGTATTGTTTTGTATCTCTTATTTGGTCGTATATTTTTCCCTGACCCATAAATCTGACAGGTAAATAATTTCATGCTCCCCTAATTTGCTTATCATAGGTGATACTAAATCTAAAAGGTTTACATTGGATCTCTGAATATAAAAAACAGTGACTATAAGTAGGAGCAGCCCCCAAAACATCAGGACTACAGCAATACTTTCCGCATAGTCATGATACTCATCACATAGGAAAAATTGCCATGTACCACCATCTGCTTAGTGCTCTCTGGATAGTGACCTCCCTTTCCCTGTGTGCCTCATGAGAGGTGAGGTACAAAAATCTTTCCCCAAGAGAAGCGTCTGAGGGACTGCCCTCGTTCTTCTGTAGGGGCTGATTAGACATATTTAACTCTCTTTTATTGCTAGAAAGCAAGCCATCTCCCAACAGTGCCACCCCCTTTGGTCCCTCAAGCCCTCAGTGAGTGTTGTACTGGCAGCCAGGTGAAGGACCCAATCAGTCGTACCTTATAGGAAGAAATGGACTACAGAAGGTCTGCTTTTTGCCACTGTGCATTTCAGGGTTCACTCTTGTGCCAAGAAAGAGAAAGAAAGAAAGAAAGAGGAGGGGAGGAAGGAGGGAAGGATGGGGGGGAGGGAGAAAGAGAGAGAGAGGGAGGGAAAGAGAGAGAGAGAGAAAGAGAGAGAGAGAGGCTCAGTTCCTTCAGCATAGTGTTAGATAGTCTTTACATTCCAAGGCTCAGCATTGGTTTGCATTCTCTTACTCTTGGGTCCCTTATGCTACCCCTCAGCAAGCTGGCTTTGTCCGTATGCACTTAAGACTGCTTTCTCAGATAGATTGTCATTTCCCCCAAAAAAACATTCAAAATCAAATAATTTTTTCCTCATTCACACATGAATATGACTACTTTTTTTTCCAGTTTATTTTTATTTTTTTTAACTTTTTGAAAATTTGCATTTCAAATTCTCTTCTTCCAGCCCCTCCCCTACCATTGAGAAGGCAAGCAACATGATACCCATTATATATATGAAGTCATGCAAAACAAAATATGTCTCCATTAAAGTTAGGTGTGGCCCCTTTTTTCCACAGACTTCCTCCCTACCAAGGTAAATAGATGGTGATGGCCGTTAGCAGTACAAAAGTATCTAATCCTAGTGTGGGCAGAGCTAAGGAAATCCCGTAGAAATTGGAGGAGGCTTAAATTACCAGGGCACACATAGGTGATGGACCTAATAGATATTTACCATAAGTATTTTCATGATACACTTCTTTAAAGACAGGGAGGATCACCTCCTCTTGCCAAATGACCATAAGCAGTTTAGTTTCAGGAGTGGGAGGGAGAGGGAAGCCACCCCTATCTCTAGAGGCTTCTAGGTACTTCCAAAAGTACCATTAGGAGCAGGAAGGATAATCTGGGCTCACCTTCCTCTGCACTGCCAACCCCCAAACGTTTTATGTTCCAATTCTGTGGGATCACCAATTATTCTGGGCCAGTCACCTAACAGTTTAGGTTCTGTACTGGAACAAAATAAGACATTCATGGTCATTGAACAGTTAACAAGAGGAAATTTACTTGGTCATGGTAGGAGAAGAATAATCAACAGAGATAGGCAAGAAGGTGCTTTGCTTTGCCCATTGTGATCCACTAGCCAAGCGTTAGAGAGAGATTTTCTGGATCTCTTCATGGCTGCTTTGTATTCAGGTGACCAGGAAGTGATGCCTTTGGTCCCCTGAGCCAACAAAGTCTTAAGGATAGTCTTAGTACCTTTTGAGGAGAAACTAGCTTAACTTTCATGGGGCCGGGTTAGGATATTGTTTGTACCATAACAGGCTTCTAAAGCTGGGAGATCAGGCTGCTTTTCCAGTCCTCTGGACTGTCACCGCTCAGAGTGACCCCAGTCTTCAGGCAATTTACTAAGGGGAGGCTTCCATCTCCCCTGTTGGATTTTCCTCTTCCAGGCAACCACAGGCTTCTGGCTGACTTCTTGTATAGTCCTAAAATAGATGAAACAAGTTACTACTGTTTCCCTTTGGTGTTCTTGATCATTACTAATTCTGCTGTACCCTTTAGATGTATTTCCTGGAATATATGTAGCAGGACGTGTTTCCTGGAAATGAGGATTTAGCTTTTTAGCAACGTTCTCCTGTCCCAGTTATCACTCAAGTAGGTACATGTAAATGAATTTTTTAACTTAGTTTTCTCAGTCTCTGTAGCTTGCAAAAATCTTTCAATTACATTTTGTTTTAAGTTACTGTATTTCTCACTATAATGCCTATAATCCTACTTCATTTTAGCACATTATTTTTAATTTTTTAACATTAAATTTTCCTGATTCCAATTTCATGTGTTTCAATTATATTGCTAGTTCTGGTTTTCCTTTCCTCAATCTTTCTATCTCTCCAATTTAGCACACTGTCTGTGTATTGGACATAATAGGTTTTGATTCTATTTAATTTTTTTTCTTACCTAATTCCTTAGATGCTTAGGTAAGTACAATTTGAGCTTTGTAAAATTTCTTTATTTTGCCAAACAATTGAATTCAACCAAATCTTTATTCTGGCTGGCGCCAGGGGGCGATTTGAACTTTTCCCACTAAAAATGAAACATTGATTTTCAAAAAATATTTCTTCTTTCACTAAAAATAGCTACTAGGAGGAAAGATTTTAACTTAAGTTTATTTTTTAAATATATTTTTATTTCATTAACTATTTCCCAATTTACATGTAAAATTTTTTTTAACATTTTTAAAAATTTCATGTTCCAAATTTCTTCCCACCCTTCCACCTCTCCTCCCTCCTTGAGAAATCAAGCAATTTTGTATACATGTATACATATGAAGTATGGCTGAACATATTTTCATATTAGTCATGTTGCACCAGAAATACAACACACACACACACACATGATTTAACTTTTCAGTTTCTAACTTTTTCTTTTCCATTTTCCAACAGCTAACTTGAAGAAAATCCTTCTTATAGCTATCTGGAGGACAGAGTTAACTTAATAGTTATTCAGCTGCTAGGGACAGCTTCTAGTTGCAAATAATTTTAAATATAATTTTTGCTTTAAAACTGGGCAAGCTAAAAAAAAACAACCACCACCCTTTATATTCTGAAACTTACTTTACACAAGGGGCAAGGTTGGATTGTTCTGTGCCTCGGTCACAGAGGATAGCGCTTGGGGGGGGGGGGGGGCGGGTGCACAAACACACACACACACACACACACACACACACACACACACCAGGTCCTAATCACTGACTTCACTGATATGCAAAATAAAAGATCAGTAGATGTGACAAATAAATAAACACACAAATAGACACAGAGCTAGATATAGCTCTAGACACACAGATACCTTTATGAAAAGGAAGGAAGGATGGAGGGAGGGAGGGAGGGAGGGAAGGAAGGAAGGAAGGAAGGAGGGAAGGAAGGAAAGAGGGAGGGAAGGAAGGAGGGAGGGAAGGAGGGAGGGAGGGAAAGAAGGAAGGAGGGAGGGAAGAAAGGAGGTAGGGAAGGAGAGGAAGGGAGGGAGGGAAGGAAGGAAGGAGGGAGGGAGGGAAGGAAGGAAAGGAGTTCTCAGAAAAAATTACCAAAAACCAAAAGTCTCCTCCATAGCTAGGTTATTAGAAGCAAAAGACTCTCCCCAATAGCCTGGGAAGAATTAAGAGAGAGAAATCTCCCCCTAACCCAGGGAGTATTGGAGAGAGAAATTTCCCCCACAACTGGGGGATTTATTAAGAGAGAAATCAACTCCACAACCAGGGGAGTATTAGAGAGAAATTTCCTTCCTAGCCAAGCAATTTTCAGAAAGTGTAGCTACTGAGATTGCTAACCACTTTACATTGAGTAGCTTGGGAGGGGGTGGGGATGGAGAAAATGAAACACCCGTCCCTTTCCAAAGAATATTTTGGAAATGCTGTCTATTTACCCTTTTTATCTCCCCAAAATTTAGGCCACATCAGCAGGAGTCCAATAATTGCCAAGCCTTTACTCAGATTTCTGAAGGTATCTAGGGTGTGGGACTGAAGGGTGTCACTGAGGGAAGACCTCCCATGAGGTTTACTAGAGACCAAAATCAATATTGCATCTGAGTCAGCACCCAGTTTATCAAAGAATTAATTCAGTACTCTGCATTTCCCCAGCTTAGCCAAGGCATTTTTATTACTTCTGTACACAGTTGGAGAATTGGAGAATGAACATGTAAGGTCTCATATGTTCTTTAACCAAGTGTAGTGGAGTTGGCCAATTTATAGTCTTTAAACTGGGTTGAAAAGATAATAAATTGGAGGTGTTAGAATGATGAAAGATGAATAAAGATAATACAACTCTGGTAGAGGGAAATATAAAGTTATGAGCTTAATAAGGAGTAAGATACAATAACTAAGTTGTGATGGGAAGATGCTACTTATACTAGTTGAAGTAATACTAGTTGAACAGGTGGCTTCCATTGTCTTAACCATAGAGACATCATTCTTTCTCTGAGGAATCCATTTCTCCATAGTTTTTTCTTCTTGCTCTCCTTTTTTTAGGAAGGAAAATAAAGGTTTATTATTTATCATATAGTTTCTTCATGTTAGCAATACCTGGTATATTCACAGGCCTTTGTAGTAATAGCATTCTTTCTCTCTAAACACAATAAAATAATGTAGGCCTAGCTTGATTCCACACTAATTAACTTGTATTTTGTGAGACATATAAATATATATATATGTATATTTCTTACACATATATTTCAGCATATACTTAGCTATGTATATGTTGTTTCCCCTAAAGAATATAAGCTCCTTGAGAATGAATGAATGAAAAAAAAAACTTTTAAGTACCAAACACTGTGATGAGTACTGGGGATAATAATACAAAAGTAAATATAGTCCTTGCCTTCAACAACCCTATTCTAATAAGAGAAACAACACACTTTATGTGTGTCTGTCAAGGATTATCAAGAATATTGTCCAGGGAGGGGCACTTTGTTTTGGTCTCTGATAACAAGTAGGGCCATGGAGAGGAGATTAACATGTCCCATCTAGAAACAATGACACAGTTGATTAGATCATGGTTCATGGTTCTAGAATGACAGGCAAGTTGGAGAGGTAGGATGACTCCTGGGTTGCCAACTCTGGTGGCTAGAAGAATAGTAAGGCCTTTAACAGAAATAAGAAAGTCAGGATGAGATAGGTAAATTTAGGATAAATGGTAATGAATTTTGTTTTGAATAGGTTGAGGTTGAGATGCCTGTGGGACATCAAGATAGAGATGTTTAACAGGCCTTTGAAGAATGAAACTGTGTGCTGGGAGAGAAACGAGGGCTAGCTATGTAGCTTTGGGAGTCATTTACATCAAGATTATCGTTGAATCCATGGGAATTGATGAGATCATCAAGAGAGAAAGAAGAAAGGGTCAAGACAAAACTCTGTGGCACATCCAGGCACACAGAGCATGAAAGGGTTGAAGATCGTGCAAAGGAAATGGAAAAGGGCTGATCCAACAGGTAGGAAGAGTGAGTGAGTAGAGCATCCAGAAAGAAGAGGTGGTCAGCAAAGTCAGACGAGGCAGAGAAATCAAGATGGATGAGGACTCAGTTCAAAAAGGATGGAGCCAGTTGATTTAGCAAAAAAAAAGATATTATTGGTGACCTTGGAGAAAGCAGTTTTAGTCAAATAACAGGGCAGAAGCCAGATTGTAAGGCACTGAGAAGTGAGTGGGAGGTGAGAAATTCAAGGCAATAAATATAGACAGCTTTTTCTAGGAGTTTGGCTATAAAAGGGAGGAAAGATGTCTTGAGATGGCAGGTCAAGTGAAGGGTTTTGAAAGATGGGGGAGATCTGTATATATTTGCAGATAGTAAGGAAGGAACAATAGATAAAGAGAAGTTGAAAATTAGGGACAGAGGGGATGATCAAAGAAGAAATCTGCCAGGAGACAAGAAGGAATTAGATCAAGGCACAAATAGAAGGGTTAGCTTTGGCAAGGAGAAAGGTTACCTCATGCTCTGAAACTGGAGCAAGAGGAGAGACAGGAGTATGATATGATGCAAGTGATTAGAAGTGGGGAGGAAAGGAAACTTTAGAGGAATGGCCTCAAATTTTTCAGTGTTTTATCTCACTCAAAGTCATATGATTTCTTAATAACAGATTCCCCTGGCTCTTAAGCCCTGGACTCTTTTTTTTACTTTAGATCATGTATTATTTTAGAATTTTTGCAACGTATGTTCTCATGCCTCCTGCGCACTGTGATGGAACGTTTATTTGCTAACCACAGTTATCCCATAGTTTAAAAAAAGGGGGTGAAGGGCAGTAGAATGTCCCTGCTTGTTATTACTATGAGTCTTGCAGCTAATTTTTTTGTCTACCTCAGCAAAATATAAATCCTTTTGATGCTTCCCCTCATATAAACTTCACCAAACCTAGAAAAATTCCTGCCAAACATTACTGCTGATTCAGCAGCAATAGTCAGCCAAGTTGTCAAACTATTTCTGATGGATCGTATTTAGAGTTTGGGTAGGTAGGTCTGTGATATGATGATGTGATGAATTCAAGTGAATTTGTTGACAAAGATGTGTAACAGTTAATAAATGCTGCTGAGAGGAGGGAAGCTGGGACTCTGGACTTCTCTCTCTATTAAGAGGCCCCTCTGAGCTGGGCTTATATATGTGATGACAAGGTTTCAGCCCTTGAGGAGCCTAAACTCTAATAAGACTGGGTTACGTTCCTTTTTTCAAATTCTGTACACCACATACACACACACATACACACACACACACGTGTGACACACACACACCAGCACCCCAGGGGGAAAATTACTTAAAGCTTAGGTTTGTGCTCACGTCTAGTTTATTCCAAAAGCAGAGAGTAGAAAGGTATTTAATGTACAATATGAATCACATGTAAGAGATATTTATTTCTTCTACAGAAAAGAAATGCTTAACATAAAAAGTTCTCAAAAGCATGAATTGACTGAAAAATTTGATAACAAGCTAAGAGGGAAAAAAAACAAGCCATAGTGATACTACTCAGACAGAAGGTTGAGGCTTAATGAACATTGATGAACAAGTAAACAAAACTTGAAGCCATCATTAGGATTACTGAATAGGTATAGTTACACTTCACCTTGGTTCTGCACTGTCCAAACAATTCTTTTCATTTCCAAGTCTTCTGGCAACACAATCCAAGGCTTAGGGCTCCTCTTAATGGTGATCATCTTCCCCAAGCTGTGTTGTAGTAGTTGCCTAGTATTGCTCCACAATTATACCAGCACTGAGGACTCAGGATCTCTGAATCTTTCAGACTCTTCACAAAGTCACCTCCAAGCCTGGATAGTTCCATTTCAAGTCTGATGTTCTTTCACCTATGATCAGGCAAAAGAACACAAAGCAGAAGAGGCAGCAAAAGACCTGGGCTCAAGTTCACCTAGCTGAGACCTGTAGCTGCCCTACAGAAGCAATTGACATGCTGGTTAGCTGAAAGAGGGTCAGCAAAGGTTCCTTACTTTTAAGGAGTCTCCAAGTCAGTAGCACTTACTGCTCAAATACCAATAAAGGGACTGCTTTATCATCTTTCAAGCACTTGAGTCCATAAACACACAATAAAGTTGCACATGGCTAGGTGAAAGCCTCTCCTACCCAAAGACCCCCAGATTCTAAGCTAACACACATGGCTGGCTGCAAGTAAACAGGGCAGCTCTGTGTATATCCTACTACAAAGGAAATGTATTTATAAGAGAAAAGCTAAAAATTACCTTTTCCAGGAAAGATATTTTCTTTTGATCACTGGTCTCCTCCTCTCCCTTCCAACCTCTTAACCTGGTTCTCCAGAGGAAGCAAAGAGTCAAAATGAATATAGGTAGAACTATAAACAGCATAAAGGGGCTGATGGCTGGGAAGAGATCTCAGAAATGATGTTTCCCAAATAACTAGAAAATCAGCCTAACTCATTTTGCAATTGCAAAACAAATACATGGGAACTTTTTTAGATAACATCCCCCACTCCCACCCCCACCCCCAACTTGGAGCTTGGTGGAAGAGATGACTCAGAGTTGAATATCAAATTAATATTCTGATTGGCCCACAGAGCCCCTTTGTCAAGAATAATAGGGCTTTGCAGACTCATACATAATACACATGAAGGGCTCCCATAAAAGAATTCAGCAAATCAGATTTATAGTGCTATGTGACAGATTCCCTCCCACAGACTGGAGAACAGACACAATCTTCTAGAAGTGACTTTTTCAAACTATCTGTAGAAAACATTACTGGATATTTTCCCATCTACATGCCTCCGGGCCTTCTTGAGTCATAAAAGTAAATGATTTTCCTCAATGCTTTGACAAACCTGATACTAACAAGTTATTTTCTAGCTGATTGATTTGCCATTATGCCTTAAAGTGTATAGGAACATAAAGGTTTACTCGTGAAGAGATTGTCTAGAAAGAAAACCACTGGCAGCCTACAGCAGGAAGTCATAGCTAAAGAGGGGAGAAAGCATGCCACAAACCTTGGTTATCTGGAAAAGATAAAACAACCTAAGTCCGACCTCCTGCCTCTTCCCTTTAGGCAAAGATGCATTTTTTTTTTCCAAAGCTCATTCTGGTCAGAGGATTTTTAATTTCCACTTAAAAGGACATAAAAGAGCAATAAGCAATGGGAAAACCATTAGCATCTCCTGAACTGTTGTGAGAATTCTAGTACCAGAAGACAGAAGTCTTCAATCCCAAGGCAGCATCACATTTTGCTCACCAGGCAAATGCTTTGAAGACACAAAGCTCTGCCAGGGGTCTGGACTTTGATGAGCCAGCTCACCAGGAGAATTTTAGGCTTACTACTAACTCTGAGGGAGAAGAAAGGTGATCCCTCATTATCCACCCCAATATTTTGACATAATTTTGCCCTGGAACAGTTAACTATTTTTCTGGATGTAGAATAGACCTATGCTTGAGCTAGCTCTCCAACCTAATGGCAAGAGAAAGAGAATGGACTGGGAGAGGGTGGCAGGAGTTCTGTTGACTCACCACACATGGGGAAGAGCTGGAAAACAGGCCAAGTCTGAGTGTTCTTCGTGTAATCTTTGTGCATCCTGTATGAACTCATGCATTCCTTCCATTTGGGAATGGAAACACTGAGGCAGAAGAGTTCTGTATCTCCGAGATACATATGCATATCCACTTTATTCCATAAATGAGCTAATAGAAACAGATGCAAAGTGCTGACTCTACTCAAGAGTTCTTATAGAATGTAATCACTCTCTTAAGGTAATGTGACTACAGTTGGAAAAATCCTGCCTTTTGATGAATCATTTTGGCCTTGGTAATTTACACATTCCTATTATGAGGACCAAAGGGTACAGTTATTTCCTCTCTTGAGAAGGTTGCTCTGCTCCCACTGTTCTTCTCAAGGGAGGCCAACTTCCAATGACCAAAGCATCACTGAGAACTTACAGAGACTCCCAAAGTTAAAATGTCTATGTAGGGCTCTAGAGAGAAAAGATCATGTCCTTTCTTGGGAATTCCAAATGCCTGGAACTAGGTTACTTCTGTAGAGCTGCATACCCAGGGTACCCTGGGAATTTGGAATGTGAAAAAGTTTGTGACAGGACAGTGATTAATGAATGGGACTAAACAGACTACACCTGAAGGAGGAAGAAGAATCCATTGCTAGTGTCGTTGTTGAGTAAGTAGCAATAGTATAAATAATAGATTTGGGTTTCCTTCCCTAGAGAGAAGTCCATTGAAGGTGTTTTATGGAGTTTTAGGGCTCTTATAGGTGGATAATCAAACTCTAGGAACTCTATTTGATTATTCAAACACTTAATGACTTCAAAAGATCTGTGATTTCATCAGTGTAGACACTGCCTCTGTCAGTGAGATCAGAACTTCTCTGAGTTGTTCTCATGAACTGCCTGCTGCTGAAAATGCACAGCCTGTCAGTGATGAGGATATTAATGAGCCTCTTCAGAACACAGGCCTCAGGTAACATAAATCGTCAACCACCAGACCTGTACTCATAACCCTCACATCTTGGTCAGACCTGGTCACCTCCAGGCCATGATTCATTGGAAGGAGGGAGAGGCATAAAAAAGAAAGAGCAGTCCCTGCCTGCAAGGAACTCATCACACATCCCAGTGCGTCATGTAACTGAATGTGGGGGTCACAACAGTGAAAGTTTTCTGAATGTGCAGTGACCAAAAACTAATTCAAAATCAAGCATTTAATGAATCCGAGGTGTTTTTGGTGGCGCTTACCCACGTTGCATCACGTGACTTCGGTGCAGCCTTGGTTATGAACACAGCATTGATGATTACAAAATCAAAATATCAATCGGTTCTGAAGAATGCTGCAGACATGCTGTGTCCTGCAGTATCAAATATCCTGCCAAGATTTAATTCTTTATGTAAAAATAAACAAGTAGATCCACTTCATTACATACATCATCTTTAATAAAGGGAAAATTATGTATACACCCAAGAATTGTTTTAAAATAAATTTCTTTATGATTTATTATCAGCAGATGTTTGATTTGTACACCTATTTTTATAGACCTACATACCCAGGGTTGCATAAAAATTTCTCAGGCAAAAAGGGGTCACAAGTAGAAAAAGTTTAAGAAGCCCTGATCTAGCTTCCATTAAGATTAGAAAAATTACAAAGCAACCTCTGACATATAGGATACTATAATGTCAAATGAACACCTAAGTGCTTGGGGAATATGAGTACTTAGGGTAGGTTTCACTGAATCAAGAGAGGTATTCTGGAGGAAGTAGATTCTATGGCACATCTTATAGGAAATGATTATGAACTAATGGAAGGGAAGTTTCCCTGCCTTAAGTCTTTCTCCTGGCCACTTAGTCCTCTACATAGATGCTCAAGTGATTTTCCTAAAGCATAAACGTGACTTTGTCATTCCACTACTCAGTAAATAGTGAGTAAACCCACTCTAGTGATTCCTTATTGCTTCCAGTATCAAATGTAAACATCTCCATTTGGCATTCACAGCTCTTCATAATTTGACCCAGATTACCTTTCCAAGCTTTATTACACATTACCCCTTTCATATGCTCTACAGCAGTAGTTCTCAACCTTCCTAAATGCTGTGACCCTTTAATACAGTTCCTCATGTTGTGGTGACCTCCCACCATAAAATTATTTGTGTTGCTACTTCATAAGTGTAATTTTGCTACTGTTATGAATCTATCTGATATGCAGGATGTATTTTCATTGTTACAAATTGAACATAACCCACAGGTTGAGAACCACTGCTCTACAGTAAAACTGGGCTGACCTTTTTACTCCTACTCATACATGGCATTCCAGCTCCTATCTCCATGCCTTTTCTGACTGTCATTCTTGAAATCCACTCTATCCCTACCTTTGCCTCTTAGAATCCCTGTTTTCCTCCAAAACAGCTTAAGAGTCTTCTGTGTGAGGACTTTTCTGGATCCCCCTCAAGTGCTAGCAAATCAGCCCTGTTACATTCCCCCAGAAAATTATTTTGCAACTGTAACTGGTCTTCTTGACCAGGCTTGAGGTGTTTTGCCTACTTTTGGCGTACAGAAAGAGACATGACTCCTGAATGGTGGAGAGAATGCTGAGCCAATGCTGTGTATCTGTATAAGGGAGAGAATTGGTGTTAGAGCTTCTTAGGAGAGAAAGGTGGTTTCAAAGACTCTTGTGGGACAGAGGACCCTTTAAAGAGGAGAAAGATAGAAAGACTTTGGAAACTGTTAATGTAGGGGAATCTGGCTCTTAAATGTGTGACTTTCATGTGGCCTCCAGGGACTTTGATGAGAGAAAATTTCCCCTTGGGTAAGATTGGGATCTTTCTCTTGCTTTGAACTGAGATTTTATCTTGATCCTAGCAGAAGAGCTCATTCACTCTTGCATATTTCCTGTTATGTTCTAGTCTGTATAATTCCTCTAATTTCTGATTGCTGTTTTGCTTGGATAAGTGGGTTTACTCACTATTTGCTATTAATGTGGTCTTTTGTATAACTGACAGTGGGAAAGAGCTAATATGGTAGGTATAAGCTAAGGACTACCGTTCCCCTTAAGAACAACCAGGAAAGTAGCTTTCCTTAAGAACCCCTGAATTATACCCATAGAGCAAATAAATTTCAGAGGGGCAGATAGATATAATCCTAGTCCCTCTTGGAGAAAATAACACCCAGCCTTGTAGTGCTCTGAGGGCCTGCCTACCCCAAGCCACCTAACTAGCTCGCTGGCAGTACAGGTATGGTCCCTGCATCCCCTCTTCTCTACAGAAGTGATCTAGAAATATGTATCCACAGCATCTGCAGATCACATCTTTGCATTTAGATAACCCATTTGGACACCCATGCATGAG
>CM053586.1:213465600-213526995 GCA_028646515.1 Pseudochirops corinnae
TATCTCCACCACTAGACTATAAGCTTCTTGAGAACAGGGACTGTTTTCATTTTGTCTTTATATCTCCATCTCTTAGCACAGTGCCTGATGGTAGGTGATTATTAAGGGCCAGTTGATGATGAAGAGTAGTCAGAATGGTGTGAATGGGATGAAAAGAGCAGGATGAGCACGGCACCTAACATAGCGCTGTTCTGGTAGAGAGAGCGTGCTCTGGCTCTCTCCCCAGGAGCCATGCTGCTACATCTGCTCTGCAGGGTTTCTAGGGATAACCCTGGAGGTTGGGGTGTCTCTATTCCTCGTCATGAGTAATATATTTAAGTCTGTCAATCAGTAACCTAGATTGGGCCTGGGCCTGGAGTCAGGAAGACTCAGTTCAAATCTGGCCTCAGATACTTCCTGTGTGTGACCCTGGGCAAGTCCTCTAGACCACTTCCTAAACCACAGGTATCTCACAGGGTTCTGTCCAGGCCCTCTTCTCATCTCCCTCTTTATTACTTTACTGGGTAATGTCATCAGCTCTCATGGATTTAATTACCATATCTATGCAAATCTCCTAACCTGCCCCTATCTCTCTGCTGATCTCCAGTCTCATATCTCCACCTACCTTTCATACCTCTCAAACTGGATGTCCAATAGACTTCTTAAACTTGATATATCCAAAATGGAACTCATCCTTTCCCCTAAATCCTCTCCCCTCCCATCTCAGGCCCTTAGGCTCACAGTCTAGGAGTCATTATGAATTCCTCACTATCTCTCACCCCCATATCCAATCTGTTGTCAAAACCCAAAAAGGTCACCTTTGCAACATCTCTCAGATACACCTCTTTTCTCCTCTGATAACTGCCAACATTCTAGTGCAGGCGCTTATCACCTCACACCTGGACTATTGTAATAGCCTACTGGTGGGTCTGCCTGCCTCAAGTCTCTTCTTCACTCTCAATTCATTCTCTATTCAGCTATTAAAGTGATTTTCCTAAAGCATAAGTCTGATCATGTCACCCTCCTACTGACCCCAGGGTAAAATACAAAATGCTCTGGCTGACTTTCAGAGCCCTTCATAACGGAGCACCCCTCCTACCTTTCCAGCTCCCTTATACCTTACTTCCTGACGTGTACTCTTTGATCCAGTGACACTGGTCTTCTGGCTGTTCCATGAACAAGACCCTTCATCTCCAGGATCCAGGCATCCTGTCTGGCTGTCCCCCAGGCCTGGGATGCTCTCCCTCCTCTGCTCTGACTACTGACCTCCCTGGCTTCCTTTAAATCCTAAATAAAATCCCACCTCCTACAAAAAGATTTCCCTAATCCTTGTTAATTCCAGTGCCTTCCCTCTGTTAATTGTTTCCTATTTATTCCGTATACAGCTTTCTTTGTATATATTTGTTTGCATGTTGTCTCCCCATTCGGTTGTAAGCTCCTTGAGGGCAGGGGACTGACTGTCTTTTGCCTCTTTGTTTATCCCCAGCATATAGTATAGTGCCTGGCACATAGTAGGCTCTTACCCAGTGCTTACTGATTGACATTTAAGATCCATTTAATACTTCTCCATTCTATTTTTAGGCACAAAATGAGCTGATGAACTCAGATCTGTACCTAGTGCTTCTGCTTCACCTTTATGAACAGAGGTTAGCTGAACTCATAAGACTAAACTATAACCGAGTGGCAAGAGAGTGGGTAAGTAGAAAGGTCAGTGACGTATAATGCAGCATCATTATTTCTGTAATTGTTCCAGAGGTTTGTGCATTGCTTAATAAGAGATGCTTAGCCTGTTTCTGGATAATCAGATTCGATTGCTCCGTCATTTGGGTAACCATTGTTGTTCAGTTATTTCAGCCTCTGTGACCCCATTTGGGGTTTTCTTGGTAAAGATACTGGAGTGGTTTGCCATTTCCTTCTCCAGCTTGTTTTACAAATGAGGAAGCTGAGGCACACAGGGTGAAATGACTTGCCCAGGATCATACACAGGAAGTATCTGAGGCCAGATTTGAACTGAGTCTTCCTGACTCCAGGCCCAGTGCTCTGCGCGTGAGGACACCACCCAGCTGTCCTTGACAATCTGCGTTCCAGTTGAAAAGTCAGTGGTGATGCCTAATAAATAATAAATGCGTGGCAAATGCCTAGTAACTGAATGGTCGTCAGTGGCATTAATATAATATATATAAGTAATATAAGTGACTCTTAAGGGCATGCTTAGTTCAGTCTCTTCAAACTAGAGCCCAGTTCAATCAAAGGGCCCGAGGGAGATGCCAGGTTTGGCATCTGTGTTTCCATGTGATCTAAAGTTTCAGAAGCAGAACATTATGTGGGAAAAGGGGAGACCACTTGCCAGTAGAGGGAACTCTGTGTATCTTGCAGTCCGGTGGGAGAGAGGAGCAGTCTCTTTCTATAATTTTTGCTTTGAGACTCATTATACCTGTATAGAGGAGTGTGTGTGTGTGAGTGTGTGTGTGTATGTGTGTGTGCGCACGTGCGCACTATCCGTGCATAGGGGACCTTGCAGACTGTGTGGTCCCTTTCATGGTCACACACCTAATCAGTGGCACACACATCCATTGTCTAGCAAGGTGCCTGGCATGCAGTAAGCACTTAATAAATGTTTGTTGATTGACTGATAGGTCTTAGAGTTCCCATTTATTGTTCTTTCCACTATTTCATACCCTACTGTATGGAAGGAGGCAAACCCAAGTGAATTGCTGAGTTATTCACAGAGCTGCCATTTCTCTTTAGCGAAAGAATTTATTATTGTCCAAGGAGAATGCCATAGCTAGCATTAGGAAAGAGAATGATTAATAAGTTTAGTGATTAAACTAGCATCCAACTTGGTACTGGCAGTGCTGTAGATAAACAGGTAACCTCTGAGGGCCTTTCCAGCTTTAAGATTTTACAAGACCATCATCTCGATTAGCATCCAAACATATATCAGAGCTACTGTTGTCCAACATTTGCCAGCAAATTTAAAGGGTCTTAAGCATCATTTAAACCCTCATAAACTCTTTCCCCATTGATAGTGCTACACTAAGAATGTGAAAGACTAATTGAGTTTGTCCCTAGACAAAGAAAATACTGTTTCCTTGCAGTCAGAGATAGAATAGTGTTATTCAAGGATCTACCCAGTTTTCAAATTTCCAGAATCCTGTTCCCCTGAGGCCTTGAGATCAAGTCAACCAGCACTGGTCTCAAGTGGTCATATGTCAGGAGGACATCTAGCATGGGATGGGTACCTGGTAGCATTAGATGGGGGTCAGTGGGTCAGTCAGCAGGGATTTATTAAGTCCTTACGATATGCCAGGCACCCTGCTAAGTGCAGGTGATACAAAGAAAGGCAAGAAACTTAGTCTTTGCCCTCAGGAAGCTCTTACATTCTAATGGGGGAGAAACCATGTAGACAGCTAGATATATAAGTATAAGCTAGGCATATATGTATATAGGTAAATATATACAGAGCAGAGGGGAGTTAGTGTGGAAAGAGAAGGCATTAGCAACTGGGGCGGGGGGTTGAGGAAAGGCCTGCTACAGAAGGTAAGATTTGAGTTGAGTCCTAAAGGAAGCTGAAGAAACTAAGAGGTAGAAGTGAGGGGCAGTATGTTCTAGGCATGGGGGACAGCCAGTGTAAGGGCAGGAGATGGAATTTGGGGACACTAGGTGGTGCCATTGTGCACACAGTATTGGGTCTGTAATCAAAGATCTGAGTACAAATCCAGCCTTAGTCACTTACTAGCTATGTGACTCTGAGCAAATCAATTCATTTCTATTTGCCTCAGTTTCCTTACCTTTAAAATGGGGGTAATAATAGCACCAATAATAATAGATAGCAACAATCCCAGGATTGTTGTGAGGATCGATAATTGTAAAGCACTTAGCATAGTACCTGACACATAATAAATGCTATATAAATGTTAGCTACTATTATTATAGAAGTTCTTCTTGTTGTTGTTAAGAGATGGCAGTGAGGCCAGGGTAGCTGAGTCACAGAATACATGGAGGAGAATAGAGTATTGGAAAGCTAGAAAGCTAGGAATGGCCCCAGGTTATGCGGAGCTTTAAATACCAAACAGAGTTCTTTATATTTGATCCTGGGTGTAAGAAGGAATCACTGGAGCTCCCTGAGCTGAGGGGTGGCATTCTCACTCTGAGGTCTTAGAAAAATCACCTGGGCATCTGAGTGGAGAATGGATTAGAATGGGGAGAGATCTGACGCAGGGAGACCAGTAGAAAGCTATTGGAGTAGTCAAGGTGAGAAGGTGCAGGCTGGACTAAGGTGGTGGCCATGTGAGTGCAGAGGAGAGCTTGTATATGAGAGATGCCTTTGTCAGTGATGACCCACAGGCCCCCCAAACCATATGCATGTCTTTCCTTCCCTTTTATTTTCACTCTGATGCCTAAAGCCTATCAGGTAGCATTATTTCTTGTAGTCTGAGCCAATATAATTGAGCAGTGGGAAGCATGTTTTAAATTCTGTCAGGACCTGGGTGATTCTCCAGATTCCTCTGCAGTTCTTATTTGAAACATTGGACTGAAAGTATCTATGATGGGGCTCTGCCACCTCCCCACCACCACACCTTTCTTCAATTTTTCTGTGTTTTTGAGTTGAAGTTTTCTCCGAAGATATTTCTAGCTCCCAATAAAGAAAACGTGTTAAGTTTATGTCACAGTATCAACCCCAGAATCTTTTCCTTTCTCTGATCTATTCTTATCCATGCTTAACCACTCCTTGATTTTCACGGTGACAGTGTTTCCTAAAAGAAACCGTACAAGAACCAGGAAGCCATCTTTTGCTAGCTTTTCTACAGTTTCATTTTCATGATTCTCCATCTTTTTAAATGAATGTTTTACTGCCTGTTGAACTTTAAAGGCTTCAGGTTGATGTAGGTTACAGATGGTCCAAGCATCAGAGTACTAACAGAAGCAACATTAGCCATAGGGATTGTAAAGCAAATATGGGGAAAGCATTAACAAACTGTATGAATCAAAAGAATTGAACACAAGGTCTCGAGTCATTGGCTTCTGTCTCCGAAGAATCTGAAGAAGAGAGAATTATGCAATCCTCTTCCATTCCTACTTGAAATGCATTTAGAAAGTCCCTGAGCAATGACTACAAATGACCGACCACCCCTCCATGAGACAGGGAAATGGAAATATGAAGTCAAATTGTTTTTTGTCAGGTTCACATTATGGCTTGAATTGATTCTCTGTGTTTCCTCCTACAAAAATACTCACAACTTGAGAGAAAGGCCAAAGAGGCATTAAAGAGAGTGAAAATCCCCTTTTATTCCTCTTCATCCACCAGAAACTAGAGAAATCACCCAAGTTGAATTTTTACTTTGTTTTTCAGCAAGGAAGCACAGTAGTCAATCAACATTTATTAAGTTCTAACTAGTCTATATTACATGAATGTTTCACTGCCTGTTGAACTTCAAAGACTTCAGGTTGATGTAGGTTACAGATGGTCCAATCATCAGAGTACTAACAGAAGCAACATTAGCCATAGAGATTGTAAAGCAAATATGGGGAAATCATTAACAAACTATACAAACCAAAAGAACTGAACACTGCTAGGTGGCACAGTGGTTAGAGTACCTGGCCTGGAGTGAGGAGGACTCATTTTCCCAAGTTCAAATCTAGCCTCAGACACTTACTAGCTGTGTGACCCTGGGCCAATCACTTAAGCCTGTTTACCTTAGTTTCCTCATCTGTAAAATGAGTTGGAGAAGGAAATAGCAAACCACTCTTGTACCTTTGTCAAGAAAACCCCAGTGGAGTTGATGAAGAGTTGGACATGACTGAAAAATGGCTGAACAATAACTATAATCCAGGCATCATGCTAAAAGCTGAGGTTACAAAGAAAAAAAGTAAAAACAGACCCTGTCCACAGGAAGCTAACATTCGTGTCAGGGAGATTACAGGAACACAAATAAATATATGCAAGATAAACACAAAGCAGACACAGAGAGGCAGGCAGTAGCAGCTGAAGGGCCAAAGAAAGGCTTCCCACAGGCAAGGCATGTAAGTTGCATTTTAGAAGGAGTCAGGAATTCTGAAAGGTGGCAGTTACAAGGGACCACATTCTAGGAATGAGGGCAACACATGCAGAGGCACAGATGGAGAAGGGAGATGGGTGTTGTGCGTAAGAAACAACAAGAAGACCAATTTGGCTGGATGCTAGACTGGATTATGGTGAATAATGTATAATAAAGCTAGAAATGTCTACCAGGTTGTAAAGGGACTTTACATGCCCCAACAGAGGAGACTGTATTTGATTTTTTTTTTAAAGGAGGTACCAGGGAATTTATTTGATTTTATCGAACAACACAGTAACATGGGCAGACCTGTGCTTTAGGGATATCACTTGGCAGCTGTGTGAAGGGTGGATTGGAGATAGGAGAGGCTTGAGGGGGGAGTCCAATTAGGAGACTACTACAGTGGTCTAGGTGAAAGGTGATGAGGGACTGAACTAGGGTTGTGGCATGTGAGTGGAGAGGAGCAGATGTGTAAGAGAGACTATAAAAGAAGAAATTACAAAATTTGGTAACTGGCAAGCATGAAGAGTCAAGAGTGACACCAAAGTTGTGAACCTGAAGTATGGGTACCTTCAACAGGAAGAAGGAAGGGAGGAGCACATAACCAGGGAGTGGGGTGATAGTCTGATATAGTATAAAGGGATGAAGGGCTTGGAGATTACTAGGAGGATAAGTTGGTTTAAGAGGAATAAAGCATAGGAAAAATGGAAAGATAAAAGAATATTAGAGTTCTTGAATGTGGAAGTGGAATACTTGTGGGTGATGGCAAAATCAAGGGTATGATCATCCTTATGTGGAGCTGAGGTGGAATTAGGGGAGTAGGTCATGGGAGTCTGTAGATTGAAGAACTGGAAGTTAGGGAATTTGAGAAGATATCAACATGTATGTTGAAATGCCCTACAATGAAGGCAGGACTTAGGGTGGAGGGGAAGATTTTGGGCTAGGCACTGAATTCATTGACAGAGGAAGGGAAATCTCCTGGGGAGGGGGCTCAGTAGATAACGAACTGGGTGATAAATATGGATGCATGTACCTCCAAGAGGTTGCTGAGTGATGGCAGTAGAGGAGTCTAGAAGTAACAATGGGAAGCAAGGAGTGCTCTGACTGCTCCCACTTTGACCAGTGTGTTATGTGTACACATATGTAGTAATGAGTGAAAGTACACTCGATACGTTGGAAAGAAGTGTGGCCATGGATGCGGTGTCATGAGGAGAGCCATGGCTCAGTGGTTGCTAGAAAATGGAGGATGCACGGGAGGAAATGGTGTGAGGTGAGAGAAAGTCTATTAATTATGGAATAGATATTCCAGAGGGTACAGTGGAAGGAACAGGAATACTTGGTTAGGGTTTGAGTTGACTGGGAATGAGGGAACAGACAACTTGGGGGTAGAGAAATTGTTCTTTAATAACCTGGGATTCAGTGTCACAGAGATTAGGAGATTAAGAGAGTATGAAACATGCTAACCATTGAGAAATAAGTCCCAGCAGAGTATATCAGCCTGCTGATGAAGGTAATTAGACGGTTCAAGGTCATCCTTCCAAGTTTGGATGCCATTCTCAACTGTCCATTCTGCCATGTCATTGTATCCTCTTAGAGACCTGGAAGCCTGTCTTGTGGCAGGCATGAACCAGAAGTGAATGGAGGGATATGGAGTGAATTTGTGGGATAGACTTAGGGAGGGGGCCATGATTGATGTACAGTTGCTGAACAGATTTGAATGCTTTTCCCTCCAGGTACCTAGCTGTGAAGCTGATATTATTCAACTTGTAGTATCCCTGGCATAAACTTCTGCAAAGATCACAAGCCTTTCTTACCAGTCCTCGAGGTGTCTGGCCCTCTTTGGGGCTTAACAGGGTGTTTGTGCACAATATATAAATGCACACACAGCTTATGCCAGACAAAACAACGATCTAAGCAGAGTTTGTCTTCAGCCTTATTCTCGGCCTTTTTAGCATCCACATCCCCCAAGGCCATCTTTAAACCAGGCTCTCTCATCCCTGGAGAAACTTCCTTCTCTGTATCTCAGTCCCTCAGAGTCAAACCTTGTATGTCAGTTAATGATTTTATACCAGGTAGAAAAGAGCAACTTTATGTCAGACTTGTTGAAATTGACCTGTTAGGGACAGATAGGTCCCTATGAAAACAGGTCTTACAGGCACTTATAAGGTAACAAGAAGTGCTGACTAACGTGGGGAATATGGTTTTCACAAAAAGAGGCACATTTCCATAGGCTGGGACACTGGGCCCAAACTAATGAGATGAAATCCAGCAGGGATAAATATAAAGTTCTGCTCTTGGGCTTAAATAATCAATTATAGAAGCAAAAATTCAAAAGTGGTTTAATAATAGTTCATGTGAAAAAAACCAAGGGGTTTTAAATGACTTGAGGCCTTACTTAGAAGTGGGATGCAATGGACAAAGAATTAGGTCTTCAACAGCATTAACACTAACAAACTGTAATAGGTTCAAAAAGTTGACCAAGATGGTAAAGGGCATAGGAGGATGAGATGAAGTCACTTACCAGGCATACTTAGCCTGGAGAAGAAGACTTAGCAGGGATATTTCAGCTATTTTTCAATACTTAAAGGGTTGCCATGTAGAAACAGGGTTATGTTTCTTCAGTTTAACTTCATTTGTACTAGGTACAGTGGGTGGAGGTTACAGAAAAACATATTTGGGCTCAAAGATAAACTTCCTAACGATCTGAGCTACCCCCAAATGGAATATGTTGCCTTATAAAGCATTGATTCTTCTGACACTGGAGGTATTCACATAGGGGCTGCATGGCTACTCTTCAGGGATGCTATAGGTGAGACTCCTATACACTCCAAGTGACCTCTATGGTCCTTTTTAATTCTAAGCCCAGGAATCCCCAGCCATGATCCAGTAGCAAAAAATCATCCACTGGCCTTTCTATGGAAACTTCTTAGTGAAATGTGCATGAGAACCACCTGAAGTCCCTTTGGTTCTCAGTTGGCTTGACTGCTAACCTGTGGCAACTTAGCCCTAGTTCCTTCTGTAAGCCCCAAAGACTAGAAGCAATTTCAGGTCCTCTCACAGCCCTATTAGAGCAGAAAAATAGAGAGTGATTAGGCCCAGGCTTAATTTACAATTTACCAACTAATTATGCAAAGTGCTACTTACTCAGGATGAAATGCTCTTCCTTCCCATCCTCTGATTCTATATCAGCCTTTTAGTAGGTGGGGGATTTTTACAGTTTTTCCTCCCCATTTTCCTTTTGAGGCAAAAAGGCTCCCAAGAATCACATCCTAGAGGCCTCTCCAACAGGACCTCATTGTTGCCCTGGTTGCATGAGGCTCTTTGGGGCTCTTCCTTGTCTCATTTCTTCTAGGAAGTTTTACTGTCCCTGTTACAAATCTGATCTTATTGAAGGTACAGGACACCAGCCAGTGCACACAGGGAAACCAAATCCTTGCCTAGTGGCATAATGGGCTCCTGCTGAGGCTGCACTGGAGACTCTGTACCTGATTATAATGTGGAAGTGTTATAAACTTAGAACAAAGCCCCAGCAAGCCTGGGAGTCCCCACAGCCTGCTGCTTCCTGCTAGGAGGAGAATACAATGATTCTTTAAAAACTCTGCGCTCATGCCCTTAGGAATTAATGCATCCTTCACTCCTGTGGCCTATTTAAGCTCTTCTGATTGTCAAAACCCTGGTCCTAAGGGTTGAGATAAGTTCCCTTTTCATATTGCCAAATTTTAAAAGTTTGAACAGCAAACAAGCTCAGAGTTATGAGTGCTCATACCTGTATGTGTGACATTAGGCCGATCCTAGTTTATGCTGAATTTTAACACTGCTCTATTAGTGTCACCTTATTTACCTTGTTCCCTTGGAAGTGATGTAAGACACATTCTTGGGACTAGAGAATTTTTCATCTGTTGGCTAATGTGCTGGAAAAGAATTCATTTCTTTTTATCTTCTTTCTCATAGTTGTCAAGAAATAACCCACAACCCCGACCGGAAGAAAGTGAAAGTAGGTTTGGGGTTCAGCATTGCTTTGCTTTTTCAATGTTTCTCTGTTTCTATGTTGGGCCTGATGCCATGGAAGGAAGTAATGAACACCACCCAGCGGCAAAAATAGCCAAACAAAGCTTGGGAAATTAGATCTAGAGAAAATAATCAGGAAGGCAAGTCCAAGTGCACTGAATGCAGAACAGATAAGAATTTTACTCAATGCTTAAAACAAGACAAGGAGCCCATCAAGGGGAAGAGGCTACTGGGGCACAGAAGATGACTGGCTGCCCATCCCTTGACATCTTTTTTTTCCTGCTCTCTGTATTCACTGTGTGCTGGGCCTTCTTGATTATTTACTGCCTGGAGAGACCTCTGGGTTGTGGGGGTGGGTTTCAGAGCCTGGAATGAAGGTTGGTTACCCATTAGTTAAGCTGCCCTCATCACATGCTTGACGTTGTGTTGAGACTCTCACAAGCCAAGTTTCTCTTTTTCCATTGGCATTGGTCAAGTCACTCTTCTTGCCTCCAAGAAGTGAAGTGACCAGCATGATGGTAGGACCTCTTTCCTATACCCATTTCTTGCCAGTTCTCTGAGTACAAGGAAGATCCAGCAAGGGAAGCTAGACTTAAAGCAGAAAGAAAATATTTCAGTGGGAAATAAGCAATTTCTTGACTACCAGGGAAACAAATATTAGGATAGGTTGAGGGGAGGGTCCAGAGATCTCCTAGGAGAAATAACCATCTGTCCCTAAAGGCAGGGGGCTGGAGCTGGGTTATCCGCATGTGCATCTTTCAGCTTATTCATTAGCCTGAAGAAGATGGATGCATTTGTAGCAGTAACTAAAGTTCCTGCCTATGATTCAGGAACCATCTGCCCAGTTTTCAGAGAATGCAGGGCAGATACCTTCCTTCATTCACATGCTTTATTAAGAAGGACAAGGCCTTATGCCCCAATTGGACTTGTCACTAGGACTCTAGGGCAAAGTCATCAAGATTATTTCTTTGGAACATCAGTTATTTGCCTCCGATGTAACCAAATGAAGTGTCTTTGCTCCCCAGTTCCCTGGGGAGAAAAAGGTTAGGGGAGAAACATTCCTGTGGACGGGCCCTCCCCAAACCCCCAGCATTGTTCCCCTCAGCAAAAACAGAAGGCTTGCTTTTCTTTGCCTCTTGGCAGAACTGAAGCAGAGCGGGGAAATGAACACACAAGAGGGGAAATGAACACACAAGATAGGTATTTCACATCCATTTCTACACACACACACACACACACACACACACACACACACACACACAATTCTTAGTCATTTTTTAAACCCTCTACACATTCATATAGTTATTCTGCTCAAATGAGCTCACTCACTTTTGCCAGTCGTGGCACTTTGAATTAAATTCTTTCTGGACAAACAGCTTGGCTGGGCTCTTGGACCGGAATGACTGCAAAATGAAACCAACTTGGCCCTTGCATGCTGGTCTGAGGCTGTTTAGGAGTCATTTAGAGTCACCTGTGGTGGCTGGATGTGCTGATTAAACCACCATGCTCAGACTCTGACCTCTCCCACCAGAGTTTCATTCTCCTCTTTGTCAAATCTTAAAGAAACCCCCAGCTGCAATTTATTTATTTATTTATTTATTGTCCAGGCCCAATCAGTCGGGTTCAGCTACATGGGACTGTAATGACCCCTAGTGTCTCCTGTGGGTCATCACAGATGGTTGTACTTTGGAATCCTGGGGAGAGGATGAATGCCAAACCTCTTCCTTCCCTGTCCTCCTTCCTTAACCATGGAAATCAGACACTCTCATTTCTCAGAGGCTATCAGGACCCAAATGCTGAAAATCATGGGGTTAGCCCAAAATGCCCCACGACCATAGTGCCCACTGGAAACAGTTTATCTAAGGCACAGCTGTCCCCTGAAGGATGGAAGTACAACAATGTAAGAGGTTTGGGCTGTCCTCAGAAATGAAATGTCCTCAGAATTTCCATCCTTGAAGATGGAAAGGAGGGGACCTAGTCCAGCTGAGTCTCCATCCACACTCTCTAATGCTGCTTCCATTGCTATGGAGCCTTCCTTGGAGGCTCCATCTGCCTGGGGGGTTTGTGCCTCCTCTCAGAGAACTGAGTCAGTTTGGTAGCACTGAACAACATCAGCCAAAAGTTGAAGCTGAAGCCTCTTTTTCTTCTCTATAAATGCTGTGAAATTCTGTAAACATTGGTGGGAGTGGGGAAGGGAGATCCCAGTGCCCTTCCCAGCCCCTCCACCAACAGCATGTCACCCTTAACCACACTCCAGTTACTACTAAGGCCATGTAAGTGGCATAGACAGTGGTGACCTCAGCAAAGAAAAGGGAGAGTTCTGGTTCCACGACAGGGGATGTGTGCTGCCTCTCTGGATAGACTCAGCTCATCTCTGGCTTCCTGCCCTGAGCCAAATGATCAAGACAACTCATAGCTAAACCATGTGCTTTCAGTTCTCCCCAGCTTTCTGTGCCAGGAATGACCAACCTGAATGCTAGCTCTGCATTAACATCAGTAGACTTGATTTCAATTAATGCAATATCCCATTCATTCTAGCCCCATTCACACAGGAGTATGAGCAAACCAGGTAGGATCCAAGGCTCCCTAGCCTCTGTGGCACTCTCAAGCTGCCTGATGAGGTCTTCTTATTAGGTAGTGCTAATAGGACAGTACCCTTCCTCTCTTACTTCTTTTAGTTGATGGTGTTAGACTGAAGAGCCTCATGTCATTCTATGGCCAAGTGGTTTTGCTGCAAACACAACTGTAAAATTGTTACTCGTGGGGAGGGAGCAATGTGTGTGCCCAGATTTGACAACCTTCATGTTGTCCCATGACTCAGCTACTAAGCCATTCTGGTGAGGTCACTGACCAATGCCTTCCAGCTGGGTACAGGACGATTTTCAGTGACAGCCAAGCCCCGAGTGCTGTGGAAAGGAAACAATTATTCTCCCACAAATCTGAAATCCCTTCAGGCGGATCTGGGGTGGCTGAGAGCCAGGACAGGACCTCCTCAGCATGTCATAGACATGTTAACTCAAAAGCAGCAAATCCTGTAGGGCAAATGGCTCCAGGCACTTGAGTCTGGGAGCCAGAGACACTGAAGCAATTCCAGAGGACTTAGAAGTTCTTGGGTTTCCCACCTGTGTTCAGTTCCCTTTCCAAGATTCCATGGTCTACCCTAAAAGCTAACTTGAGGATGACCAATAGATCAATTCCTTTCAACAACTAGAAATGACTTCTAGCCAGGCTAGAAGCATCTACTGAAACCATATGAGAAATGGGACTAAGACCCCCAAATTCCCCACAGAATAAAATGAATTCAAAACAGTCTGTCCCAGGACCCTCATTCTTCCCCACATCCCACCTTCCACTTTACCTCCCATCACCCCATTTGTCCTTATCACTATTGCCTCTTGGTCACTGCTTGGTTTTCCTGGGCTAAGGAAGTTATTCATTAGAATCTGCATATAGGAAGAGTCCCCTTGACCTTTTCATCTGGAAGTCTACAATGTCTTAAGATTTAAAACAAACAAACAAACAAAAAAACCTGCCTCCAAGACCAAGTGTCAAGAGATAACCTGGTGGGTGAGTGCTCAGGAAAAAAAGCGGAGTCTCTGCAGCTTCAGCAGAAAGTTCTCTGGAGAAGGAGGCTGGCTGGTAGGAATGACTAGTCCTGATTTTCCACAATCCTGTGGCTGCTGAGGGGAGGGGGGAGGGGAGAAGGAGGGGCCAGAGGGTGATGAGTGTCTATAGAGACAACCTGTTTGTCATCTGACTGACAGCCCTTACTGACTGAGTCTTTCCAGTGCCAGTGGGCACTTGGCACAGAGTACATTTTTAATAAATGCTAGTTGACTGACTGACTACAGACCATAGAGTCTACATTGTAGATGTGGCCAGAACTGTCTAAGAGGATCTTCTTTGCTTTCTAGATTCGGATTCAGGAGATGGTAATGAAAACAGTGTATTCCAAAGCAACAGCCGGTTCATGTAATGAGGAGGGTGGTCGTGGAGCTCAATGTCATTGGGGGTCCCCTCTACCCAGCTACCTTCTCTGTGCCCCCCATGTGTGCCTTCTTTCCTCCTTTTTACTGAAACAGAAACCAATGAGTATGCAGTTCACATTTGTACTTTACATCCGTCTCTTTCTGGGGTCTGGCTTGAGTCTTTTAAAACAGCAACACCAACTGACACTGGTTTTGGAATACCATGGGGCAGAGCAGCTAGTGGTAAGCACCAAGCACCAAGCAGATGCCCTGTGTACAGCCCCAACCAGACCCTTGATGCCCTGGTGTGGAGAGTTATGTCTACCCCCTTCTCTTCTACCTATTGTCCTCATTCTGTATCCCCGTCTCTGGTTTGTTAGTGGTAATAAAATGACATGAGAGGAAAAAAAAACAAAAAAAACGACCTACCAATTTTCTCCTCCTCCTGCCCAGTCAGTCCTTCCACCAACCCCACCTCCCCAGACCTCTGCTGGCTGTTCTGCTGCCACCTTTGAGCTCAGAAACTGCTGCCCAGGGTCACCTGCTTCCTTGCCTTAGGAGGTGGGCTTCCTTAGAGGACACTAAGCTACCCTTGTGGGCACAATGGGATACTGGGATCCCCTCCTGGGCACTGCCCATCCAAAAAGGAGCCTGTTCAGGTCTCTACTCCACACAGAATGGAAACCTAGCAGTGGCACAATCATTCAGTAAACTGAGTTTATTCACCCACTTTATTTAGTTCTTCTTTCAGTCTCCATAGACATACGTATGCTCAGGGCCCAGGCCCTGGAGGGTGGCACAGGTCACCTTCCTGCCTCCTCCTCCTCCTCTGCATCCCACCTCCTAAGAGACAAATGTCTGTAAAGGTCAGTGGCCTGGAACAGCCTGGATCCTGGGATAGCCACCACAGCTGGTGGCTATTCCCCAAGTTTCTTACAGTCCCCATTAGGGTTCTGTTCACTCTAGAGTTTTTTATCCTTATCCTTATCCTCTAAACCTTCCAGATGTTTCCCTCAATACCTTTACTCCCTATGGTATAAAAGATCCTGACAGTAGAGAACTCCTTGAGATCCCTAGGTTTGAACCACATTTCAAAAAGCGCCCTGGCAAAAGAGAGTATAAGGAGCCAAAACAGAATTAGGACAGAGGAGGATCTATTGTCTCTGACACTGGTTAGCTGGAGATGTTTGGGCACAGGCCTAGTAGCCCAAGGTGGTGCCTGCTTTTCTAGGGGAAGCTTTGTCCATGCTCTGCCCTGACTCCCATACACAGGGACATCACCAAGTACATCCATGATCTCTAGCAGCCCTGCCTCTGGGATTGGCCTCCCTTGAGATCTGCTAGGTCCTATCACCATAGCTCTATCAACATGCATTTATTAAGGGCTTACCTGTCCCAGCCACTGTGCTAGGCACTGGGCAGAGAAGAAGGAGGATGCTAAAATCAAAAGTGAAAGTCTCTGCCCTCAGAAAGTTTACATTCTATTGGGGGGGGGGGGAACAACAGGTAACATATATAACTATATGCAAGACACATAAAGCAGGTACAAAGTAAACTTAGATGGGAAAGCAGAAGCAACCTATAGAAGGTGATGCTTGGACTGAGTCCCAAAGGAAGCCATGGAAGCCAAGAGGCAGTGCAAGGAGGGAGAGCATTTCAGGCACAGGGGACAGCCAGCACAAAGGCACAGAGATGGAGATGGAGCATTGTGTGTTGGGGGAACCATAGTGTACATGGAGAGATACTGTGAGATATTGGAAAGGTAGGAAGGGACCAAGTAGTAAAGATCTTTAAATGTCAAACAGGGTTTGATCCTAGAAGCAATAGGGAGCCACTAGATGATTTTCTTTGAATGGGGGGTTGACATGGTCAGACACACTGGTGGCTGTGTGGAATAGGGATTATAGTGGAAAGGGGCTTGAGGCAGTGGAAAAGTTAGGAGGCTATTGCAATAGTCTTGTTGAGGTAATGAGGACCTCAACAGGCTGGTGGTTAGTAGAAGGGGTAAGATGTGTGAGAATTATTGATTGTGGAGATGGAAATAAGATTTGGCAAATTAGTAGAGATGTAGGGTCAGAGTGAGGAATTGAGGATGGCACCAAAATTTTGAACTGTGAGACTGGGAAGGCTGGAAGAGTTTGAGATCTCTATAAAATAGCCCATTCAAATATCCAATAGGCAGTTGGTGATGTGAAATGAAGTCAGGAGAGACCCTTGGGGATGGATATACAGATCTGTGAGTTATCTGCATAGAGTTGATCATTGAACCTATGGGAATTGATGAGATCACCAAATAAAAATATAGAGAGAAAAGAGGAGAGGTCCAGGTACAGATCCTTGGGAAACACTCATAGTGGGCATCTTGAAGCTGGTTAAGTAAAGGGTGAGAAGAGTCTCACTGAAATGCAGAAGAGAATGTCTAGGAGGAGAGGGGAGTTGACAGTGTTAAATGCTGCAGAGAGGTCAGGAAGGATGAGGATTGAGAAAAGGCCACTGAATTGGTACTAGGCATTAGAAGGAAGCACCAAGAGTTCCCATTTCCCAGAATCATAATATTATGAGTATGGGCCTGAAGACAAGACGTAAGATAAGGAAAAGTCAGAGAAAGTGGGGGAGAAACAGGAGTGCTGTGTGCTGTGGGGAGGGAGAGTGTGAAGTGATGGGGAAAAATGGGAAAGAGAAGGGAGGGAGGAGAAAAGATTAAATGATGGTAAATAATAGGGAGAGCTCCGGGGTGGAGAAGGAGAAGAGATGCTCCTTCACCTCTGGCCAAGACTCAGACTTCGAGGGTGCTTTCTCCCAAGTCCCTCATCCCCACACGGACCATTTGGACTTTCAGCCCTGACTGCCACCTGCTGTCATAGCAATCCCTTTATTCCCCCTCCCCACTGCTGCTCGGAGCACAAGCTTTTATTTTTAAAAGGTGCTCAGACTAAATCATGGGGTCAAAAGGAACCCATGAAAATTTATTTAGGAGGATTCTAGTTAAAATTACTCCACAATCAACCTTATTTGTTCTGTCATCTGAATGGCAGAACAAGGCCTGTTATACATTTAAACACAAAAAAGATAAAACTAAAAAAAAATTAACTTCTTTCAGCCAGACAGCCTATTCTCCCTGAGAACACATATAAACAAAGTGACATCTTTTGAATATTGATAGGACCTGTTAGCCTCCTAGAATAGGCCTGATGGAGGTTGAAGACTTCATTAGGTTGTAAAAGGAATTCTGAAAATCTCAAACTGTTTTGCACACAACACGAGACCTTTGGAATGCCATGGGAAAATAAGCTTTTATTTTGAAAATAAACTTAGGATCATAGGATCTCTAGAACTGGAAAGGACTTCAGAGGCTATCAGTTGAACCTTATTTTGCAAATGAAGAAACAGGTTTGTGACTTGTCTAAGGTCATACAACTAGTCAACATCAGAACTGGGATTTGAATTCAGGTCCTCTGAATGCAGCTAGAGATAAAAGACTTCGTGTCAGAGCAATAGAAGGGGAAAAAAACAAAATACCTTTGGGCATTTAAAATGGAATTCTGTGAATTTCATCCAAATTTGAAAAGACTATGGAAAGGGAACCTGACAGCCGAGTCCTTCTGCACCGTGTTCCAGGATTTAAGCCATTTAATTGGAACTACCTACCATATGGTCTTAGCAAAGCCATTTGTGGGAATTTTGGAATTTTTTTTCCTATAGAAAAGTAGAGAAGGACGCCTTCTCACACATTTTACCTGGACACCAAGAAACACCATCTTTGCAATTGTACAGGTCTCAGCAGAGGGAAAAACCACACAGCAGAATGACTTCAAATATGTATCATTGCCATGAATTATACATCACAGTGTCACAAATGTCCCCTACACAGTTTCCCATTATTTGATGTTTAAAAAAGAAAGAAAGAAAAAAAACCCAGCATTTTTCATTAAAGGGCAGTCAGACAGAGCAAGTCTTTTAATTCACATTGCCAGAATTTGGGAGAAGTTAAGCTGTCAGGCGAAAGAGGCAGGGGGCCCTTGTCATGTCTGTGGTAGCTGCTGCCTAGGAGTGACAGCATCTGGTGACAGGAAGTAGGAGAAAGTACCCAATTGTGAAAGCTAAGGGAATCGACTATAATTTTCTGAATTTTTAAAAATTTCAAATGTCTGCCTCAAAATAGAGTAAATGTTTGATGCTTCACTCACCCATTTTCCTTCCCTCTTTCCCTTCCTTTCTCCCTCCTTCCTTCCTTCCTCTTTTCAGGAAAAGGAGGGCCTTGTCCAAAGATGTGCTGCTTCGGTAAGAGCTAATGCAAAGATACACAACTTTTCTTCTGGGAAGTCAAGGCACAAAGGTGAAAACTAGGACCATCCAGACAAATCAAGGACATGTGGTCACTTTAGTTTTGAGCCAGTCTCCTCCCCTCTGGCCTCCTTTCTTCTTTCCTTTCTTTCCTTTCCTTCCTCTTGAGGACTTTACTCAAGGTATAGTAGCTCCTGCCATGGCAAGGTACAGGGTGGGAGAGAGGAGACCCAGAAAGCAGGGACCTTATCCTCCTTGGTTCAGCTAGCACCTCCAACCTCAGAAACAACATGAAAGCTATGACTTACGGTGAAGGGTTAGAGTTCACAATGGCAGTTCTTAAGCAGTCATTAGCCTGAGGAACGCTACAGAGAGAACCTTCATCTTCTGCCCCATTGCCCCGGGCAGGTTTTGCCTTTTACCTCTCAACTGATCAAGTTAAAACTGGTGGCGAGATCTTTTCAACTGTTCATATACCAAAAAACGTTGTACTAAGTAGAAAATAAAGAGTGAGGACCTATATATAGGAAGGCCCAACATAGCCCTGTGTATGATTCCCCCAGCTGCCTTTATGGCATAGATGAGAGCAGAAAGGGATCTTCAAGGCATTCTTGCCCAACCTCTCGTAGATGAGCAGGACCAGAAAAGGGCATCCCATGGGAAAGAGGCGAGAATGATCTGAATTCTCAAAAGTTCTAGAAAGCAGGAGAAGCAAATAACTCAAAAATACATATGAGCTCCAAAAAAGTGGCATTTTAAAGCCTGATGATAATAGCATTTACACGTTAAGGTTTATAAGGCGCTTTAGAAAGGCGATCTCGTTTGACATGAAGCTCAGCCACTTGGCCTGGTTAAAAAAACTGGTTGGAAGGAACCTGGTTCCACAGGAAACCCTGATCATGACAGAAACAAGGAAGTTCATTTTTCAAGTCTCTTGAAGGTCTTTTATTTTTTTTTTTAAGAAACAATGAAATGTCTTTTTTAAAAAATTAAAAACTACAAAAAAGTGACCGTGTCCTTGAGTCCATGTTCACATTGTCCTGTGCCTGTAGTAACCAGGCCCAGCTTGAGCCTTCCTGGGATTCTTGTCTCTTGTAATTGATACTTTGAAAGATAGTTGGATGGAATCTCCTGAGCTGAGCTGAGCTGGCCCCAGCTTCTCTTCTGAAAGTTCTGGAACCATTTATCTCTGCTCCACTGGACAGCATTATGTCAGGCACCATGCATGGGTCCAGGGCTCTCATCCTGGAACCTTCAACTTCATAGAAACCCAGTTCTCCCCTCTCTGATGTCCCCATCCAGTCCCTCCCCCAGGACTACTAGCAGAATTGTTGCTCTGCCCCCCCCCCCCCCAAACCTGCCATGAGAGCCAGGGCTGGAGAAGATAAGGAACTTACTTCAATCCCCATGGGGGACTGGTTCCCTAGAGGGAGGCCCTCCCCCGACCTGCAGGAGCTGCCTCCAGCTCAGTTCAGCCCAGCTCGATGGCCAGCTTGGAGCTGATCAAGGTGCCCAGTGCAGCAGTCTCTTCAGTCGGTCTCTCAACAACCCCCTCCCCAAACCTCTACCCTCATGTCAGCCCCTCCCAATAGATAGAAATTACTGCCTTGGACTCCTGCTTGGTCAAAGGGGCTGAACCTCATCCCAGACAGCTCAATCCATTGCTACCCCATCCATCATTCTAATCCTGGGTTTTGCAGAGGCTTGTGTTTTAGAAAGTCAGTGTGCTTCTGGCCAACAGGCATTCTTCAAAACTTCTCCCCACTTCCTCTCCCCAGGATTCTCCAAAAAAAAAGAGAGGGCAAGAGGAGTGGCTCTACCATTTCTGGGAATCAGGCCTACAGAAAATCCAGCAGAGACTGGCCAGACAGAGATGGAGGCCTCCCTCTTCCCTGAAACTTGATACAGCTGAAGAGTGACTGGGTTTATGGTAGGGAAGAAGAGTAGGAAGGATCAGGGAGACTGAGAGCTGCCTGAGGAACCAGGAAGAAGGTGCCAAAGACATTGTAGAACAAAGAGGTGACAGTGGGTAAGCCGGGAAGCCAGGGCTGAGACTAAGGGAAAATAGGCACAAAGGATAGGCAAAGCCCCTGGCTCTGAACAGCAATCTACCCCTGCCCCCTTTCTTGTTTCCCTTAGGATGGAGGTTCAGATCCCTCAGGATGCCACAGCCCTCTGAGAAGGGGAGCCCCACGATGCTGTGTCCAGCAAAATCAATAGCCACCCTCAGCCCAGCTCTCCACTCCTCACTGTGCTTGCCCAGAGCCCATCCCAGGTCCCAGAGTCCCTGCTCAGCTCTCTCATTACACAGCTAAATAGGCTGGGCAGCCTCCCACTAACCATCCTTCCCTGGTCCTGCCCTGCCCCCCCCCACCCAGCCCCACCCCGACACGGCCCCCAAGCTCTAGTCCTGCTGCTCATTCATCTCCATGTCAGACACCAGTATATTCTTCTCAGCCACCTCCCCAGGGCCAGAGGAGCTGCGGCTATAGCGGGCACTCTCAAAGGCCCCTCGGTCAGGATTGCGTCGTCGCTTGTACAAGAGGGCAGCCACAGCCAAGAGGCCCAGGAGCGCCAAGGCTGCCAGCACCACCACCACCAAGGCTGTTGGGTTCTCTTGGAGCGCTGCCCAAAGAGGGGATAAGAAGCCACTCAGCCCTCGGGTCTCAGACCTCTCACTCACCTCCCTTCCTCCTCCCTTCCTTAGAAACCTTGGGGCCCCTTCAATCTACTCTGTGTTGAAGGCTGAGTCAGTGCTTCCTATGCCCCCATGGCTTGCAGAGTTTTTCCTCTCCTGGGCCAGGAGAAGAAGCCTTACCATCTAGATTCTGCTCACCTGAGGAGGAGAAGCTGCCTTCTTTAACTACAAAGGTGAAAAAAAGAAAGACACAGCAAATCAGTATCAACAAATACTTAGCCCCTGACCACCTAATACACAGCTAATATACGCCTGTACTGGGCACTATGGAGAATATAAAGAGTAGGACCCAGTTTATTTTCTCAAGGGGCTTCCAGCTTGGTGGAAGAAACAGGGAATGGACATACTCTTATTGATAACAAGGTGGGATCACACAAGTGTCAAACAAGCAGACTCTTTTTAGGGTCTGGGTTAGACTAGATTGCCAATGGCTTCCCATGATGAAACGCTGCTGGACTTCAGAAGAGAGATGGGCATTGGGGCAGAGGAAGAACCATAGTCTGAGGAGGCTATGTCAATAACTCCCAGCAGCCATGGCTGTCTCTACTGCTTCCCTGAGGTCTCTAGCCTTAGTGCTCATCTGCAGATTGTGGAGCATTTACACACACACACACACACATACACTCCCTCACTTCCAGTGGCTTCAGTGTGTTTAGGGGAGGTGTCTCTGTTCAGAGTGAGGAGAAAAGATTACTCACCCTGGGGGAGCTTGCAGACAACACCCATGGTGATGTTGGTGCAGCCTCCGGGACGCCAAAGGCCACTGCTGCTCTGAATCCAGTAGCAGCTGTTGTGACTTAGCATACTGGGTCCCAAGCCTGGGGGACCCCAGTTTGAGTAGTTGACTGCTGTGTTATCATGCCAGACCAAAGTGCCACCTAGGTAGAAATATCAAAGGAAACCATTAGGAAGTTAGAAATGGAGAGGGGAAGAGGAGAGACTGAGATCTGAGCTGTGGGCTTAGTTATAATTATAATATAGCATAAGATAATGATAAGATATAATATATTATATGTGATATAATATATCCTATTATGTAATATATTCTAAAATAATTATCCTATTATATGGGATATAATATATCCTATCCTATTTTGTTAGAATAGAATGTTTTAATATAATGTTGTTATAATATAATGTCATAATGTAATATAATATAACATAATATGATATAATACATACAGTAAGAATAGAATGGGAAGGAATTGGGATTTGGCCCTTAGACCATTCATATGCCCCCATAGAACCCCAACCTTGGCCTGATGATTCCCGAACTAGGTATCATGAAACATAATCATAAGAACAGCCCAAGAATTATCTTAGAAAAATTCCCCTTAGTGCATCTCCCCTGCTGCCTGAATTCAACTTTTCAGGTGTTGAAGGAGATCCATAGTCTCTTGTTTTTTCCCCCTTCATGACTAAGGCTTTATTCTTGTCTTCCTCTTCTACTCCCAACAACAGTGGTCTCCCCTGTGCCCCACTCACCTTTGGGATTAAAGTTCATGCCTAACCAGGCTCCTCCACTTTGTCCTTCTGTACTTTGCATGTGTTCCCAGACAAAAACATTCTCCATCTCATCCATGATAGACAGGATGGCACCACCCACTGGGAAAGGACATGAAGGCAGTTGCTATGTGACATCTCTACTAAGCAAACTTCTAGTGCCACCAAGGGATTCCTGTATTCCCAACTCCAATCCTGAAGTCCCATGCTCAGGTGAATACTGCCTCGAGAAGTGTGGTCATTTTGTCTAAGGTCGTTGGGAAATTACCGACAACGGATGAGGAAGATTCCCAGTGGCTGTCTGAAGGTTTAGGGCTAAGAATGGAGGAGGAGGAGGAGGAGGCAGGCAGTGTGGTGTGGGTATGTGGGTATGATATAGCATTTGGACTGAGAGATAGGAGACATGGGTCCTAATCAGAATCACAGTACATTAAAGAACTAGAAGAAATCTTAGAGACCTGCTAGTTCCAGGATTCTTAACCATTTTTAAAATGTCACTGACTCTTTATACACGCAGTCTGGTGAAGCCTATGGACCGCTCCTCAGGAAAATGTTTTTAAATAGCTAGGTTGCAATTAGTGCAAATAATCCTGTGAAGTGGTTGCATGTATTTGAATTCACACTTTCAAAGTTATAATTTTGTAAAATATGGTGATTGGTTTTGGTCTCATGGAAATAATTCCCTTGGATTCATTATTTGCCCTAATGGGGGCCTGGCTATGCAAAGAATAAAATACATGGAATTACAAAAGAAACCAATTACATTGAAATAGTTATCAAAATGAATAAATTTTTTTACTTCAAGTTAAGAACCCTTCATCTAAAGCAGCTTCTCAGTTAGATGAGTTAACTGGAGCCCAGAGCTAGATAAGATATATGTATGTGTGTGTGTATATGTGTGTCTTTATATATATATATATATATGCATATATATGTATAGTCACACAGGAAGTAAGCAGAGGAGCTGAGATTTTATCTCAGTTCCTCTGATTCCAGGACAAGCTTCCCTTCTCCCCTACCCCAGAGCCTCTCCCTGCTTTTCTGTTGATTCACTTGTCTGATTTGCTTTGCCTTCCTCCCAGGTCTGTGATAGGAAACAAATCAGACAATTGACATTAAGACTAAAGGGCCTTAGTGGACCACAATCTGATCGATAGAAGCTAATGGTCTGAGCTGGCTACCAAAAGGTGAGTATAACTGGAGGCTGCATTATTAATAAATGCAGTACCCAGGGGAAAGGAAGCCCTCCCCTCATCAGACCACATCTGGAGTGCTGGGCTGAGTCCTGGCTTCTGTATCTTACAGGCTACAGTGTCCAGAAGATGGTGTAGGATCTTGAAGCGACATCATACAAGAAACAGTTGAGGGAATTGGGGTTATTTATCTTGAAAAATAGATTTGGAGAGGGAACAGGAAAGCTGCCTTCAGTTAGATCTGTTCCCAGTGAAACAGACATCCTTATGAGGTGTGGTGAGTTCACCAGCACTGGTCTTCAGATAAAGGCTAGAAGACTGTGGAGGGGATTCTTAGATGGAGTGAGGCTGGTCTGGAAAATGGTGAGAGTTCTGGCTCTGCGTTTCCATAGACATACGCACCTATGTGCGGATAGGGAGGTGGAGCCGGCTTACCTTTCTGACAGCGCTGCAGCGCCTCCTTGTGGCCCAACATCAGCTCCATGTGGAAAGAATAGCAGTGCTCCCGAAAGGGGATCCACGCCGAGTCGGCCAGGGCGTGGGGACAGTGGCTCACTCTTCGAGGGAGTTGGAATTCTGCCCATGGGGTACAGAGATGGGGGTTGGGAGAAAGAGCAAAGAGGATCTGAGTTTCAAGGTGTCTGTGGGTCACAAGGATACCCTCTTGCCCAGGGAATACCCAGCCTAGGGATATGCCTATTTTTTCCTCTGCCCTCCCCCGGCCTCGCCCTTCCTTTGTCTTATCCTAACACGGACCTTGCCTGACCCCACACACGGCCCCCTGAAGTTTGGTATCACAGCTCGTCGTTCGCCAGGTCCCATCCACATCCAGGTAGCCACAGCCCCCGGGCAGCTGGGGCTCTCCATCCTTCCAGTTTGCATAGCTGAGCTCATCCAACACCCATGAGTAACGTCGGGAGCCCTAAGTGGGGTGATGCAGAGAGAGAGGAAAATAAAGAGGTGACAGGGAGGCAAGGGAAGGGGACAGTGAACTAGGCCATAGGTCAGGGATTATTGAGAAGTCATGACTTAAAACACTAAGAGTGTCAGCTGTCCAATCCAAGGGCCCCCTTCGGTTGGGGGACATAGGAAGCCCCCACCTCCTCATCTGACAGCCCGATCCAGAGTGGAGTATGCAGGCTATGGGTAGCCTGGGTCAAGAAGGCCTGGGTGTAGGGGTTGTCCACTTCAGCCAGGCTGGTGTTTAGGCTCTCACAGAGCAAGAGGGCATCTTGCCAGCGAAGAGGCTTCTGCAGTAGCCGGAAGACGCTGTTGTGGTAGGAGAGCTCAGTGCCCGGAGCAGGGGGTAGAGCATCTGGAGAAGGGTTCAGTGAAGAATCTGCAAGAGAAGAGAAGGCCAGCATAGCCTTTGGAGAGCGTGGGCCCATCCTGGCCTGGGGGTACAGAGGGTTAGCTACAGCCCTATTCCCAGCAGGAAGGGTCCCCTGTGGGAAAGGTCTGACTAAAGGGTTTTCCTACCTCTATGCTTTCGTTCACATCAGAAGTGTCAAACACAGCCCACCATATGTGGCACACAATACTCCTGAGTGCTGCCCAAACCAGATTAAAATGTAATTGGGAAATAGGTAATAAAAATAAATTAAAATACAATAAAACATAGACAATGCTAATATGTTGTTTTCCCCTGCTGGGAACCTTAGCTATGATTTAGTGGTGCCATTTCTTTCGAGTTTGGTGGTGCACACTATTCCTGCTCTTGCAACACTCTCTCTCCTTCTCTCCTCTCTTTTAAATCCTCCCCATTCTTCGAGACTCAACTGAATTCAGCAAACATTCATTAACTGGCTACTCTGTGCAAGGCATAGTGTTAGGACTTGAGGATGTGAAATTGAAAAATAAGATGGACCCTGCCCTCAAGGGGGTGAAAGGAGTTGTGCAGTTTATTGTGTCTGAAGGGAAGTAACACAAAGAAATATGAAGCTGGAAAGGTGATCCAGGCCAGATCATTGAGGACCTTGAGTTTCAGGCTCTGGAGTTTGTATTTAATCCTATAGGCAAGCAGAGCCACTGTCTTTTTTCAGTGAAGGAATGTCACTGGACCCTTGCATTAGCTTAAACCCTGCCTCCTCCATGAAGACATTCATCTTCACTTATTCATTCATTCCATAAACATTTATCAGGCAACCACTGTGCAGAACACTGTGTTAGACTCTGGGACAGCTAGAGAGGTAAAATATAAGCCAAGGTCCTATCCTCATACAATTTATAGTCTAGGAGAAACCCTTCCTGACCACAAGGCAATCTCTTCCTCCTCCTAAGCTCCAGTGGACATCTGTCTCCATCATCTGGTACTCACCATTTACTGCTTTCTTAAATGAGCAATGAAAAGAAATAGAAGAAAATAGCAGAATGGGAAAGACAAGAGATATCTTCAGGAAAACTAGAGATATCAAGGGAATGTTTCATGCAAAAATGGATATGATAGGTAGGTAGGAACTTAACAGAAGTAGAAGAGGTGGCAAGAATATACAAAAGAACTCTACAGGAAAAATCTTAACATCACTAATAACCACAATGGTGTGGTTATCTACCTAGGGCCGTACATGCTAGAGAATGAAGTCAACCAGCCTTAGGAAACATTGCCATTAGCCTTATTATTGTTATTAATAAGGCTAGTGGAGGTGATGATAGAATTCCAGCTGAACTATTTTAAATCCTTAAAGATGATACTGTCAAAGTGCTGTACTCAATATGTCAGTAAACTTTAAAAACTCAACAGTGGCCACTGGATTGAAAAAGATCAGTTTACATCCCAATCCTAAAGAAGGATGATGCCTAGGAATGTTCAAATTACCAAATAATTGCATTCATTTCACATACCAGGAAGGTTATGCTTAAGATTTTGCAAGCTAGGCTTCAGCAATATGTGACCCAAGAATTACTAGAAGTGCAGGCTGGTTTTTTGAAGAGGCAGAGGAGCTAGAGACCAAACTGCCAAAATTCAGTGAATTATGGAGAAAGCAAGGGAGTTCCAGAAAAATATCTACTTCTGCTTCACTGGCTACACTAAAGCCTTTGTGTAGATCACAACAAATTGTGGCAAGTCGTCAAAGAGATGGAAATACCAGATCATCTTACCGTCTCCTGAGGAACTTGTGTGAGGGTCAGGAAGCAATAATTAGAACCAAATATGGAACAACTGACTGGTTCAAGATTGGGAAAGGAGTACAACAAGCCTGTGAATTGTCTCCTTATTTATTTAACTTATATGCCAAGTACATTATACAAAATGCCAGGCCAGATGAATCAAAAGACATAATTAAAGTTGTCAGGACAAATATCAACAATCTTAGATATACAGATGATACCACTCTGAGGGCAGAAAGTGAAGAAGAATTAAGAAGCCTCTTGATGAGAGTGAAAGAGGAGAATGTAAAATCTGACTTATAGGTTAACATTTTAAAAAACTAAGATCATTGCATCTGGTCCCATTACTTCCCGGAAAATAGAGTGAGAAGAAATGGAAGCAACTTCAGATTTTATATTCTAGGGCTCAAAGATCACTGCAGATAGTGACTTAAGCCATGAAATGAAGACACTTGCTCCTTGGAAGGAAAGCTATGGCCAATCTGGACAGCATACTAAAAAGCTGAAACATCACCTTGCCAACAAAGGTTCGTATAGTCAAAGCTATGGTTTTTCCACTAACAATATATAGCTGTGAAAGTTGGACTGCAAGGAAAGCTGAGCACTGCAGAGTTGTGGTGCTAGAGAAGACTTTTGAGAATTCCTTGCACAACAAAGACATCAAATCAATTACTTAAAAGAAAACAATTACTTAAAAGAAATTAACTGACTATTCATTGAAGGGCAAATACTGAATAAATAGTTTGGCCACATAAAGAGAGATCAGGACTTATTGGGAAAGATCCTGATGTTTGGAAAGATTGAAGGCAAAAGGAAAAGGGGATAGTAGAGGATGAGATGGATAGAAAGTGTCATGGAAACAATAAACATGAGTTTAGACTGACTTCAGGAGATACTGGAGGAGAGAAGGGCCTGGTGTGCTATGGTCCATGGGGCTGGACTGAATAACTGAACAACAATTTACCGCTTCATGTCATTAGTTAGTTTTTCAGGTGTGTGTGTGTGTGTGTGTGGGTGTGTCCTGCTTCTCCAACTAGACTGTAAGTTATGTGAGGACACATCATAGCATCCTCCAGAGTATACAGCACAGTACTGGGCACTCACCAGGTACTCTATTAAATTCTGTATTACTAGACAAGAATTCAGACCTCAATGCAATGACCAACTATGATTCCAAAGGATTAATAATTCAGGAATTTATATTGATTGACTAAGCATATATGTTACAAATGCTTTGTTTTTCTTTTTCCTTTTTCAACAGAGAGTAGGAAAAGGGTGAATGGGAATATGGATGGGGAAAGGGAAGGGGAGGAGAAAGAGAAAGAGAAGGGATAGAAGGAAAAAAGAAGGTCAATGAGACACAATTTTTTTAAATGCAGAGAACAAAGTCCAGGAAGAAGCATAAAAAAGCATAACTGTTTTGAAAGCTGGAGGTTTACTTTATTATATACTTTAAAAGTAAAGCAAGTTGTGCATAATAAAGATATGAAGTTTCAAGGACAACTCTTTTCTGTTGATATTTTTTAAGCTTAAAATTTTTTTTAAAAATTTCATTAAAAAAAAGCTGATTAAAGTTACCTGTGCCCCTCTGGCAGATGAAACCATGTGTCTCCTCTAGACAATTCCTGTCATCCCAGCGT
This sequence comes from Pseudochirops corinnae, assembly GCA_028646515.1. Taxonomy (NCBI): domain Eukaryota; kingdom Metazoa; phylum Chordata; class Mammalia; order Diprotodontia; family Pseudocheiridae; genus Pseudochirops; species Pseudochirops corinnae. The sequence goes on from CM053586.1 coordinate 213,494,020, forward strand.
CCAGTAAAGTGAGGAGAAGAGCTGTGCCCGATGACAACACAGTTGGTCTGGAAATGGGAGAAAATGAAGGCCAGGGAGCTCAAGGGGCACACTACACTGCTGGCCCCCAACTGGATTGCCAAATTCCCCTGTTTCGTCCCCTCTACTCCTTTCACACACCCCTGAGTCAGTTCTCCAAAAGGCTGAAGGTGGGATAGGGGCAGGGTCATGGGGAAGAGAAGGGAGACATTTATGAATGTGCTTTTGGTAGGAAGCGAAATGGTTCTTACTGGTTTTTCACCACTAGTAGAGTCACTATGTCCTGACGGTTCCCCAGGTGCCCAGTTCCCATAGAGCATAGGTTCTTGCCCCACCCACTGGAACTCCTTCTGGGTAGCATGGAGGCCAATCCAGAGATCAAAGCTCACATTGGGTAGGCTGGCTGTGATGAAGGCTGCAAACACAGGGAGCAGAGGCAGTAAATGGAGGAGATGGGCATAGAATAGGGATCAGGAAGCAATCATAAGTCCTCCATAAGTCTCTAGCCTTCCTCCTGGTAACCCTGTGGGTCACCTACTGGAGCCAGGAAGGTTCACCACCACCACCACCATACCCACTCCCTTTCCACACATGGGCAGATGATACAGCTATGAAGCCCAGGAATTGTGTGATAGTAATACAAAAAGAGCAACATGAGAGATGATGCCAGGGACAATGACAGAGGTGTGATGTAGGGATGGTACTAAAGTGCAGTGGGATGGAATCAATAGCCATATTAAAAAAATGTTGCAAATTACTAATAATTAGAGAAATGAAAATTAAAGGAACTCCAAGGTTCTACCTCACACCCATCAGGTTGACAAAGTTCACAAAAATGAAAAATGGCAAATGTTGAAGAGGTTGTAGAAAAACAGGCACGATTGGTGAAGCTGTGAATGGGTCTGAAAAGCAATTTGGAATTATTGTACCCTTTGACCCAGAATACAAAAGATTTTTTAAAATAAGGCGAAAGACCCATAGGTACAAAAATACGTATAATCACTCTTTTTGTAGTGACAAAGAATTGGAAACTAAAAGATGCTCATCAATTAGGAAATGGCTGAACAAAATATTATATATGAGTGTAATGAAATACTATTATGCTGTAAGAGGCTATGCTACAAGACTTGCATGAACTGATGCAGAATAAAATCAGCAGGAGCAATCAAACAAGTTATACAAAAAAAATTGTAAAAATGAGCACCTCTGAAAGACTTGAGAATTCTGACCAACTCAATGACCAACCACAATTCCAGAGAACCAATAATGAAGAACACCACCCACTGACAGACAAAGAAGCAAGACTCAATATGCAGAACCAGACATCCAGTTTTGGACCTGACCATTGTGGGAATTTGCTTTGCTTGATTATGAATGTCTGTAACAGAGGTTTTGGTTTTCTTTTTTTTTTCCTTTCCCAATAGAAGGGGGGAAAATGGGAAGGAGAGAAAATAAAAGTTTATTAATTGAAAAAATAACACTTTGTTTTAGAATACGGTGAGATAGACAGATGTATTTGACCAGTCTTTACCTTGTTCCATGGGATTAGCAATAGTGGCCAGCTGGGCTCCCTGTTGCTCACACATACTCTGGGCCTCTGACCACTTCACTCGTTCTGCTGGGTCGTGGCCTTGGATTCGGAAGCACTTGGGACAGAATGGTCAAGTCTTAGACTGCTGCTCCAAGTCCCAACATAAAAGTCCCATCTATAAATTTATTTACCCCATCCTTTTGGGATTCCACAATGGCTCAGCCCATTATACAGCTATGAATCAAATGACAAGTTTTTCTGCTTATGTTTTTACAGCTGGGGAAAAAGATATCTTAGAAGGAGTGAAACACTTGGAAATTAAGACATGAATCTCTTCTGTCTACCACTGGAAGGCTGTGAAGAACACACACACACACACACAAACACACACACACATTCATACACTGGTTCATATTTTGGCTTTTTTAATTAGAATAAAGATTTCTTTGGACTTCACAATGACTTCTGGAAACCCCTTATAGTGGCCCCTATAAGTCAAATCAATAAAGATTTATTAAGTGCCTTCTATGTGCCAGGCAAGGTGCTAAGCTCTCAAGATATAAAGGCAAAAAACAGTCCTTGCAGTCAAGAATTTCACAGTCTAATGGGGGAGGCAATGTGCAAACCAATATTATAAACAAGTTACATATTCTGGGTAATTTAGAAAGAATCTCAGAGGCAAGGCACTAAGCTGGAGGAGGACCAGGATTGGGGTCTTTGCAGAAGATGAAACTGGAACTGAGAATTCAAGGAAGCTAGGAGGTGGAGATGAGCAAAAAATAATTTCCAGACATGGGAGACAGTCAGTGAAAATGCCTGAAGTTGGAGATGGACTATCTTTACCCCTCCGAGAAGGAGTGAAGTGGTAAATAACTAAGTACATGCATGTCTCTTTTTTCCCAACAAATGTGTTCCTAGAAAAATCATGTCTAAGTTCAATGGGTCATGGCATATAGAGCTAGAAGGAAGACCTCAGAAGTCAAGTCTAACCTCTTCATTTTACGTGCAAGAAAACTGAGGCAAGGGTGTCTAGGTGGCGCAGTGAATAGAGCACTGGCTCTGGAGTCAGGAGGACCTGAGTTCAAATTTGTCCTCAGACACTTGCTTACTAGCCCGGTGACCTTGGGCAAGTCACTTAACCCCAACTGCCCTCCAAAAAGCAAAAAAAAAAAGAAAAGAAAAGAAAACTGAGGCCCAAAGAAAGAATGTGGCTTGTGTGAAATAGCTTGCTGAGAGGGGTAAATGACGGGAAGAGAAGAAGGAAATAAACATTCATATAGCACCCACCACACAGCTAGTAAATGTCTTAGGTCAAATTTGAATTCAGGTCATCCAAACTCCAGGCCTGGCTCTCTATCCAATTCAACACCTAACTGCCCACTGAGCACACAGCAGGCACTTAATAAATGCTTTTTGACTTGGTATAATTTCTTTATCATTTATTATGTATCTGTGAAGCTTCTCTGGGAAACCATCCATTATAATCCTAATGCCCCAGGGGGTTTTCATCATAACACTGGAATTAGGAAAAGAAGACCTGGGTTTGAATCCTGACTCGATCTGCTGCTGATTGCCCATGTGTCTTTAAGCAAGTTACTTCCCTTTTCTGGGTCCCAATTTCTTTCCCTCTAACATTAAGTGGAGTTGGTCAAGAAGGTCTCTGAGATTACTTCCCCTCTTAAATTCTGTTCTGCTCATAGGAAATGTCCTGTTATTATTTTGAAGGGAGAGGAACCTGTCCTATCTATAAACAAATACTTAAATACCGTAGGAGGAAAGGGGCTCTTGCTATTTAAAGGAAAACTCTGGAGAATATCTTCTCCTAAAGCAGAGAACCCCCTCTGTGAAGTGAACAATCACCCCTTAAATCATCTGTTTCCTAGCCTCAGATCTGTATATGCCTAAAGGTCACATATAAAAAATAGCTGTGAACCCAGAAGTAAATGAAAACAGTCTCTGAATCTTGTAAGTCCCAAAAAGCTTTGCATACTTTCCATATGAGAGGTCTGGAGGAGCCCTGAGGCTTTCACTCAGTCCACTGTATGAAAAATAAAGCCATGGATGAGAATTGGCACGGACATCCTGACTGAAGGGAAGGAGAGAAACAAGAACTGTCAGATTTTAAGAGAATGGGGCCATTTAGTTTGGGGGCAAACAGGCCTCAGGCCTCAAAACTCACTGGAGGTGAATCATGACTGAGGTTCACCCCAAGGCTCTAAGTAAAGGTTGAATTATATTCGTTATTCTGTTTAAGAGCCCAAAGAAGTGTGTAATACATGTTGGAAAGATACCATCGAAAGAACAACTAAAATGTTTCATTTAGGCATTTATTGAAACTAGTTTTTTTCCTTAGAAACTAAAAATACAGTGGGATCTCTGAGAGTCAGAAGGCACAGATTCAAGTCCCAGTTTTGACAGTGGTTCATTGTGTGCCTCTGAGCAAATCAGTTTCCCTACTTAGCCTCAATTTCTTCAGCTGTTTTCTGGCCACAGCCCTAAAATGTGCTCCCTCTACTCTGGACATCATCTCAACCTCAGAAACCTCAGACCCTGCCTCATACTCTGATAGCTGAGTTTTGGCTTTCTTTTGCCCAGAATCAAACCCTCGCCTCCTTTCCTGGCCACCAGCCCCAAACCATGCCACCACATGTATACACTTCAATTCCCCACTTTATCCAGCTTTCCTTTCTGTGTTGTCTTCCCCCTTTAGAGTATAAGCTCTTGGAGGGCAAGCATCATCTTGCTTGCTTGTATTTGTGTCTCCAGCACTTAATACAGTGACACGAATTCTCTTAATAAAAGGATTTGTTCTGTGGAGTTTGGATTCAGGGCTACACTTGAGGACCTAGAAAGTCACATGTGGCCTCGAGGGCCAGGTTCCCCACCCTGGCCTAGAACATAGTAAGCAGCTGATAAATGCTTTTTCTAGCTATCTAGCAGCAAAATGAGGGGGCTGGAGCATATGTTCTCTTTGGTCCCTTCCAACTCTATAATTCTGTTATATAAAGCTTAGATGGATTTGCCCTGATGCTCAAGGATAAATGAGGTGTTACTCTGTTGGGATAATTTGAAGGGAGATACCTATATTCAGGACAAGCAGCTAAGCTGTTAAGGAGAATACAGAAGGAGACTTAGAGATACACAGACCATATACATTTCCATTTTTTCTCTCATTGGTCACCACTCCCTTCATCTCCTCCCCACCTCCCTTGACCCCTCACATACCCCCATGCTTTCTTCCTACCATGTTGATGAACTGGCTCCAACCAGTAGGACAGCCACCAGGGAGGAGAGAGAGAGATGGGTCCAGGGGAGCCTTCCCACTGGTGTTATTGCTGCGTTTACAGATGTACGGCAAAGCTGTCAGACACCTCTGGTCTCCCCAGTCCTCTGTGGAGAGGGCAGGAGCAGTCACCTTCAGGATGAGATAGTAACTAAACTAATACCTGAATTAGTAATTCAGAACTAATCAGCATCCTTCTCAGAGTTAAGATGAGGATTGTAATGGGGGTTCCAGTCTCCTGTGTTCAGTTCTGAGCTTTACTGCTAAGTTGTTCTGTGACTGTGTGGGAGGTTCCTCCCTATTCTGCCCCTGGCACTAAAGGGAATCCCTTAGAGCTATGGGAACCAAGTGGCTGGTTGCTTCCTTCCTGCCCACCCCCTAAGCTCTAGCCCTTTCCATCCCTCCCCCAAGCTTCAACATCCCCACCTCCTTCAGCTCTCACCTCGACTGGCTGTTACATAGACACATTTCTTGTCCTTGCCAATGGGCCGTGGTTTCCCTGGTGCCCAGGAGATGAAATTTACAATGGATTTGTCTGTCCATCTGAAACAGCACCAGAAGGTCAGAATTGGCCTCAGAAGAGACACATTCCTCTTCCCAGGAAGAGGGGAAAACAGGAGGCATTATCCTATGTGCTGTCATGAGGGGACAAGATGATGGGGAGAGGGACCAGTGCCAGGTACGAGGAGGGGCTAGTAACCCTAAATTCTAACTCAATCAATGTCCTCTGTGTTTCCAGGCAGGGCAGACTAGTCCTCTTTACACCTTTATTTCTCCAAATGAAAAAGAAGGCCAATACTGCCAGAGAGGTAGATGGAAAGGTCATCCAGGGGAGCCAGGAGGATATCTGTATAACTCCAGTATTTCTTCCTCAGGCTCCTCAAGATGTTAGCTGGACAACTTGCTTGACCTCATTTTTCTAGAAGCATGCTGGTTTGGAGTGAGAGGCCCAGGAGTCAAATCCCAGGCTCTGCCACTATACACTGAACTCATGAAAGTAACTCACACTTTCTGGACCTCAGTTTCCACATCTATAAAATCAGGGGAGTTATACTAGATGACCTGTAAGTTTGCTTCAGGCTCTAAATATATGATAATGTGGTCTAATTAAGCCCCATTAGTCTGTGGGGCTTAGAGAACAGGGCCCAGAGCATGTGAGAGTCACACACCTCACAAGTCAACACACACCAAGACACACAAGACTTGGACATCCATTTCTTATTGTTGTTGCTGTTCACTTGTGTCTGACTTGGAGCTTTCTTGACAAATATCCTGGAGTGCTTTGCCATTTCCTTCTCCAGCTCATTTTACAGATGAGGAAACTGAGGCAAATAGGGTTAAGTGACTTCTCCAGGGTCATGCAACTAGTGGTTTGCCATTTCCTTCCCCAGCTCATTTTACAAATGAGGAAACTGAGGCAAACAGGGTTAAGTGACTAGTTCAGGGCCACACAGGTAGTGTCTGAGGTCAGCTTTGAACTCAGGTCTGCCTGACTTCAGGCCTGACGCTCTATGCTCTGCTCCACCTAGCTGCCCCTTGAGCACCCATACAAATCCCCTCTAGGGTCAGCACTCGCACCTGAATCGCCCGTCATTCTCAGAAGTGTGCAGACCAATCCACCAATGCTGCTCCTGCCCTCGGGAGAACTGAACAAGGCAAAGGGCAGCATATCAGGGCAGGGAGGAAGAGAAGAAAGGGGGCAAGCTGGGATATCTCCCCCAAGTCTGCCTTCCTATCTTCTCCCTACCCTGGAATAACAACAATATAGGACATGTCCATAGCACTTCAAGGTGTAGAAATCCCTTTCCTCCCAATAACTTTAGGGGCTAAGGAAGAGAACTATCATGGCCTCCATTTTACTTGTCACCCCCTCTCCCAGGGACATTGTCATCAAGACTAGGGAGGACCAGAGGCTGAAGGGCCTAAGGGTCTCACTGCATGTCCTTCTGGTTTACAGAGGCCTTGAAAGAAGCTGGCTGGCCATTCTCTGCTCTCTGCTCAGTCAGGCAACATGAAGTACCCAGAGCAGTCTATCTGTCTGGAGGGCCACCTGGCTTCTCTGCAGAAGTCTCTTCCAAGGTCATTGTAAACCAAAAGGATCTGCTACTTCCTGGCACAACCTCCACACCATAAATGAGGAAGCTGAGCCTCAGAAGGGCTCTGTTCCAAATCAGACAATCAGCAGGTGCAGGAGCTGAGGTTTGAACTCAGGGCTTTTGTCTGCAAGACCAGGGATTTTCCACATCGGTCAACAGATCAAAAGAAACCAGAAGCCTTCCCTCTGCTCAGTTGGAGTTCCTCCCTCCTTCCCTTCTCAGAGCCTTGACTGCCACCTTCTGTAGGCTGTGTCCCAGGAAGTCCAGCTCTGCTTGGCTGTGCACCGACACCAGCTCAGCCTGGAACCATGTACAAATACGCTGGGCCTGCCCCCATGTGGAGTGATGCTCAAAGAATTTGTACTCAGCCTCCTGGAAGCGAATCCACTCTTTCCGGCCTGCAAGAAGGTACCGGGTGTGTGGGGGAGGGTGAGCACTAAGGAAGGCACCGTGGGGCAGGCGAGGGCAGGGCAGGCAGGGCTATGAAGGGTGGGTATATCAGGGTCCCAGGGAATCTGCTTAGGCTTGCCAGACAGAGTGAGGGTACGGATACAAGGGATCTCTGTTATCAGGCCATTCTCTGAATTATTTTAAGGTGGGACAAAGATGTGTATATAAAAACCTATTTCTTCTCAGCATCCCAAGCAATCTCTTTGGCATAGGAGAAGGGACCTTCAGTTCTGCTGGGGGCAGGGTTGAAAAAAAGGAGATGGAAAGACAGAAGAAGGGGACAGACGAAAGTCTGAGAATGCCTAGGCTAGCTAGGGGAGCTGCGCCCTCCACTGAGCCATGTATCCAGGATTACCCTTGTTGCCTCCATCATCTGCCCCAAGCCTTGGTTCTTCACTCTATCTTCCCAGTCACCCCCACTCCCTCTCCCACCCTTGTTCTATATCTTTCATCATTAGCTGGGGGTAAGGGAATGAGTCTACCTTGTGGGCTGACATCGGGCTCCTTTACATCGACTCCTGCTGGGACAGAGAAGGGGAGGCTGTAAAGGGGTAGCAGGAGAGAGAGACCTCCAGGAACCCACCATCAGCCAACACCCTGACCCCCAGCCATCTTCCAGGGCCCCTCCCAATGGTAACCTTTGGGAATTTTGCAGATCCAGTCGAGCTGCGTCTCACACTGCATGGCCACCCACTGCAGGGAGGCCAGGTCAAGCACCGCACAGCTCCGGATGTCGTCATCGTCATGGCGACTACGGTCAAAATTGTGATAGGAGTACTGGGGAGAGTGATGGGAGGGAAAGTTGGAGAGGGGCAGTGCCCAGGGGCCAACCCTCGGCCTGTCTCCCTCCACCCCTCTGGGCTGCTCTCTGCTGACACAATTCCCTGGGTGGGCAGTGTCTTAAACTAAGATGAAGAATACCTGGGTAATCAGCCTGGCTCACTAAGTGTTCTCCCAGTGAATCCCCCAGAATCACAGATTAAGAGCTGGGAAGAGCCTTAGAGGTTATACAGAGGGCATCCAGAGCAGGGAAACAAGGAGGGTTAAAAGGTGTCAAATCCATATCATTTAAAAATAGTTCGAAGAAACTGGGGGCGTTTAAACAACCTGGAGAGGGGAAGAGGATGGGGAGAAGGGCAAAAGTCCCTCTTGGGGAAGAAGAATCAGACTTGCAAAATCAGGAGCAAGAGGTAGAAGCTGTAAAGGGGAGAATTTATACTTGATACTAGGGAAATTTTCCTAATCATACAGTTGCCTTGCTCCTCTAACCTACACACACACACACACACACACACACACACACACACACGCACGCACGCACGCACACACACACACACTACTCCTTAATCAATCAATCAATCAATCATTCAGCCTTTTTAAGTGCCTACTATGAGCCCAAGCACTATGTTTGCAAGAGGACAAAAGAGAGGAGGGAAATAAGTCATTTAGAAATGTATAAATACACATCTATAAAATGTATGATATAGAATATATAAAATGATATCTACAATGTATAAAATTATATAAATACCAAATATATCATTACTAATAAACATGCCAATGCAGAGTGATTTGGGATGGAAGCAGGACAGGAAAGGACCAGCTCATGTAGGAGGGGGCCCCTGAACTGAACTTTTAAGGGCAGAAGGGATTTTAAGAGATGGAGATGAGGAAGAAGAGCACCCCAGGCATGGAGGATGGCCAGTGCTATTCTGTTGTGTACAAGGAATAGCAAAAAAAAGATGGTTTGACTGGAATATAGGATGCATACAGGGAAGTTATAATAAGTCATATAACAATTTATATGTTATGTATAATATGATATATTGCATAATATATAAAATATATAATTCTAACATTATATTATATATGTCATAAAAAGTATAACAAGCCTGGAAAGATAAGATTCAGGCTGCAGCCAGATTGTGAAGAAGAACTTTGAATGTCAAACAAAAATTTGTATTTTCTCCCAGAGGGAACAGGAAACCACTGACACCATTTGAGCAAGGGAGATGTGAGAAATGGTGAGACCTGGGTACAGGAATAGAAGTGTAACTCTCCATAAGTAGAAGGGATCCCTGGGAGGCAGAATTCCCTCCTATTGGAGATCTGTCTATAGGTGGCAACTAGACAACCATTTGGTAGATATATTGTAGTGGGAATTCCTTTTTGGTTACAAGTTAAGCTAGATGCCTGCATCAGTCCCTAAGATTCTGTAACTCAGGGTTCAAACCCTTCAGTTTACAGATCAGGAAACACTCTAGCTACAGGTTTCTTTAACCTTGTCTCCTAAGGAGAAGGGGACTTGATGCTATACACAAATACACGTGAACACACATGCAAACATATACATGCACACATAAATACACTCATACACTCAATACAAACATATTCTCCTTGGTAGGCTTCTTGATTTCCTTTTCCCAGGTAGCCTTGGCCCCATTCAAAGCTTCCTTATTCTTATATATACTCTGCCCCCAGCTACATGCCACCTCCTGTCTATTCTATGTGTTCCATACTTTTCTCTGCTCTCATTCCTCCACCCCTGTTCACTCTTTTCTTCCCTCCCTCACTCACCCCTAGGCCATCACTCCAGCGCCAGCTTCGCTCAGCTCGGGGGTCTCGTCGATTCAGACCAATCCAAAACCAGTGCTGCTCCTGGATCTCAGGCTCTGACTCACTGCCCACACAGACATTCCCCCACCCCAGGTCAGATATGGTAGGAGAGGGTAAAGGACCCCAGGAGACCCCCTTCCCTCTGAGCTCTAACTTAGGAGAGAAGGGATAGCCCTTTGGGATGATCCTGTCCAGCCCCAAACATTCTCCCCTATTCCCAGCTCACCTTCACAAAGGCATGTATATATGAGCATGTAAAACCCGTGTGGGCATGTCCTTTATTGGCACATCCCACTCAGGCCACATACACTGCCATATCCTCTTCATCCCCGACACTACACATACACCCCAGCACCACCACCACCAGACTCCTTAATTGTCAGCCAGAGTGCCCATATCTAGCTAAAAAGAAAAATTTGTATTTGACCTCATGGGTCAAATGGGAATGGGAAACCAATGGCACTTTCTGAGCAGGGGAGTACCACGGTGAGACCTGGACTTTAGCAGTTGAGCCATCCATGAGTGGAATGGGCTACCCTGGGAGGTAAAGCATTCCCAGGGACTCTTCTTACAGGAACATGCAAGTAACTAAGCATTCATGCCCTCAGACCCACAAAGCCTTTCCTCTCTGCCCCCAGGTTCAATACCCAAAGATTTTGTTGAGCATGTTGGATACAAAGTGTTCTTCCTCATAACTGGCCAGGCTGAGCAGCTGGGCTCCCATCTCCTGGCATGCACTCTGGGCCAAGGGCCAACTCTTCTTGTCTTGTACTCGGTCTGAGCTGAATACCTTGTTGGGAGACAGAAGGTGCGTGTAGACGGAGCAGGGGAAGAAAGTTTGGTGGGCCTCTTCTCACCTCCTCCAATAGCCCCAACTATCCCACTAGACTAATTTCTCCCTTCTTGCTAGCCCTGACTCCTAGGGTAAGATAACTGCCTGGCATCCTGAATGATTGTATTGGAAACTGTGGCCAAGTCAGGGGTGGGGATGTGTGGTCACTCTCCGCAGGGGAAAAGGATATGAAGAAGTAGAGCCTGACACCCAGACCAATCCCTGAATCCCATGAGAATACCTCCTATCTGCTGTGGACCAGTGGGGAGATCTAGGCTGCTGCCCTGATTCTGCCCTTACCTGCCTATTTGACCTTGAGGAGGTCCCTTCCCTCTCTAAGCCTCAGTTTTCACCTTTTGAGAAGCAGTACAGTGTAGTAGATAGAGCTGGCCTCAGGAAGTCCTGAGTTCAGATCCTATCTCTCACATATGCTTCCTGTGTGATTCTGGGAAATCACTTCACCTCCCTCTCTGTGCTCTAGGGCCTAGAGCTCTAAAGAGTTGCCTCAAATCTAGGTGACTCTGGAGATTATAAATTACACAGAATGTGCCGACCTATATTAGTAGAGAGCATTGCCTAACCTGAGAGTTCCCTGTACCCTGTAACCACAGGTCCAGTCTCCATCTCTTTCCTTAATGTGGACTAGTTGGTCTGTAAGGTCCCTTCTGACTGCTATAATCTTATACCTCTCATTCCTAGATCACGGGACTGGGTCTTTGGCAGAGTCACCAGGGATTGGATTGCTGATGACCCCCAGAACCACTACTTTCTTATATAACCACTTTCCTATTCCCCAGAAAAGAGCTGTCTCTGCTCTTGACCCCTGGGTATTTAACCCTTTAAGACTCAGTTTCCTTATGGAAATAATAATAACATGGATAGGGTTGTTTGTGAAGCTCCATTTCCTGCCTCCAGGTATTTTCACTGGCCGTCCGCCGTACCTGGAAACCTCTCCTTCCTCACCTGTATCTCCTGACCTCCCTGGCTTCCTTCAGTCCTAGCTAAAAGTCGTATAAAGCGCTTCCCCTAAGCCCCCTCAACACTAGTGGCTTCCCTGGGTTGATTATCTCAAACGGTTCCTGTGCGGAGCTGGTTTGTACGCAGCTGTTCCATCGCGAGCTCCCTGACAGCAGGGACCGACTTGTTTGCTTAGCTTCCCTTGTATCCCATCACTTAGTGTAGTCCCAGGTACTTAATAAGTTCTTGTTGACTGGTTGTCGGAATGTAGTAGGTATTTAATAAATGTCTGTGGTTTGACTTTTAATGTATATAAAGTTTTCCAAGTCTCACAATGCGATAGAAATGTCAGTTATCTTATTATTTATTAATTACTTATTAGGGCAGGAGGAAGGGATGGACATGCCCATAGGCCTCTTGATAAAAAAAAAAAATCAGGTGCTTCAGTTTGTTAAGAGGATGCAGTATCTACTGATTGGTCCTCTTGTGTCCCATTGACTGGAGATTGTACTGATTGACCACCGAGCATCTTGGGGGACAATAAGCTATAAGAACTGTAGAAAGGCCCCACACTTCTCTCTCTTGGGTCAAGCTCTCCCTTAGACTTCCAGCTACTGAGTAAGGATTGAGTAGTTCTCTATCCTCCCCCCAGAGCAATGGTTGCTAGAATTTAAGTACATGGTGGTGAGAACACTTGTTTGCTTAGGTGAGTCTGAGCCTGGACCTCAAGTCTCTGGCAGCTTCTTTTATTTTGTGTTTCTTTCTCTCCACTCAGGTAACTGAACAAACATCCAGAGAAATGGATGTTTCCAGCCCCGGTGGTAACCTCATGGGTTTGAGAGGTCAGGAGTTCCTGAGTCTGTGTTGGCAGTTCAGAAGGAGCTGCTTCCTGCAACTCGAGCACTTCTCAGGAGAGAAGACAACCACAGGTGACATCATCCTGAACTTGACCAAAATGAATGGTCATATCTGGCTGGCCAGAAGATCTGGACCCTGTGAGTTGCTTGGACAGAATAGTTACGAGGTGAGTGTGAAATATCTGTTCAGAAATTCCATAACGCTGCCTTTATCTTCCAGGAGAATATAATAGGAATGCTTGTTTTATGTTTTAAGCACTGATTAATATGTGCTTATGAGTCTTTTGTGTTTCAAGCACTTTGTTATGGTGAGGGAAATAAATACCTGTCCTATACCTGATATCTACTTTGGGCAGTGTGAGTGCATTTTCTATATGGGGGAGCTTGTCCTATACATCTCCAGAGAAAGAACTGGTGGAGTCTGAATGCAGAGTGAAGTAAACTTTTAAATTTTTTCTTCATTTTTCTTGTTTTTTTTTTTCTTTGTTTCCTTTCACAACATGACTAATATGGAAATGTTTGGTATGAATGCATACATATAACCCATATCACATTGTTTGCCTTCTAACGTGCAGGGAGGGGAGGGAGGGAAGAAGAGAATTTGCAACTCAAAAATTTTAAAAAAGAATGTTAAAAATTGTTTTGACGTGTAATTGGGAAAAAATATTAAGAAATAGAAGGGAGAACTCATTCATCTCTTTCAGGAGAGATCCTAGATGTTAGTCATACTTTGTTTTAGAGATTTGCTCTGTGATTTGAAGAAGGGAAAGGGGAGCTGAGGAGAGGGGAGAGGCATAACCAGTAAGGGTATAAGAGTATGATCATCCCTGTCTCTTTGGAGCCAGGCTCCCCAGGACTGATTTTGGTCCCTAGAAATCCAGGGCAGGTGAAAGCTAGAGCAAAGACACATAAGGACCAATTAGAACTTGCTCTCATCTCAGCAAAGGGACACGTGTCTTGAGAAGAACATACCCATCTCCAGGGAGTCTAGACATATGGGAGCATTCTCACTGCAACATCGCTGACATCAAGAAAATATCGCCCTGGACAGTCTTGAGTTTTAAATTTCCATCCTTTTTGGCCTGGTGTCCTGCATCGATAAATTTGGTCCCTCCCTGGGTCCAGACTTTATGAAAATCCTAACCAAAGTCAGACTTTGCCCAGATGTGACCAGTACAGACTTTATTCATAGAATGTCAGAGCTGGAAGGGACCTCTAGTAGAGTGTAAAGACCTGCCCCAGCCCTGGGGTGCTGGTCTAGATCGTCCCTTCCTTGACTTCCCCTACCTTGTAGCAGTGTCGGAGCTTGAGGTCAGAGGCCCAGCCCTGGGGGCAGGAGCCAGTGAGGCTTGGTGTGGGGTCAGGGCCAGGTAGCTCAGGAGTCACTGGGGTGCCCAGGTTCTGGCGACAGATGTACCGAGCCCGGAATGTGGTGCAGTTCTTCACCTCCCACAAACCCATGGCACTGCCAGTGGCCAAGGCCACACACCCCCCTCGACTGTAGCCTGAAAAGAGAAGGAGAGAAAACATAGGCACCTTCTAGGGTTAACTGCTCCTCCATCCTTCCCTTCCTCTTGGCTGATCACCAGATCCTTGGGTCCCCAGGATCTTCCAGGGCTAGAGGACAGGCAAGCCTCTCACTGCTGCAACAATGCAGATACAAGTGGACGTGTCCACTTGGCAAGGGGACGGGCAAGGGGAGAGAGGTGGCTATCTGCTACCTCCCTACAGTATCAGGAGAGCAAAGAAAGGGCTGGCAGAGTAAGGCACAGAGGTGGGAGGAAAGGAAAAGGAGCTTACCTGGCTGGTCCCGGTTCCAGTGGGTATACATGACCTCATCCCCACTAAGCCAGTGAAAGGAGCCTGTCCCATTGATGTCCTGAAGGGCTGTCCAGAAGTATTTGCCATCCCAGCTGTAAATAAGGCTGCTGACATAGGCTTGTTCAAACCTGGTGTTGGGGAGGAAAAGGCACAGAGAGGGGAGAAGAGGCTAAGAGGCTTAGAAGCCCCCTCTCATCAAACTCAGAGCTCAGGGGCCCCTCCTTATTTCCCCGGGGTTCAGAATTCTCCTCCCCAACCCCAGAAGTATCTTTCATTTGAAGTGAAAAGAAGAAGAGAGGGACAGCTAGATGGCACAGTGGATAGAGCACCAGCCCTGGAGTCAGAAGGACCTGAGTTCAAATGTGGCCTTGAACACTTACTAGCTGTGTGACCCCGGGCAAGTACTTTAACCCCAATTGCCTCCAAAAGAAAAAAAAAAGGAAGAGAGAAAAAGGTTTCTGAGTTCCAGCACTAATGGGAATGATAATTATTAATGAATTAATAGGCAATTCCACATCATTCTTTTCTCATCCAGCCTGAGAGGAAGGGAAAATGCACCAAAACGCTTTCTCTGTCCTAGGCAGTTTCCTTCATGACTCCTCTTGGACTTAAAGGGGACCAGCCCACTGTGTGGTGGAATGGGATGGAAGAGGCTGAGGTAGGTGGGAAGAGGTAGATATTCAGATTCTCTCTTGAAGTTTCTTCCTGCTCTATAATCTATGACACTAATGAAACCCTAGCCATGAGCTGGAAGGAACACAGGCAGGGAGGCCATTAAAATGAATGTTTCATCAGTTTTGTGATCCTGTCTGTCAAGAAATGCATACACCCTTCCCAGGGCATGGAGATGGAGTGGGATGGGATGGGGCCAGAGGCCAAACGTGCCTCTACTTTTGTTTCCACTCAATAGAAGCCTGGGCCTTGGCAGGATCTGTTTCCACTTAATGACACCAGAATGTCTGGGAGGAGCTGTGGACAGGATAGTAAGGAACTGGGCAGCTACGTGGCACAGTAGATAGGGGGCCAGGACTGGAGTCAGGAAGACTTATCTTTGTGAGTTGAGATCTGGCCTGAGACACTCACTAGTCTTGTGACCCTCGGCAACTCATTTAATCTTGTCTGCCTTGGTTTCCTCATCTGCAAAATGAGCTACAGAAGGAAATGGCAAACCACTCTGGTATCTTCGCCAAGAAAACCCTGAATGTAGTTATGAAGAGTCAGACAGGATTGAAATGACTGAACCAGTAAAGAAGTACCAAAGTTCTCCTTCCATCTCATTATGCCCCACACCTGTTGGTGATGGTGACCAAGTTGGCACCTTGGTCCATGCACATCCGGCGAGCTTCACTGTAGGTCACATGATCTTCTCCCAGCCAATAGCAGGATGGACTATGCCAGGTCCAACCCTAATCAGAAAGAAGGAAAAGGGAAGAAAGCCGGATCTAAGGAAGCGCTTTCCACTTATGGGGCCCGATCTGCCCTCTTCCTATGGGACATATAGAGTGTACAAGGAAGGAAGTTTAGAACAGAGTCTAGGCCCCATAACATCTTCTCCTGGCCTAGGACACTACCAAGGGGGAGAAGAGAAAAAACAAAACAAAACTCTGAAAAAAAAACCCAAATGTTAAATGAACAAGTCATATGGAGAGAGCGTCATGAGGTGAAGGAGATGAGAGGCCACAGGACAATCAGTAGGCAAGAGTGAGAAACAGAGAAGAAAGAGAATAGGAAAGTGGCGCAGTGGATAGACTGCCAGGCCTGGAGTTAGGAGGACCTGAGTTCAAAACCAGCCTGAGATATTTACTAGCTGTGTGACCCTGGGCAAGTCACTTAACCTTATTTGCCTGATTTTCCTCATGTCAAATGAGCTGGAGAAAGAAATGGCAAACCACTCCAGTCTCTTCACTAAGAAAAACCAAATGGGGTCATGAAGAGTTGGATACAATTGATCAGCAACAACAGGAACACTCTCCTCTCTCCTTGCTGTTTCAGGGTGGCACCGCGGGCTGATATTATAGAACCGTGAGAGGGACCAGGGTAAGTAGGGAAATCACAGAACTTAACAGACAATATTCTGTTCCATGTTGGAGTATGAGTGAACAAAGCGGGATCTGATGCTGCAGGGTGCCCTGGAGGAAGGGAAGCTACATGGACCAGCTGAGTATCTGCTCGGTTCTTTGTTTGAGGGGGGCGGACGGTTAGGAGCTTCCTAGAATCAGAGCACTCAACTCTCCCTATTACTGCCGTAAGTCACACTGAAGGAGAAGGGTTAATGTCCTCACTGCAGAGACATGAAAAATGAGTCTATACCTCCAATTCCAGGGTTGTTTAGCGGCCAAGAGAATCTGGCTGTAAGAGTTTAGCAGAATGAGAGTTAAATCTCCCCATCCACCCTAAAGTAAGGCTACTGGGCTAGAAGACTGTGGGTAGGAGAGACCATGGCTAGATTGCTCCCCCTTATTCTGGAGGCCCACTTCCCCTCATTCCTGACACCCCCAACTACACCCCTCATTTCCCTTCTCACTGTCCCAAGTCAGGACCTGTTCTTTGTCTGCAACTTTGAGTGAAGTAGAGTAGTCTGGAATAGAGGGAGGAATTCATTCTCATATTCTCTCTCTCTCTCTCTCTCTCCCTCTCTCATAATGCAAAGAAAAACAGACTGAGCAGCCAAGCTGGCACTGGGGAGCCAGCTGGGGAGGAATGCGGCCTCTAGTTCCGGCAGATGGAGCCTCCTGTGGCCAAAACCCCACAAAGTTTTCTTTATAAGAGGCCCCAGAGCTTTGGCTGCTGGCTCTCCCTCCCTCTGCATCCCACCCTCCCTCACTCCTCCCACTTGGCTGGACCCACCCATGGTGATGGCGGAAGGAGGAGCCTAGGAGACCAGAGACTGGGGATGGGCAGAAGTGCTGAAAAGTCCATCTCATCAGTCAGAATTCAGATGGCATTGACAGGGCCTTTATGTTTGTCCCCAATGCTAGGGTATCGGCCCCCTCAGTTGTACATTCTTTCCACCCATCCCCCTCTTCATTCCTTCTGCCTTCCCCCAGTGTGGAAGGAAGAGAGGGTCTCTGCAGAAGTTGGGGTATCACCTTTCAGTCCCCTGGAGATGGTTACTTGCACCTGAGTGAGTGCTGACTGGGAAGAAGGCAGAAAAATGAAAGGAAGCCCATAGTTCCAGGGGATATTACTTCTACCTGTCTTACCCTTGTAATAATGACCCCTTGTGCATTCGAGGTGATCAGAAAGTAGGGATAATCCAATGAAATGCTACAAGATTCTCTTTCCTCTTCCCTCTGATCCCCCTCCTGTTCAAAGACTTTTCCTGACTTAGGTTCACTCCCAGAGGCTATTCCCACAGCATCCTCACCTTGCGGCATCCATGATCTTCTTCTGCTGTCCCCAAGCTAACCTGGCCTGCCTTCTTGCAAATGGATGGCAATGACTGGTTGCAGGGGCTATCATTCCAGCGTCCCTCCTAGAAGATGGTGGGAGATAGCGAGCAACTCAGCACAGTCCTCCACACTTCCTCCAAGGTAAGAGAAAGCCCCCAAATGATGGCCCATTATTCCCCATAACCCCAACCCAGGCTCTCCCATACCCCCAGAGACCCTTGGTTCTAGGCCTGATTGCCACTGACTTGCCTGTGTATCCCACGGTACTTAAGAGTACTGTGTGTATATCTTTATCACCTCCTTTATCTGAAGGCCATTTCCCAGTGGTCAGTATTAGTAGAACCCGCTGTATTTTTTTCACTACTTGTACAAAAACCTAGAACTAGGGTCAAGAGACCTGGGTTTGATTCTGACTCTGCCACTTTAGGTATGGCCCCAGTTCATAATGCTATGAGAGATACATGTTGGTGGGAGGGGATGGGAGAAGTCTCACCGGTCCCCAGATGGTGACGCAGTCCTCTAGGCTGTCTCGGAAGTTGTTGGGTTCAAAGGGGTGCCAATGGGTGAACTGTACCAGACTCCCATCTGACCACTCAAAGTTCATCTGCAGCTTCAGGTCATTCAGACCAATCCACAACTCTTCCACCTCTGCCCCAGTAGGAAGAAGTGAGACAGGGAAGGAATGGAAGAGCAATGGGAGAGGAATGGGTGGTGGATGAAAAGGGTGAAGAGAGTGGCTAGCCCTCTCAGAGACTGGTCACCCTGAAAGAGCCTGGAAGAGGCAGAGGTCAAATAGGACCCTTATGGACCTCAGTGGAAACTGATCTGAAGTCAGTGTCAATGGAATGAAGGATGAGCCCAAGTCTATGAGTCAGGAGACCTGGATGCTAGTCTTGCCTGTGCTACTGACTACCTGTGTGACCTTTGGCAAGTTATGTCCTCTCTCTGGGTTTCAGGCTCCTCTTCTATAACATGAGAGAGTTTGTTTGAGATCCATCTCTAATATTCTATGGTTCTTCAAGTCTATGGTTTTTCCTCGCTTGGGCCAGGAGATGACATGAAGATCTGGCAACTAGAGCAGGGATTTGCAAATTTTTTTATGTCATGGGCCCCTGTGGCAGTTCTGGTGAAGCCTACAGACTCTTTCTCAAAAACATTCTTAAATGCATAAAATAAAATAAATAGGATTATAAAGGAAATCAATTATATTGAAATATTGCTACTAAAAATTAAAAATAAGTTGCAGATCCCATGAAATCTCTTAGATATCCCATGGATACAAGGTTAAGAATACCTGTTCTGTGAGATCTCCCATCTCTCACTCCCCTCCAGGACAAAAGAAGGGAGTGAGGCTAGAAGTAGGTCTAGAATGTGTATAGTGATCTTGGGATATTCAGGATAAGTGAACTGATGGGGATAAGGGAGGCAGGGATCAGAATGTATTCAATAATCTTGGAATATTCAGGATAAGTGAACTGGTGGGTACAGGAGCAAGGATGTAGGTTGTGTTCAGCAATTCTGGGACATTTGAGATAAGCTGACTGGTGGGGGGAAGTGGGGGCTACTCACCTTGTTTTATCTGCTTGGTGATGAACTCAAGCTCTGCCAGACTGTGGATGCTGAGCAGGTCCCCACCCCCCCTCAGACATGCCTTCTTGGACTCATGCCAGCTCCGCTTCTCTTGTAACAAGCGGTAGCAATGGGATTGGAAGGGCCGCCAACTCGGCTCACACTCGACCTTCACACCAGTCCAGGAGTCTGTGAGGAAAGAGGATAGGGAAGCATGTAGACTAACCCTTCCCATCCCACTGCTGGAGATGGGTCGCCAAGATTTTCTCATCACTTAATCAAGAAAACAAAAGACTCCATAATTATTCCTGAGGGCAAAGACTGTCTCTTTTCCTCTTTTTATTATCCCCAGCACTTAACACAATGCCTGACTCATGGAATGCATTTCATAAATGTTTAATGGATAAATGAATGAATGAATCTTTAAAATCAAGGATGAGAGGCAGCAGAGTACAGGGGAAATAACAGTTTTGCACGAACTGGCCCCTAATCCTGGAAGGTACTTGCCCTCCTAAAATCCCTTCAAAACTATGCTCAAAGAATATCTTCTACATGCAGTCTTTACTTGTCCTCAGTGACAGTGCCCTATTCCTCACTCCCAAAAATTTCCCTTGTATGTGTATGTATACAGTCTACATAGAACAGAAGTTCTTAGACTTTTTGTGTATCATGGACCCCTTTGGTTATCTGGACAATAGTGTGCGTGAAGGGGAGTAATGTTTAATAAGGCTGGAACAATAGGATGGAGCCAGATTGTGAAAGCCTTCACGTGCTGAACAGAAATTTGTATCTGATCCAAGGTAATTGGGAGTCACTGGAGTTTAATGAGTAAAGGCATAATACAGTCTGACTTGAGCTACAGGACTCTCACTTTGGCTATCACCTAGAAGATGGATTGGAGAAGGAAGGGACTTAAGGAAGACCAAAGGTCACTGCAGTAAGTACAAGCCAGATGTGATAAGAGCCTGGCCTGGGATGACGGTTGTAAGAGTGGAAAGAAGGGGACAGGTACAAGAGACCGTGTATAGGTAGAGTCAACAAGACTCGGCAGTCTCATTCAAGGACAACTTATGTCTGCTTCCCGTGTGTCTCATATGTGCCTCTACGTGCACATCTTCTCCCATTCCGGGCTTTGCTATTAGAATGTCATCTCCTGGAGGGCAGAGACGACGTTGCTCTTCTCTTTGTGTCCCCTGTGGTGCCGGGCATACAGGAAGCACTTAATAAATGCTTGTTGGTTAATTGAGATGATAACTGAATGCCTTAAAGTCAGTGATATCATCATTAAAAGTGAGTGTAAAAAGAGACAGACAGAGGGTCCAGAGAATAAGGGGGGAAAACAAGTACTTCTGTTAAGCACCTTATTACATGCCAGACCCTTTCAAATGTTACCTGATTTTATCTTCACAACAACCTTGGGAAGGAGATGTTATTATTAGCCCCATTTTACAGATGAGGAAACTGAGGCAAACAGAGGTTAATTTGGCTTGCCTAGGGTCAAAGTAGAGAATTTACTCAGTACTTCAGAGCATGTTAAGGTATCCCTCTTCCCCACCCACCCAAGCCCACCTCGTCCAGGAAGCTTAATTCTAGATTCTAGATTAATTTCAATCCACTCTGATTGCTCAATATAGTATCTTCTACCTTCTAATATGTGCACAAGTGCGTACACACACACACACACACACACACACACACAAATGGATATCCCTCTCCTGACTTTAAGGTCCACTGAAACTGGGACATTTAAAATTGATTTTAAGTGGTCTTTGTCAGAGCAGGGTGGGAAGATAAAGGAAGATAAATTCTAATGAGGCTTATGCTGAGAGGAGAGAGGCAGTGGATGGGCCACGTCAGGTTATGGTGAGGCAGAGAGCTTGAGAAAGATAGAAAACGGGGGAGTCCCAGCTAGAAACCCTCTCCCCAGTGCACTCCACCCCCTTAAGCATAGAAAAGAGGCAGCTCAAGATTGTACAGGCTAAGCCTTTGGGTGTATCCTATTGACAGAATAACTTTGCAGGATCCAGGAACTGTCATATGGAGGTGGGGGCTGGGGAGTTTTTCTGATTGGCCAGCTATGATATCATCTTTCCACCTTAATCAGGCTCCTCCTCCTCCACACACACAGACACACAGACACACAGACACACAGACACACAGACACACACTCTCTCTCTCTCTCTCTCTCTCTCTCTCTCTCTCTCTTTCTCTCTCACTCTCTCTCATTCCTGACTAGGTCATTCTTTCCTCCAGGTTGGTTGGTTTGTTTGTTTTTTCGGTTTGGTTTTTGTTTTGGGGGCGGGTTTTGCATTTAGCTCCATTCCTAGCAAAGGGCTGGGCTCAGGGACTTGATGGACTCAGTGGGAGGCAGGCCTCCAGTGATGCCTGGAAGAAGGAAGGAAGAAGCCAAATGAATAGCAACAGGTGATAAGAAAGAGTGAATGTGAAGGGAGGGTGATGAGAATCGCCTACACTATTTCTCTAGGGCAAAATTCAGCAGGGCTGGGAGCTGTGTGCCCAGATGGAGACTGGACTTGTTACGATTGTTGTTCAGTCATTTTTGTGGTTTTGGTTTGTTTGGGTTTTTTTTGAGCGGGGAAGGCAAGGCAATTGGGGTTAAGTGACTTGTCCAAGGTCCCACAGCTAGTGTGTCAAGTGTCAGAGGTAGGATTTGAACACAGGTCCTCCTGACTTCAGGGCCACTGCTCTATTCACTGAGCCACCTACCTGCCCCCATTCAGTCATTTTCAATTATGTCCTACTCTTCATGATCCCATTTGGAGTTTTCTTGGCAAAGACACTGAAATAGTTTGCCATTTCCTTCTCTGGACCATTTTACAGATGAAGAAACTGAGTTTAAGTGATTTACCCAGGGTCACAGAAGTGGTAAGAGACAGAGGGGGGATTTGCACCCAGGACCTCTTATCTTAGTGTCTGTGCTCTTTCCACAGTACTATAGACCTTCCAGGGCTATTTCAAGGAAAGCACTTTCTAAACCTAAATGTATGTGTATGTGTATGTGTGTGTATATATACATATATGTACTTATATATGGAGAGAGAGGTGCATGAATGAGATGATGCACATAAAGTGCTTTGAAAACCTCTCTAGAAACGTGAGCAATAGTGATCATAATGATGTGATGATGATGGCGACAAATGCAATTCTTAGTCCCTGGGTTAGAACACAAGGGAAAAACCTGAGAGAATGGGGCAGGGTAAGGGCAGGACCTCTAGGGTTCCGGGGAAAGTGGTGACGGCATCTACATCATGGGGGGGGTGGTGGTAAGAATCCTTAAGAACCACCCCCCCACGCACACAGAAGTAACTTCCTCACCCATGGGGTCAGGGAAGGGTGGCTGCAGAGCCCAAGTGAAATGTAAGATTTGGAAACACAGACTGAGAGGATGGATGCTCTTGGAAGAGAAGGAAGTAAAAAAAACAAACCAAATCTATTTGGGGCCTGTCCCCAAAGAGAGTTGGGAGAGAAGAAAGGAAACTGGGGACCAGGAGCCCCTTACCTGGTGCTGGCCAGCTCAGTCTTTGACTAGCCACTAAATTAGGGAGAAAGAGATAGGAGACCACAGAAGGGAAGTGCCGATCACTGGAAAGGAGAAGCATTGAATGAGAGGAGAATAGGAAAGAGGATCAAGAGCGACATGGATGCTGGTGGTGCCACCTCTGTCCTTGCTGTTTCAGGGGAGGCATTTGGTACTAATATGATGGGACACTGATGGGTCAGGAGACAGTCATAAGACTTGCAGATTAACGTAGGATTGGAAATCTGTTCTCTAGAAAATATACCACCTTCTTTGCTTGTGTGTGTGTGTGTGTGTGTGTGTGTGTGTGTGTGTGTGTTTCCTCCTTTATTTTCTAGTCTGAAAGTTCTTTTGGAAAAATTCCATTTCCAGTTAAACCAAGTTAATAATGGATTTTTTCACCCTTGAGACATGCCCAGAATGCTTTTTAATTCATTCATTTATTCAGTGCTGCCCATAGGGGCTGGGTGTGTCAGTGTTTGCAGGATGGGCCAAGCTCCAGAGCCCTCAGAAGGAGGGGCACAGACAGACCCAGAGCCCCGGGAAGGCAGAGAGAAGGCCAGCTGGGGGTGTCAGCCCTTTACCATCTCAGTCATCCCCGGGACGTGCCATTGCTGTCCCAGCCCTTTTCTTCTTCTTTTTTTTTTTTTTTTTGCAGGGGGGAAGGCAGGGCAATTGGGGTTAAGTGACTTGCTCAAGGTCACACGGCTAGTAAGTGTGTTGTCTGGGGCTGGATTTGAACTCAGGTCCTCCTGACTCCAGGGCTGCTGCTCTATTCACTGTGCCACCTAGCTGTCCCCCTTTCTTTCCTCTTATGTCCATGCTCACCAGGCTGTAGGGAGGTCTCCACGGTGGCATTGGGCTTTTTCTTACACACATAGGGCAGAGCAATACTGCAGTCCCGGTTCTGCCAGCCACCCGATGACTCTGTCCGGATCACCCCACAGTTCTCTTCACCGGGGTTGTCTGGCTGATCTGTGAGAGAAAGAATGACACAAAGAGACAGAGACAGAGAGGAGAAGGAAAGAAGGAGGGGGAGAGAGGGAAAGGAAGACGAAAAGGGAAAGGGAAAGGAAAGGGGAAGAGGAAGGGGAAGGGGAGGGGAGAAAAGGGAAGGGAAGGAAAGTGAAGGGAAGGGGAGGGAAGGAAAGGGAAGGGGAAGGGGAGTGGGAAGAGGGGGAAGGGAAAGAGAAGGGAGACAGAGAGAGAGAGAGAGAGATCCCCCAGGAAGGGAAGAGCTCATACCTCAATCCCTAAATCCCCTTCTCACCCGCCTCCCCACCAACCCCATCACCATCAGATTCCACATCTCCAAGTTAAAGAATAGAAGGGAGAGTGATAGTTTTCCCCAAACCAACTTGAGTCCACCAGCTTATGAGTTCTAGAGAGCACAGCTCCTAGATTCAGTTCCCTCTCAGGACCAACCCAAAAGAATCCACTCTGCTCCCCCTGCCAGCTCCTCCTCCAGGCTGGTGATAGGTTGCCTAGATCTGGCCCCAAGTTGGGACTAAGGGCATCAGCAGGCCTAAGATACAGTTAGGCCCCTGTCAAGAAGCTCTGAATTTAAAAGACCTACATCCAAGGCCTGCCTCTGTCACTCACTGCCTGCATGATCTCAGATAGATCGCTTTTCATGGTTTCAGTTTCCTTTTCTTTAGAATGAGGATTTGGGATTGGATGACCTCTAAGGGTCTGTCCAGCTCTAGCTCTATGGTCCCATGACCTTAAGAGACAATATAAACAAACTATTAAATTGCCATCTTCTCAAAATGCATTTGGAATCAGGCTCAGTGACCTCTTAGGTCCTTTCCTGCTCTAAACCTATGATCTTATGCATCAAACCATGGACAAAAGACAAATGGGACAGGAAGCTGAGACACTGAACTTCTTTTTTGGAGATTAGAGAAGGCTTGATGGGACAGCCTAAAGACATGGCCACCAGCAAACAAGGCCCACATGTTAATTAAGTTAGAACAAAAGGAGAAGAAATGGGTCAGTGTCTTAGTTGGTACTGCAGGGAGAACATTTGCTACAGCTTTCACCAGTATCTCCCTACCCCAGATCATCACAGATGGGCAGGTGAGTACAAAGAGAAGAACCAGGCAGAGAGATGACTGTAGGGGCAAATCCTTTTAAAAGTCCATTCTTGCTGCCAATCAGCTGCTCATCTAAGTGCCCAGGAAAGGAGTCAGGAGAAGAGTTACCTAGCAGGTAAATTCAGGAGACCTGACTTAAACCACAGTGGAAGGACTTTGGAGTGGGAGAGCAAAAGCTGGGAAAGGCAGAAGAGGTGTCCTACTGCCCTATTTCTTCTTCTCTAAGAGGACCGGACCATTCACCTCCTCTCCTTTGACAGCTCCAATAATAGCCAATATTTATATAATGACTTAAGCTTTGCAAAGTAATTTACAAATATCACCTCATTTTATCTTCACAACACCCCTGGTGTAGTAGGTGTTGCCAATATCCCCATTTTACAGATGAGGGAACTGAGGCAGAGAGAGATTAAGGAACTTGTCCCAGGGTCACACAGGGTCTGAGGTTGGATTTGAATTTAGCTCTTCCTAACTCCTGGTCCAGCTCTCTATCCACCACAACACCTAGCTGCCCATCCATACCTGTATACCCTTGGATTATTGCCTATATGGAAGGGAGAGTAGAGGACTCTCCCCTTATAAGAAAAGAAGAGATGGTACTTTCTCTGGCATGCCTGATGGATGTGGAGGTCTGAAGCCTTACCACTTTCCCAGTTAAGATATTTGAGGGGAGAGTTGTCAGACCACTGCCAGCCACCATTGGTATCCAGGTCATTGAGTCCAATCCAGAGGGTAGAACTGTAGCCAGTGAGCAGCCCTGGGCACAAGGCCAAAGAAAGGAGAAGGAAGTGGGAAGAGAGAAGAAAAGGGGGGGCAGGGGAAAAGAAACAGGAATGTCAATGAAAATTCCTATTATGTGCAGGTCCCAAATGCAAAGGCTATATAGAAACATGCAAAAGATTTCTCCTTCTGGGAAGGAAATACCCCTCTCCCATCCAAAAAAAAAACCCCTCCAAGTTCACAAGTGGAAGAAAAATTCAAAGGGAACCCCAAGCACATTACCACCATTGTCATCACCAGCATCACATATATTATTAGTATTATTTCTAATCATTGTGGGTTGTTCCAGGCCTATGATTTCATTGATGTGGGCAACTCTTCCTAACAATGCCAATGGGCATCGTTCTGCATTAGTTCTTCAATTTGGACTCAGGGTTATTGCAGAGAATTGACAGGTCAAGTGACTTACCCAGGGTCACATAGCCAACCCTATCCACTATGTCAGGCTGCCTCTCCATATTGTTGCTGTTATTACCTACAATGTCCCATTATTGCTGAAGCTTGCTAACATATTGGCACGTTTCTTCTGGCAAACCGCAAAGCAGTTTAGAACGTGAGGCTATACTTTTCTGATTTTCTTCTTTCTTCTGCTTATTTCATGGCTTCTTTTTATGTGGATTGTCAGTAAAGTGGGTGAGGCAGTGTGCCAGCATGCTGGTCTGAGAATCAGGAAAGCCCGGGATCCAGTCTCACCTCGGACACTTACTGGACTTTGAGCACAACATCTCAGCCTCAAACAATTCCCTACGACTTCTCTGCTAAGCTAAAATACCTACCTCTGATCAAATGAGATGATGTAGGTAAAGCACTTTGCAAACCTGAGAACACTACACGAATGCTGGCTAGCATAATCATTAGAGAGGCACAGAGCAATGGACAGAGAGTTGACCTTGAAGCCAAAAGCACCTGGATTCAAGTCCTGTCTCTGACATGGCTGTGGGATACTGGGCTAGTTAATCTCTCTTGGTGTTCTGGGCAACCCTCTAAAACTATACAAGCTGAAGAGAAGGTACCAACCCACACCAGAAGGTGTAAATTCCCTATACTTCTTGTTGTTGGGTTGTTTTTCAGCCATGTCTGACTCTTCATGACCCCATTTGGAATTTTCTTGACAAAGATACTGCAGTGGTTTGCCATTTCCTTCTCCAGTTCATTTTAGAGATGGGGAAACTGAGGCAAATGGGGTTAAGTGACTTGCCCAAGGTCACACAGCTAGTAAGTGTCTGAGGCCAAATCTGAACTTAGAGAGATGAGTTTTCCTGACTCCAGGCCTGGCACTTCCCTATACCACCTAATTGCCCCATGCCCTATAATAGCAGTTTTTAAAGTTTTTTGGTCTCAAGATCCTCTTTATACTCTTAAATTGATTGAAGACCCCAAATAGCCTTTGTTTATATGGGTTATATCTATTGATTTTTACTTTTTTGGAAATTAGAATAACTTCATATTATTATAAAAATGATATTGGCCTTACAGACCCCCTAAAAGGATCTTGGGGGAACCCCAGCAATCCCTAGACAGCACTGTGAGAACCACTGCCCTATGCCAATGAAATCAAATCATAGGTGCAGTTCCCCGGTGATGCTTATTATAAACAAGTTATGATCTGCAATTGGTAGAGGGAGTTAACACACCACTGAAATCATAGCCCACTGATACATGGAGTGTAATTAAAAATATATATTTAAAATAAATTAATGATGGTAGCCCTGCCTCTGAGAACCTCACCCTTCTCTCCTCTACCGATTTGTCTTCAACAGCGCAGGAGTTCTTTTAAACTTCTACACATATACAAACAAAGGAAAGAATGCTGCAGCCATTTCTTACTAGACTGAGAGAGCCCATTGTTAAATTTTCTGCACAAGCATTTATAACCCAGAAATATGTAGACAGCACAAATCAGGGCTTAATTCATGGTTTATTTGATTATCTAGACTTCAGAAAGTGATGGAGAAAAATGTTAATAATGAAGAATAAACTTAAAAGTATATGGAAGATATCTGTCCCCCCTGGACAGCTAGTGGTTAAATATTTGCCAGTGCACCTTTATCTGGAACCCTCTAAAGACCTCAAATGTACTTCTCCTCACTACACCTTAGTTCTTGCCCACCAAATATCCTGGATATCCCTGTTTGCTGTTGACCCCATATACAGTGCTAGGTTGGGTTTGCTAGTTTGGAAACACCAGGCTTCCCCCTCCTAGCCTCACTCACCATTGATGTACGTTTGTTCATGGATCTCAGTGATGCTCAGCAGGTCAGCTCCCTGCTGCTCACAGCTGGCCCAGGCCTCCCTCCAGGACAGTGTAGACTGGAAGTTAAACTGGTAGCAGCTGTTTGTCAGTTGGTCCTTATCCCAAAAAGTCTCACAGTCGTTACCTGGAATAGCATTATGGAGGAAGGGAGTGGAGGGAATTCTGAGCAGACACAGATGAGTACACCTGGTGCTATGTACTAACCCTCAACCTCCTATTCCAGAAGTTCTGAACATTTTTTTCCAAGTTGATAAATATTGATGACCATGGGTTCAATACAACTGGTATCCTATGTTAAGTCTATATATTTTACTTTACATGTTTAAAAATATTACTCTGAAAAGGGGTCCATACACTTTGTAGTTTGTCCTTTGTTCTCACAGAGGACCAAGACATCAAGAAGATGATGCCATGACTTACAGTTGAATTGGATTTAAGTGAGGGAGGACTGTGCAAAGTCACTAGCCTCACTTTCTCCTCAAGAACCATCTGAGTCCATTGGTCAGATATAGATCTGGACAACTGGAGATGGCCCAGGATGCAATGGGAGACCTTGGACTTTTTAAGCTAAGGTCTTTCCGAGTTCTCACTTTGATTGAATTTATGGCATCATTCTCCTGATGTCATGGTCCTCTCCATGGTCAAAAAAATTAAGAATAGCTGTCGTATTCCATCTCCAACGTCAAGAGGCAGTGCCTAGATAGATGGTGGAGATGGAAACTGACAAGATAGAGTCACATCTCTACAGGCCCCTAAAATTCCAACACAAAAATCTTTCTCCATTACTGGTTTCCTGGACCCTTGACCTTTTTTCTCCACCCCACCCCCTAACATACTCCCACACTCTTTCTAACTTTTCCAGCCCTCATCTACAAGTTTATCAATCCCTTCCCTCAGTCTTTTTCCTACCCTCCATTTCCCTTCCCTACTTCTTGGTGCCTTACCCTGGGGATGGGGTGGGGTGGCAGAGACAACACTCACTCTTAATGGGGCAGAAGCCCCATCGCTCATCCTTGCCATAATCCTGGGTGGTGGCGCACCAAAGGTGCCCATCTTCTCTGCCAGTACTGGTGCACCCGTGGAACCATTGATTGTCATATTTGAAGGGGATGGTGCAGGGTTTCCCATGAGAGTTTCCTTGTATTGTGTAGATCTCTGAAGGGGAAGAAAGAAGGGGGGAGGGGCCAGTGCTCTCATTATTAGGGCACCAAAATAATTTCCGATGCTCCTACACTACAGCCAAGTGGAGTGGGGGCGTCAGTGACCAAGCCATTGTTCCCAGCTCGCTATCCTATCACAAGTAGGAGCTCGTGGATAGCAGCGGGATGATGGGAAAGAAGTGGGGTGGAGAGGAAGGGAGAAAAAAGATCTACTTTTCCTAGTCTTTTCTTCTCTCCTTCCACATCCTTGGAGCCATAATAAAGTCAGCGAAGGAACAAAATGGATCTGACCCTGTTTTTGCTAAAGAGCTTCCAGATTTAGCCTCCTGTACCTTTCCTACTTGTGGCTATGAAAAATTAGAGGTCTCTGAGTTCCTAAGGCCCAACCCAGCCTCGTTCTTCCTGCTTATTCAATGGATCTAGCCTAGGAACCTTCAGAAACAAAGAATTCTCCCCACTCACAAGTTCAGTTCCCTCTCAACCAGAGCAGCTCCTACTTAGCTAGTGTGTACAGGGGCTCCCTTCCTACCAGTGTGGATATGAGGAGGGGTCAAGATGAGAAATGCCTGAAAGATAATTCCTTTCAAGTCTTGCTGCCCAGGGGCTCCATTTTTTTGCCTCACCCTTCCCCCAGTTTTGCCAGCTAGGACACCTATTTCAGAACCCAGGTGGTCTTCCAAGAAAGGAGTGAGGAAGAGGATTGTCTAGTGGGGAGAGTTCTGGTGCCCAAGAGACCCAGATTCAGCTCTGCTGCTAACTTAATGTGTTCCCTAAGAATCCTGGGCCTCCATTCATTCATCTGTAAAGTGGAGATGAAACTTACTTTATTTAACCTCATAGGAAAAAATCAAATGAGATGGATATAAAAACATTTTGGAAAGGCAACATAATATAGCAGGAAGAATGATGTAATTGGGATTATTAGTTCCCAACTCAAGATACTATCTGTGTGATCCTGAGCTAACTGCATAACCTCTCTAAGCCTTGATTCCCTCAACTGAAAAATGGGAATAGCGATAGTATCTACTGTGGCAGTGCAGTGGATACAGAACCAGATCTGGAATCAGGAAGACCTGAGTTCCAATTTGGCCTTAGGCACTTACTAGTTGTGTGACCCTGGACAAGTCTCTTAACTCTGTTTGCCTCTGTTTCCTCTTCTGTAAAATAAGCTCAAGAAGGAAAAGGCAAGCCACTCCTTTGCCAAGAAAAACCCAGATGGGGTCACAAAGAGTTGGCCATGACTTAAACGACTAAACAACAACAGAATTGTTGTGTGGATCAAATGAGATAATATATGGAAAAAGCTTTGCCAGTCTACATGAATGTGAACTATTATTACTTGGGAAATAGTTATAAAGTGCTACTTAGGGAAAATTTTATTATTAGAAGAGTGAGATGGTGGGGAACAGAAGGGACTCTTTCCCTAGAACCCATAGCAGCAAGAGGGAATAATCTTCCCTCAAAAGGCTTTTCACATTGGCTCCCTTTTGGCCAGCTCCTGCTCTGGGGCCCTACTCTCATCTCTCCCCACACTGTCTTTGGGAAATGCTATCCTTCCCTGGCCACCTCACCATAGTAGGGTACAGAGCACAGATCCTCATCGCTTCCATAGATACGCCATTGGTTGCCCCTTGTCTGGTCTCCACGATCAGAGAGGATAGTCTTGGATGTGTTCCCTGTATGGCCCCCCAGATACAAAGACAGCTGGTCCCCCAGTGTCTGGCAGTACCAGCGCAGGCTCAGGGCCTCTCGGTCACACTCGTAAATGCCCATGGATGAGGCTGTGGTTGCATTGGCACCAGGCCAAGCTGTGCCCAGGCCCAGACACTGCATGGCTCCCAGGTTGAAGAGCCGGTTGCGGGAGACCCACTTCCATTGCTGGGCAGGTAGACTGGTATTGCAGACTGATGTGACCTTAACCTGTCCTTCTTGGGCCTCCAGACAGCCTTGTAACCCATGAGTGAAGATCAGGAAGACATTGGGCTCTGGAAAAGAAGGCAGGTAATGAGGCATTAAAAACATCTCTCCTGTTCATTGATCCCCACTGACATCATTCTATGATTTTATCTCTAGTCTATAAAAAAACTTCTTAACCTCTCAGCCTCCCTCTCTGTTTCTCTCTCTCTCTTTCTCTTTTCTGTCTCCCTCTGTCTCTCTCTCCCCCTCTCCTTCTCTCTCTCTCTCTCTCTCTCTCTCTCTCTCTCTCTCTCCCTCTGTCTCTCTGTCTCCCTCTCTCTCTCTCTCTGTCTCTCTCCTTTCTCTACTCCACCTTACACATTGTCAACATATTCAAAAGCACTGCTTTCATCAGGACATTCCCAGGCTCCAAATCCCACAATGATATCATTGAAAGCAGCTAGAATGAGAGGCTTGGGTTAAAATAGTGGTTGTACCATATACAAAACAGTGTGACTTTGGGAAAGTCATTTATCCTCCTTATCTGTAAGATGAAAGGGTTTGAACAAGTTGTGGCCTCAATGGAATATTATTGCACCATAAGGAATAAAGAACAGGAAGAATTCAGAGAGGCAAGAGAAGACTTGTATGAAGTGATACTGAACAAAGGAAACAATATACACAATGACTTCAGTAATATAAATGAAAACAACTAAAAAGGCAGCTGGACTCCGATGAATCACAATGAACAATCTTGGTCCTAGAGAAGAGGTGGAGAATATTGCTTATACAATCAAACCTGGTTGCTTTGTCAGTTTTGCTTAAATGTTTTTGTTTATTGTTTAATAGGGTGATCTATAGGAAGATAATTGATGAACTGATCAGTTCAAGAAACTGACCAGTTTAAAAAAAATTGATATTTTTTTTAAATGAGCTGGGGGTGTGTGGAGGGGCATGGTTTATACTGGATGACCTCCAGGCCTCTCTCAGCTCTGGTATTCCATGATGTGTGATCGCTCCTCCAGTGAGACTTTGGCACCAGTATGGAAGTCAGGGTGTTGGCGTCTACAACTCTAGTATCCTTTTCTTCAGGCCCCAAACAGCACTCCTTGGATAGGACTAAGCAGATTACTTAAAGGGAGTCACCTCAGTAGCCAGACTGTGCTTTTTCCTCTCGATCTATTCTTTTCTCTCATTCCTCCTCTTGTCTCATCCCATAAACCACAACTGAATTCCCCAGGGCTGCCCAAGGCCTCCTCCAGGGATTTAATGTTTTTAAGTCAAAAGTTCCTTCAAGGTCAGTGATGGGTTAATGGAAAATGTGCCTCTGCAGGAGGTAGGGAAAGAGCCTGAGACCAGAGAAAGGGAAAAATACCAGCTGTTTCTAAAGAGCCTTCCCAGAGATAAAACTGGACATTTCAGACTGGGGCTCCAAGGAGGCCACTATCAAAACCACTTCCTCCCTGCCCCCAAAAGGATGTATGACTCCAATCTGATTGCCCCATGTGATAAAATATAAATGTGAGCTTTTGAGTAGGACGGTATTTGACTGAAAAAACAATTGACTTCTGGTTAAGATAGCAATGTGAAAGGTCATTGAGAAGCTGCACTGCCAATATAAACTCCAGAAAATATCTGAAAAGGATTTTTCAAAGCATATAAAATGAGTTCATTAAAAGAGTATACAAATGATGAGGGTAAAATGAGAGAAGGCATCTAATGACCTTCACACTTATCTGAACCAGATAAAGGAAGGTTGTACACACACATACACACACACTCACACACACACTCACACACACTCACACACATACGCAGCCCCCCCCCCCC
>CM053586.1:213527495-213543872 GCA_028646515.1 Pseudochirops corinnae
AAAAAAAAAAATCTTGCTTTTTCCTCTCTTACTTTATACCACTCTTTTTCCCCATCTCCTTGCACGAGAACCACATTTGCCTCGTCGCTGGTTGCACTCTGATGGGAGATTCCGCAGCTCATCTGTCACCCTATGCTCATCAGCTCCTCCAAGCTCAGCACAGTCAGAACTGACCTCTTTTCTCTTCTATAGAAGCTCTGCACTTCCTACCCATTCCATTGGGCTGTATCACTGTTACAAAGCCTAAAGAGGGGATATTGAGGTGGGAAGGAATGGAAGAGAGGCTGAGAGACATAGCATACCTCTTTACAAGACTGACCCAAAGATTTTCTCCCTCCTACCCAAGAAGCAGAACTATGTTTCAGGTCGAACACTGAAACCAGTTTCATCAAGGATAGCCCCAATCAGAATGACTGGCCCCTTAACAAACCAAGGTCAATACTGAGTTCAGTGCCCTAGAAGGTCTCAAAAATCTGTTCTTGACTTTTTTTTTTCCAAGATCTTAAAATGCCAAATGTTCACCCTCCCCATCCCAACATAGTCAGGAAGTAGAAGCCAAAATAAACATTGGTAGTGCCCACTTCCATCCCTGTGAAGGGTACTTTAAGACTGAATGACTCTCAGGTTGGTGACCAGGAAGACAGACACACTGCTTCTTTGCCTAATATAGCAGGAACATGTTAATAGCATTCCACCAATTAAGAACTCATTATAATTCTGATATGAGCTAGACTTTAGACCTCTGAACAATGAAAAAAAAGGGTGACTAAGATAGCTTAGAATCATACAACGTTGAAGGCTTAGCTTAGTGTTGCTAAGCCTTGGAGGGAACTTTGAAGTCATCTAGCTGAGTCCTTTCAATTGACAGATAAGGAAACTGAGGCCTAGAAAGAGGAAGCAACTTTCCCTGGATCACAGGGCAACTTGTTGGCAGAGATGGGAGAACTAGTATTAAAACTCTTGGCTTTAAGTTCAGGCCTCTTAATCATAAGAAGAAAGGAAACAAGCATTTATTAAACACTTTCTATCTGCCAGGCACTGTGCTAAACACTGGTGCTAAGCCTCATGTTGGGAATCTCCCAACATTACAGGGGGCCTGTACACCTTGTCCACACTCTATATACATACATGTTTTTGGAGGTAGAATCCATAGGACTTGGAGGCTGATTAGGTAAGAGAGGTAGAGGAGAGGAAAGGCTCACATATCACTTTGAGATTTCAAGGTGGGAGAGTGGTTCTATAGAGAGAAAAAGGGAAGAGCACATTTAGAAAGAAAGATAATAAACTCAATTTTGGACATAAGTTTGAGGTCTTCGTAGGATATCCAGGTGAAGAATACTTAAGGGCAGTTGGAGATTGCTTTGGAAAAAGATTTATTTATTTCTACCCAAAATCTGCTTTACTCTTCCTTTCCCATTTGTGGTAGGTGCATTATATTCTATGTGGTAGCTAGATAACGCAATGGATAGCACTGGACTTGGAATCAGGAAGACTCATCTTCTTGAGTTCAAATCCAGCCTCAGATATTTACTAGCTGTGTGACCCTGGGCAAGTTGCCTAACCCTGTTTGCCTCAGTTTCTTTATCTATAGAATGAACTGGAGAAGGATATAGTCAACCATGTGGCCAAGAAAACCCCAAATTGGGTCACAGAGAGTCAAACACAAATGAAATAAAACAACAACAAAAACAAAAATTCTATACATTGACCCTTATCTAAATTAATACTTTAAAAATGCTTTCTTTTATTAAAAACAAGAAGGGCCTGCTAAGCCTGCTTTATGTTGAAGGAAAAGAAATCCATTGTTAGTTATAAACTTGTAAAACTTGAGGAACTAGTTTTGTAAGCTGCCCAAGGCCACTGACTATCTCTTCCTTAGGCTCCTAAAAGACTTTCTGCCAAGAGATGGGACTCTATCTTATTTGGAAATAACTGTTTTCTGTACTGGTAGTCATATATAGGTCACTATAGGTCCTTATCTTCCTTGAAGAGCAGAGTTACATAATCTCCTTCCTAATCCCTCTCCTCCTCCCCAGTTGTGCATCCTGATTTGAGTGTCAGCTGTGCCCTTTGAACTCCCTCCCCTTGCTCTTCTCCTGATATCACTGAAGTCCATTCACTTTTACATACCCTAATGTAATTCGCTTACTTCTATATATTAATCATATCAGGATATCACTATATTCAATGCTATTTTGGAATCCATTATTCTGAAAAGAGAGTTGATATCTCCCTCTATAGGATTGTGAGAAATAAATTTTGAACAACCCGACTGCTAACTAGAGTGTGGTCTTGTTTGTGGAACAAAAAAAAGATACAGGAACAGATTTGGAGGACAAATAAGAGTATTTAGGAGTCATCTTCATTATACTCAAATATAGATGAATTATTTCAGAAATAATACAAAGTTCCCCTAGGAACTAGAAGCAATTCCAGAGCTCCCCACCTTTGGCTCTTTTCTTGCCCTCATCATCCAGAGGTATATCTTTGGGTACCCAACTAGACAGCCTACCCCCAAGAGCTAGAAATGTCTATAGGGAAGCGTGACCTTTTCCTGTTTTTACCAAGCCCTAAACCAATCCATAAGAACCATCAGCAAGCCAACCAAAGCACTGTGATTTCCTATATTTTTCTGTCGTCCTCCCCACAAACACAAAACCTACCCTGAAACCCAACTTGGAAAACTCAGGAAACCATGACTCAGCCACCACCCCAGGCCTTTGCTCTAAAATACCACCTGGGGAAAATTGTAAACAAGTCAATTCATCTTACACTCCCACTTTGTAGGGGACCCCAACCCTCTCTCACAAACACAATAGCGCAATAAAGCTAAAGAACAACAAAAGTAAGATTTCTTATAAGGTACAGAAATACACAAAAAGTGAACAAAACCTCTAAAGGTTAGGAGAGGGTTCCTACTAGGGAAGTCAATGCAAGTCCCAAAAAGCAGATCTGAAGCCTGCAAGATCTAGAAAAAGATAATACTCAGGAAAATATTAGTAAATGGAAGAAAACATAAGCACAATGAAGAACTACTAAGAGAAACCAAATAGGTAATCTAATATAAAAAGGTACAGATAGAACCTTAGAGAGAAAAAATAGTTTGATCATCTACAAGAATGGTGGAACAAAATGAAATTAAATGAATTAAATGAAATTAAAATCTAAATAATACCTCAGAATAAAAAAAAAGAAGGTGAATAAACAATCCAGAAGAAAAAGTGGAAAACCTCACCCAAGTAATGGACTCTCTAAAAAACAGAGTGCAGCAATCAGAATTTCAATGACAATATACTTTTCCAAATGGGATGACTTTTAATAGAGGAGGAGGAGGAGGAGATATACAGGGGAGAATTTTGGAAATGTGGAAACAAAAGAAATTAATAAAACTTTATTTCCTTAAAGACTATAATAAAGAAGAAATATTAGAACAAAGTCAAAAAGCTGAAAAAAAAAAGATTATGCAAGCTATCTACTCTGGAAACAACTAATCTGGGAAACAGATTAAGGAAAGAGAATTTAGGAATCATTGGATGCCATGAAGAACATCACAAAACAAAAACATATAATATACTTTCAAAAATCATAAAGGAAAACTGCCTGGATCTATTAGAATGAGAGAGCAAAGCAAAAAGAAGAAGAAAGAGGAGGAGGAGGAAAAGGAGGAGGAGGGGAGGGGAGTGGAAGGGAGGGAAAGAAACACTGAAGGAAGGAATGTACTGCCCAAAAGAAAAAAAAAACAAAATACTTAGGAAACTCATAGCCAAATTCCAGAACTTCCAAGTCAAAGAAAAAATATTTCAAGCAAACAAAAAAAATTCAAATACCAAGGAACCAGTCAGTATTGCACAAGACTATGCTGCAACTACAATAGAGGAAAGAAAAATCTCAGAAAGTGATATTCAAAAAGACAAAGGATAAAGGCTTACAACCAAGAATAATTTCCCATTAAACAACAACAACAACAACAACAACGAAGTGCCTTAAATGTGCAAAAGTTTAACTTTAATAGAGGACTTTTATGCATTTCTTGAAAAGATCAGAGCTGAGTAAAAACTTAAAATGCAAATATAGGAGTCAGAAGAAACCTAGAAGGTTAATTATATTTCAGCAACTACAAGAGCCCAAACAATTATAAAGTATTTACATTCTAAATAGAGAAGAAATGTGTCACTTCAAAATCCTACAGCTTTCAAAGGTCACAAAGGGAATTAAGTAACATGCAAATACCAAAACAGGGTGTGATTTTGTTCTATTCTGTTGATATTAAGAGAGGTAAGAACATGGAGGGGGAAAAGAATACACAGAGAAAATATGAGAAAGAAGAGGGAGAAACTTACATACAAAGACTCTTGTTGTGGTGGTTTGTCCTTCATTCTCGAAGAGGACCATGACATCAGGAAGATGATGCTAAGGCTTGCAAGTGAATTGGATTTGAGTGAGGGGAGGGCTGCTCAACATCACCAGCCTCACTTTCTCCTCCACAACCATCTGTGTCCAGTGGCAAGATATAGATCAGGATGACTAGAGATGGTCCTGGATACAGTGAGAGACCTTGCCTTTTCAAGCTAAGGTCTTTCCCAGTTCTCACTTTGAGACAACGCCCATTTGGTGATTAAGGCTGATTAAGAAGTGAGCCAAGGAATGACCCCTTTTATCCAATCAAAAAAAAAATCAATCTGAGAGGGACAGAGACCTGCCCGTAAAGGCATGATACCCCATGTGAATGGAGAGGAGAGGAGAGGAGAGGAGAAGAGTTACTAAACTGGAACTGGCCAGTTGGCTCCCCACTGGGGCAACTCAGGCTGCTCACAGGTTGTTGTTTGTCCTTCATTCTCAAAGAAGACTGTGACATCAGGAAGATGATGTCATGACTTGCAAGTGAATTGGATTTGAGTGAGGAAAGGCTGTGCAAAATCACCAGCCTCACTTTCTCCTCCGAAGACATCTAGGTACAGTGGCAAATACAGACCAGGATTACTAGAGATGGCCCCCACAAACAAGGGTATACAAACAAAAAAGAAGGGGTGGGAGGGAGGAGCATCACATGAGTTTTTTATCTGAACAAAAAGAAAGGTTAAACACATACAGATAGACACACAAAGAGTTTGGCTTGGAAATACGTTAAACTGAAGAACAAATCAAATAGAGACAGAGAAAGGTAAGGTAAGGGTGAAGGGGGGGGGGGGAATGAGGAGAGAAGAGGGAGGGCAGAACCAGGGAGTAAATCTCCACAAATAAAACAAATTTCATCTTTGGAGGATGAATCATAAATAGTAGATTTAAAAAAGAGAAAGGAGATAAATAGATGTAGATATATCATAGATTAGGGTCTGGGCTTGGTGAAGATAGGAGGGCCAGGGGAGTAGGAACAGCTTACTATTATAGTTTACTAATGTTGATCATATTTCTTCTCTTACTTTATCATCTTTGCAAAGAGGAAGTGGGATGAAAAGAGAGGGAAAAGAATAAAAGGATATAATGAAGATAAATACACAATTAACACTAATATCATGAATGTGACTGGTATGAATTCACCCATAGAATGGAGGAGAATAGTAGAATGGATTAGAAAAGAGAATCCAGAAGTACATTGTTTATAAGAAACACATTTAAACATAAAGATTCACACAGAGTTAAAATTGGGGGCTGGAGCATAAAATTTTTTGTTTCTTATATGCTTCTCTTATATACCAAGATAAGTTCAAAATGAATATATGACCTACATATTTAAAAATAATATTATAAACAAATAAGAGGAAGAAGAAAAAATTTACTTTTCAGATTTATGGATAGGACTTCTGAGTCACATGAGCAACAAGATGGAAGATAAGACATTTTCTCTGACCTCAAAACCTCTCAGATCTCTCTAGCACAGAAATTATGTGCTAATGAAAAAAGCATCTTCACCTATCTTCATGGTTTAGTATACCCAGAATCCAAAAGAAGGTTAAAAACAAAACAAAACAAAACAAAACAAAATCTATGAAATCATTCTGCACCCTTCTCCCACCTCCCGTACTAACATCAGTGAGACACTAGAATATTGGAGGACATAACACAGGTTTTCAACAAAACTTATCCCCACACCCTGGAACCCCCCCCCCCCTTTCTAGGTGCATGGAGATCTCAGCTCCAGGCTGTGGAAATTTGCCCTGGTCTCCACAGACACTCAGGCAGGTAGAGTTCCT
Source organism: Pseudochirops corinnae (assembly GCA_028646515.1). Classification (NCBI taxonomy): domain Eukaryota; kingdom Metazoa; phylum Chordata; class Mammalia; order Diprotodontia; family Pseudocheiridae; genus Pseudochirops; species Pseudochirops corinnae. The sequence continues at coordinate 213,533,687 of CM053586.1, forward strand.
TAGGAGCAAAGACTGCCAGAGACCATAACTCTGAAACCCTATCGCTACAAAGCTCTAAACTGTTAGTACCAAGGCAGACAACCCTTAACTCTAAAAGAGGCTAGTGCAGGAGTGGACAACCCTGTAGCACCAGCTCTGCAAAGCTCTGACCCAAAGGGCCTGGCCAAAGAAATAAGAAATAGAGGGAACAGGCCAGGATGCCAGGACAGAACACTATGTGTATGCATTATGGGCGTGGGATGCAGGAAGGGGAAGCAGAGCTGTGCAGCACTCCACTAAGCCTGAAGAGAAGAGCATCCAGCATCCAGCTGGGACTAGTTCTTACCACCTAAAAGCCACTTGGGGCAGAGATCAAGTCTGGGGAACTAGGAGTTGCTGTGTGTGGGAGGAAGTTGAGACACTGAGATCCAGCTCCCAAGGAAACCACAACCAGAGCAGAGAGTGTCTTTGGGGGGAATGGGAAGGGGAAGAGGGAAACAAAGACTGAAATTATCAAAAATTTCATGAAGAAGAAAAAACCTTGGACATAAAAAGATAAATTAACAGGGGAAAAAACAGAAATAACAGAAGGAAAAATGACCTCCAAAACTAGTAAAGAAGTTCAGGCATTTATAAATAAACACTGCAAAACAAAGGAAAGTTATCCAACTCTTGATGAGAATCCTGTGGAATGTGAGAACATGGAAACACAACATGCTGTGCCTGAATGGTTCAAAAGAGAAATAAGAGTTAGAAGAGCAAAATTTATAGCCTGCATAGCAAATATAATAGAAAGAACAGAAAACTAGAATCTGTGATGGCAAACCTCACCAAAGAAACAAATAAGAGAACAATAGGTTGGGAATGCAAAAGCACAGAAGTAAAGGACAATCTAGAAGAAAAGCAAAAAACAAAATGTTTTTAAAAAATCACACTTACTATGTAAACAAAACTTAATATATGTTGAAGATAGGATGCACAGAAACAACTTAAAGGTCATAGATATCCCAAAGAATAAGGCAGTTTAAAATCCCCAACACTATGATGAAGGAAATAATAGAAAAGAACTGCCCAGAAGTTCTGAACATAGAAAATGAAATGCTAATTGAAAGAGTTCCCAGATTGCCCCCAGAAAAAAAAGGCTGAAAATTCCAAGACAGATGATAGTTAAATGTGAGAATAAGAACGGATAATGTAGAGACTGAGAGAAGTTGTGGGGTTTTTTTGAAAGGGGTAAAAAATGAAATTTTTAAAACTAACGAATGGAGCTTATAGGAGAAGAGAGAAAGGGGAAATGTATTTAACTAATTGGGATGGCGGAATGGGGAGAATAATTATGCAACTGCATAAAAGTTAGAGAGAGAAAAAGGAACTAATAAACAAAACCCTAAAGGGAAAGGGATAACAAATAAAAAAGGAGGAATTAAAGATGAGGGGAAAACAGTCAATAGGCATAGTACCACTTTAAAAAAGAAAGATTAAAGCAAAGTTAATGAAGGAACCTAATATTGCATTTACTGCAGAAAAGGAGGAAGAACCATAACTTGAAAAAAGACCAAAAAAACCAAAGGAGGAAAACATAAACTTTACTCTTATAACTTTAAATATGAATGCATTAAACAATCCAATAAAATGCAAAAGAGTGACAGACTGGATGAGAAAATAAAGCCCTATAATCTACTGCTCACAGAAACACATTTTAAATGTGTTAAATACACACACACACACACACACACACACACACACAAACTGACTGTGTATCAAGCAAATCAAAAAAGCAGAAATAGCAACCATACCATCTGACAAAGCAAAACCAAATATTAAAAAATAAAAAGGGATTAAACAAGGAAACTATATTATGTTGAAAATAAACTAATATAGTAATGAGTTTATATGCTACAGATGCCCTAGCATGCACATTCATAAAGGAAACATAATCAGAGCTGCAAGAAAATGCAGACAGTAACACAGTAGTGACATATTTCAATATCTCTCAGTTTTGGATAAGGCTAACAGAAAGATAAACAAAATGTAAAACATAGCATGAACCAATTGCTGGAAAAACTAGAGATTAAAAGATTTATAGCATCTTCTAAATGAAACAGCAAAAGAATATACATGTTTCTCAGCACCACATGGAACTTTTACAAAAACTGACTAGGTACCAAGGTACAGAGATATTGCAAACACATGTAAAAAGGTAGAAATAGTTAAAACATCCTTTGTAGATTATAATGCAATAAAAATAGAAATTGGTTCAGTGACCACAAACAAAAGATAAAGACCTACATGGAGACCTACATGAAATCCTACGTAATAAGTGGGCCAAAGAACAAATCATAGAAACAATTAATATATAGAAGTAAAGATGAAACAACATGCCAGATTTTCTGGGATGCAGATTTATGGACAGAGGAAGAGTTTATGATCAAATGAGGGATATAGGAGATCACAAAATGCACAATTTAGATTACATAAAATGACAAGAGGAAAAGAATAAAACTAAACTATCTAGTGCCACATGGGAAAATGTTCCAAATCATTAATTAGAGATATTCAAATTAAAGCAGCTCTTAGGCTCCATTTCATATCCATCAGATTAGGAAAACTGCCAAATAAATAAAAGAAAATGACATCTATTGGAGGGACTATGGGAAAATAGGCACAATAACATATTTTGGTGGAGCTGTGAATTAGTCAAGCTAGTCAGGAAAACAGTATGGGATTACACCCCTAAAGTTATTAAACTGTGCGTATCCTTTGACCCAGTGATAACACTACTGCATCTATACTCCAAAAAGATCAAAGAAAGAGGAAAAGGTCATTTATACACAAAAATTTTAAAAGCAGTTCTTTTTGTAGCAACAAAAGACTGGATACTAAGGAGGTGCTCATACTGGAGAATGGCTAAACAAATTATGATATGTCAATGCAATGTAATACTATTGTACTGTTAGAAATGACAAAATGGATGTTTTCAGAAATATCTAGGAAGACTTGGTGAAGTGATGCAGAATGAAGCAAACAGTAACAGGAGAACAATCTACTCTATACTCTACATCAGCATTATAAAAACAAACAATTCCGAAAGACTTCAAAACTCTGATCAGTGTAATAAATGATTGTGATACCAGAAACCTAATGATGAAGAATGATGCCCAAGTCATGGCAGAAAAGAAATGTAGAATGAGAAGCATCTTTTTGGTTTGACTGTGCTTACACTATACAAAGGTTCTACTTTATTAAGTGGTAGGGAGAAGGAAAGAGGTGAGAGAGGGAAAAAATATTGACAGCTGAAAAACATTTATAAATTTTTAAAAATGTAACAAAATTCAAGAGGAGGAAGAAAAGGTCAAAAGGTCAAAATTACTTCAAAAGAAGTAATGAAAAGAAAAGTAGGAAGGAAGTAGGGATTAGAGGATTAGATGTCAAAGTAAACTACAAAACAATAATCATAAAAGCTTTTTTGGTATTGTTTTAAAATAGAAAAGCTAATCATTGGTACAGATTAGGTACAGCAGACCCAGAAGCCATGGAATACCAACAGTGGAATAGTGTTTCACAAACCCAGCAACTCTCTATTCCTGAGGTAAAGATTCTTTAATTGACAAAAATGGCTGAGAAAGCGGGAAAGTCGTCTTAGAAGAATTTGGTTTATATCAACATCTCATCAAATGCCACAATAAACTACAAATATATATATGACCTAGATATTAAAGATCATATCATAAGTACATTAGAAGGCCAAGGACAGAGATGTCTTTCACAACCATAAATGAAGGAAGAACTCTTGACCAAACAAAGATTAGAGAGTATTGAAAGAAATAAAATTGACAATTTTGATCACCTAAAATTAAAAAGATTTTACACAAACAAAAGCAGTGAAGCTATAATTAAAAGGAAAAGTTAAGAAAGAAAAAAATCTTCATTGCAAATTTCCCTGATAAAGGTCTGATAACCAAGACATATAGGAAACTGATACAAATATGTAAGAGCTACAGTCATTCCTAACACATAAGTGGCCACAATATATAAATAAGCAGATGTCAAAAGAAGAAAAGTAGGTTATCAACAACCATATTTTTAAAATGCTCCAAATCACTAATAAGAGAATTGCACATTAGAACAATTTTAAAGGTCTAATTCACACCCATCAGGTTAAAAAAAATGACAAAAAAGGAAAATAGCAATTGTTGGAGGGGCTGTGGGAAGACAGGCACACTAAAGTATTGTTGGTTAAGCTTGGAAATGGTCTAATAATTCTGGAAAGTAATTTGGGAATATATTCCCAAGCCTACTAAAGTGTGTGTATGGGTGTATGTGTGTGTGTGGGTGTATGTGTACATATATATAATCTCTGACACAGGGATATATAGCCTAGGTTTATATCCCAAAGAGAGCCAAGTAAGAGGGAAAAGACCCACATAAACAAAAATATTTATAACAACACTTTTTATTTTAGTACAAGCTGGATATAAAATAGGTAACCATCAATTACAGAATAACTTAAAAAATTATATGAATGGAATATCATTGAACCTGAGAAATGAAAGGACAGATTCAGAGAAATCTGAGAGGATGTGAATTGAATTGATGCAGAGTAAACTGAGTAGAACTAGGAGAAAAAATGGGAAAACAACTATGAAAGACTTAGTGATCAATGAAATGACCAATCAAAACTTAAAAAGATTCTCTTGGCAGAAAAGTGAGGGACCACAGGTGAATGAAATGTACATTCTAATTCAAGGCAAACATATAGATTTATCTTGCTTGACAGCACTTAATTTGTTACAATAGAGGGCTTTTATTCATAGTTATTTATGGAAGGGAGTGAGGAGGAGTGGTATTTATACCAAAAAAAAGAAAGTAAAAAAGAGTTATCAATGAAACCTTTAAAAATGCCTAGAAGTGAGCAGAAGGACCTTCAGAAGGAGAAACAGACAAGCAGTGTTCAAACTACCATGTCAAATTAAATATATGCTTCTCTAGCAAAATTTCACAGACTGATATACAATCGTCTTTTCTGTTCATTGTAAAAGGAAATGTTCATATTCATTGATGTTTATCAAGTTCATAATAATAAAAGAGAAAATTTAAAAATTACAATCCAAACCTAAGTAGTCCAAGGATATGAACAATCAGTTCTCTAAAGAAAAACAAACCATAAACAGCCTCATAAAAAAATAGCACCAAACTACTAAAAATAAGAAATGCAAGTCAAAATCACTCTGAAATTCCATTTCAAACCCAGCAAATTATCAAGGGTGACAAAAATGGGAAAAGTTAATAATAGAAAGCTTGACATATTAATACTCTTCTGCAAATTGTTCCCACCATTCTGGAAAACAATTTGGAATTATGCTTTTAAAAAAAGGGTGGGGACTAAAATATCCATACCTTTTGAGCCAGAGGTCCTACTGCCAGGCAGATGCCCTAAGAAGATAAGAAAAATAAGGCCTGTGTATGCAAAAATATTCATAGTAGCACTTTTGTAGTAGGAAAAAAAACTTAGTAGATGTTCATCAACTGGAGGATGGATAAGTAAACTGTGGTAAACATAGCCATGAAATATTATGCACCATAAGAAACAAAGTGAAGGATTCAGAGAAGCACCAGAAGACATGTGAACTGATGCAAAGTGAATAAAAACCAGTACAAAGCAAACAATATACATTACTACAACTACATAAATTAAAAGAACAAAAAGAAATTAAGTTGAATGCTATGTAGTTAATTATAATGATCAAGCTTAGCCCTGAAGAAGAGGCTAAAAAATACAGTTTCCTTTTTTTGAAGAGATGAGGGAATAGATAGATATCTGGCACCAATGATAAGGTTAATCTTAATTGGTTTGTTGCTTGATTTCAGTAACCTGCTTTTTCCCTCTCTTTCTTATTATTTGTTACAAAGCATGGCTCTCTGGGAAGAAGGAGAGAGAGGAAAATATTGAGAAATAAATATTATGTAAAGAGAAAAAATAAAAAATTAAAACAAACCCCCAAATTCCAATGCAGACCAACAGTCAAAAACTGCTTCCCTATTTGAATTTATTTAAAAGCATATTTGTGGTTTCCCTTGATAGAATGTAAACTTGAGGGAAGATTCTGTTTTGCTTGTTTTTATAGCTTCATTGTCTAGCACAGTGCTTGGCACAAGTAGATGCTTAATAAATGCTTATTGTTCAATTAAATAAATGAGAATCAGTTAAATCAATTAAGCTCCTGCTATGTGTCAAGCACAGTGCTAAGCTTTGGAGATGCAAAGAAAGACAAAAAATAGTCCTTGTTGCAAGGAATTCACATCCTAATAGAGAAATGCAAGTAGAGGAATGATTTATATTCTATTTTATGTTATTTTATTGTACATTTTGCTCAATCATTTTTCTTTGTTACAAGAGAGGATTCAGTGTGGTGGAAGACATATTAGAAATGACTACAATGTAAAAAACCAACAACAAAAGACATCAATGAAATATTTTTCAAATCTAGACTTAGGAAACAGATAAATTAGGTTATGATTTGCTGACAAGAGGAATCTTCCCAGAGAGTTCACCTGGTGTACTATTTGTTTCCAGATCATTAAGGACTTGAGAGAGTGTGTGTGGAAGGGGTAGGGTAAAGAGCAGACACAGTTCAAAGTGTCAGGTACTATTCACTTCTTAAAGATCAATTAGACATGTGTACTCAACTTGCTGAGATGATAGTGTAAGTCAATGGGATAATAGAATTTAATTGCCAAAAATTCAATTTATAAGCAAACTTTTTAATCAAAATTCATTCATTCTCCAGTGGATAAGTGGTAAAAGGATGTCAAAACAGTTCTCAAAAGAATAATTGCAAAATAATAACAACAATATGAAAAATGACTCCAAATCACAAATAAGAGAAATGCAAATCAAAATGTCTTTGAAGTTGAGAAAATTATTAAGATGAAAAAATAAGAGAAGTCAACATTAGAGGGTCTATGGAAAGACAGGAACGCTTCTCTATTGGTGAACTTATGAATTGGTCCATCCCTTCTGGAAAGCAGTTTGAAATTATGTCCATAATTTAAGCCAGAGATTGACCACTTCTAGGCCTATCCCTCAAGAAAGTTAAAGATAGAAAAAAAAGGCCAATAAAATTATCCCTTCCACATTGTGACTTTCCCCATCTCAGTTTCAATACATTGCAGGTCAGCATAAGAAATTAAATGAGAATTTTGGGAGGGTTTTGCAAAAGTTACAGACAACACACAAAGGCCAGCAGATGACAGAGAAAAAGTTTAGAAACTCAAAAATGCATAAGATATATATGTGTGTGTGTATATCTATATCTATATCTATCTATCTATCTATCTATCTATCTATATATATATATATATACATATATATAGCTGTATATGTATATATATACATATGTATCTGGAGAGTACTGTATAATATCAACCTATTTTATCTTTTAATACCATAATAATTCAAACTTCTCTGGTACAAAGGGAGGGCCAAAAAATTTTACACATATTTTCCAGACTATGGGGGCACTAGATCCCTAACTCCTCTGATGTGGAAGGGATTACTGTATCCAGTGTTCTAAAAGTACTGGTGAAACAGCCAGTTGGTATAGTGGATGCTAGGCCTGGAGTCAGGAAAAAATGAGTTCAAATCTGGAATCTGACACTTAGTAGTTGTGCGACTCTGGGCAAGACACTTAACCCTGTTCACCTCATCTATAAAATGAGCTGGAGAAGGATATGTCAAACCACTTGAGTAATCTTTGCCAACAAAACCCCAAATGGCATCACAAAGAGGTGGACACAACTGAAAACAACTGAACAACAACAAACTAGCTAGACAACGTGAGAATGTAATAGGACATGAGACATCATTGGTCACTGATCAAATTTTAAAAATTCATCAGATTTATGGGACATTGGTCATTAAATGAAAGCAACTGAAAGAACACAGGGAACTCTTAGTGGCTGGATAACTGAGGATCAGCCATGCCTCTTGTGGCCTATAGAATGCAAATTTGCCCTACTCTGCTTCCTACTCAGTCTTCTATTCTGATGAAATCATAGGTCTGAACAAAAATAGGGTAGAGGGGAACCTCGAAAAGTTTCTGCTCCACTGGTAGAATCTTTGCAAATCCAGTTACCTATGCTTTGAAAATTACAAAGCATTATATAGATTATGGTATTATTATTAATGTTTTAACACTTTGATGGAGTTGTGATCTCATTTATAAGGGTGTTCTCTCTAACAGTAGTGATGTCAACCCATTTGACACCTTCTCATCCTGCACAACTCTTAGCCTTACCTTCCCATAAAACATCCATTGATGGTTCACCCAATGTGTCTAGGACTTTTTTCGGGATCTCATTCATTTTCTCTTCTGGGCATATATTTTTCTAAGGATATCCTTTAGGCCATCATGCTTGACTAGTTCTTACTTGGTAATGTGTTACAGTCTCTTCACATCTCTACTGCTGTTTGGTTGACCCTCAAATTTATTTCTTTGGACACTATGGTATTCCATGATCTGTAGTCATATAGCTTTAATGAATTTTTGTTTGTTTGTTTTAAAATGGCCCTGTTTAAAGGGAGGAGCTTGGGATCATTTCAAAAATAGCTAAGTTCCACTTAATGCAGATAATTAATCCCATGAGTTGGTCACATTATGTGAATTAGAACCACATATTTATAATGGTTTGGGGCACATGACCATATTTTACACAATTATAAGACTGAACAGTGCAAATTTAAATATATGTTCTGACTTCACAGGATTCATTATTTGCATTTTCAAGACCTAGTTGAATTTTGTGATTTCTCAAAGAATATGAAGACTACTTACCACTTCCTGTTCAGTTGTGAGTGTCCAAAATGTACATACAGACCAGCTAATACCATGTTAATATTGCTAATAATGCCATTATTAACAAAAGTAAAGTGAAACTTCTAAAGTAAGATGGAATATCACAGTTCAAATATATGCAAAGTGCTTAGAGGTCATTCATGAAGCAAAAGATAAATGAATATATTAAAAGGAGTTTTAAATTAGGAGTCCAGGAACTAGGTTCAAATCCCAGTTCTACCATCTGTGTGACCACAGACCAGTCACTTAACTCTATACCTTAGTTTCTTCACCTATAAAATGAAAGGGTAAGACTGAATGACCTCTAAAGACCCCTTCCAGCTCAAATATTCTATATTCCAAAATTCTATGTTCTAAGGTTCATTCTAGCTCTAAATCTCTAAAGTTCCAAATTTATGATGGGAAGCATTGTGCAATCCAGTTGGTAAATTTGGCTATGTCCACAGGGCCATGATCCAAAAGCCAACTCTTCAGCCTCCACCCCTGCCCCACCCTCTTACTCCTCTTTCCACTTCCCTCCTCACTTCACCCACTCACCCTACTGGGAAAACCACTCCCACGACCATTACCAACTCACCCAAGATAGAAAAAAATGAAAAACTAGGATTCTGGCCAGTGCACTCAGGCATGTTTGACAGTCCTGACACCGCTATCTCATTCCACCAATTTTTCCATTTCAGTCTCGTGTCTCCACATACTCATGTGAGACAAAAATAAAAGACACATTCACTTTGCTAAATGTCCCCCAAATGACCAAACTACTCAGCTGTTTATGAGGACAAAGAAAATAATCTAGAACTCTGCCCTGGGTGGGTTTATAGAGGGTCTATAACCACAGAGCTTCCACAGGGGGCAACAGCGTGATGAGAGCTAGGCTGAGCAAAAAGAGTGCTGTTCAAACTTTCCATGGTGGCACTAGATGCTGCTACCCCTTCACCAGGGCATGTGAGTTACCCTAGCTCAGCTTTGTCCCTGTGGAGCCATCTTCCCACCATTCCACTTAGGATACCTATTGCTCTGTTGGCTGGAGTTAGGGATTTGATCAGTAGTCACAGAAGAGAGTGAAGTTATTTCAGTTACACAGGGATTAAACTCATGACTTTGCTTCCATGAGCACTGTGCTCTAAGAAGTCTAACGAATGCAGAAACAAGGACATGAAGCTCCTGGGACGGTAATTAAGATTTCTGATTGCTCAGAAACCTTCAATTTGGGGAACAATAAAAGGACTGAATATATGACTAAACATGATACTGTAGGCTAGAATACCACAGTCTACAAGGGCCAAATGTTGAAACAATTCAAAATAGAAGAAAGAAAGAAAGAAAGAAAGAAAGAAAGAAAGAAAGAAAGA
>CM053586.1:213544372-213565209 GCA_028646515.1 Pseudochirops corinnae
AAGAAAGAAAGAAAGAAAGAAAGAAAGAAAGAAAGAAAGAAAGAGAGAGAGAGAGAGACAGAGAGAAAAGGAGGGAGAAAGGGAGGGAGGCAGAGAGAGAGAGAGAGAGAGAAAGGAAGGAAGGAAGGAAGAAAGGAAGGAAGGGAATGAAGGAAGGAAAGGAAAGAAAGAGAGGAGGAAGGAAGGAGAAAAGAAAAGAAAGGAAAGGGAAAGAAAAGAAAAGAACATATTCTTCTTTCAGTTTCATAGATGTTTTCTTCCCACATACCTACCAAACTAGTAAGTAGCAGAGCCATAACTAGGGTGGGGCAATCTGGACCTTCTCCCAGAGTGGAGAAATCAGAAGTCAGCTGACAGCAGGTTAGAACAATAGAAGTTAGCACCTAGTTAACAAATTACAGTGAATTAAAATTCAAATACTTCAGGACTCTAATCAGTGCAGCAACCATCACAGATCACAACCTAGGGGGACTGATGGCAAAGCCAGGCACCCACGGCTCCTTAGGAAGGGACAACAATGTAAAAAATAACAATAAAACATTTTTTAAAAAAATAATTACTTAAAGTAGAAAGTTAACCAGATGGCTGAAGTGAGCGCTTTCCTTCCCTCATGCAGGCCCCATTGTGCATGGCAGCCTGGTATTCTGGGATCTTTTTCTCCAATGTCCTCCTCCCTATTCACCTTGCTATTTGCCCTTGTGGTACTTGCCTTGGGTGCAAAAATTCCTAATTGTGGCTCTGTTGCATACCCACAGAGGGCAGGATTCTGTACTAGGTACTTCAAAGGTTCATAAAGTCTCCCCACTAAAAACCTTCAGTGGCTCCTCTTTACAGATTGGATAAAACCCAAACTTAGTAGCTGGGCATTTAAAGTTCTCCACAATTAGGCTCACACATACTTTTCTAGTCTGATTTCAGGATTATTTCCTTTCATGAACCCTGCATGCCAGCTAGACTAGATGACCACTGGTTCCCTGAAAGTGACAATTCCATATCCACCACCATGTATGAGTATGGACTGTCATCCATTCAGAAATGTTCTTCCTCCCATAAAAAGTCCCATCATCCCTTTATATAAAAATGTCTTTCTTCAGTCTTTGCATCTTCCTCCCTTCTTTATTCTTTCAACTTCTTACTTTCCCTTTTTTTTGTCTCCCAATGACTCACTGGCAGTTCTCTTTAGTGCTACTCAGGACTACAAAACAGTATAATTCAGATGCCCTTATCACCCCTATGGCTAGCAAGTTCCCACTACCTGTAACTCTCCCTGTCTCTGTATCATTCAATCACGAGTTACCTAGGAGCAAACCATCCCCAACACTCATTTACCTCCTGTTCTCTCATCTTCCTCAACTCTACCCCACCTACTACATACCACTCCAATGCTACCCATTTCTCCACTGGGCTCTTTGGAATTCCCAAGTACATAATTAAATTCAGGATCTCTTCATCTCATACTCTTTCCATCTACTTGCTCTCAGACCTGGTTTCACCTACACTACTTTCCAAATCTATCAACAAGGAGCATTTATTAAGCAACAACTGTATGTCAGGTACTGGCTAGGGATACAACTACAATTAACAAAATTACTCATATGGGAAGGTGCTTACATTCTAATGAGGGAGACAACGAGCAGATATACAAGTATAGCAACAAGCACATACATACCTATAAATAATATAAATGTAAAGTGAACAAATGCAAGCAAATGCAAAGTACTTCAATACAAGGTAATTTGGAAAGACAGGCACTAGCATCTGGAGAGCTCAGGAAAGACTTGATGCAGAACATAGTGCTTGAGCTTTGTCTTATAGTAAAAGAAGGATTAGATGTGGCGGGAGATGAGGAGGAAGTGAATTTCACGGGTGTGTGGGATAACCAGCTCAATGGCATGAAGGTGAGAAATGGCTTATCACATACAAATAACAGAGACTAGGCCAGTTTGGATAGATCACAGAGTATGGAAGGGGCAGTAATATACAGTGAGCATGGAAAGATAGGTTGGAGCCAAGCTGTGAAGAGCTTTAAAAGTCAAAATAAGGAACTTATTTTTATTATCCCAGAAGCAATATGAACTGGTGATGTAAGATTGTCCCACCAATTGAAATTGAGTGAACAGGGGACTCACGCTGACAGATTTGCAATGAAGGAAAATTATCCTGGCAGCAGTGTAGAGAGTGGCAAAAGAAATGAGGCAGGATTAGTAATTAGGAGGCTGTAGCAATAATCTAGTCAAAATGTGATAAGCAGCTGAATGAAGGTGGTAACTGTAAGAGTGAAGAGAGGGAGTCAGATCCAAGAGATGTTATAGAGGTAGAAAGAGCAAGATTCCGCAACCAATTAGCTATATGAGGCAAGGGAGAGTGATGAGTCAAGGCTACTGGGAGACCAGAGGCTATGGTGGTGTCTTTGACAAAAATATATTTGGAAGAGAGAAGGGTGTGTGGGGAAAGATAACAAGCTGAGTTTTGGTTATACTGAGTTTGAGATGTCTCTAGTATGCCCAGTTTGAAATATGCAAAAGGCAATTGGTAATGCAGCACTAAAGTTCAGAGGAGAAACTGGGAATGAATATATAGATCTCGTAGTGAGGTTGTTGCTGTTCAGTTGTTTTGGTCATGTCCGGCTCTTCATGACCTCATTTTGGACTTTTCTTGGTAAAGATACTGGAATGGTTTGCTATTTCCTTCTCCAGCTCATTTTACAGATGAGGAAACTGAGGTAAACAGGATTAAGTGATTTACCTAGGATCACACTGCTAATAAGTGTGTGAGGCCAGATTTGAACTCAAGAAGATGAGTCTTCCTGACTCCAGGCCTGGCACTCTAACCACTGTGCCACCGAGGTTATTGAGAGATTACATAAAATAAGAAATGAAGAAAGCCTAAGACAAAACCTTGGAGAATACACACAGTTAGGATCAGAATGAATCAATTAGGAAAGAACAAAAGAATTCCAAGCTGCTGAATGAAGCTAGAAAAAGTCACTCAACCATGCTGACTATAAATTTACCAATTTACCAATCTACTGCTTTTCTGTTTTGAGGGTCCTGTTGAAGTTGAGTAACAGCACCTGGCTCATTGACTTCACCTCCTCCCCTACTCTTGCCCTTACCCTAAAGTCCCTAGAAGACCTTTAACATTCATGCAGATATGCTCCTTCAGAAGTCCTAACGTCTCAATGTTTAAATCCCATGAACCACTCCTTTGTTCCTCCTCAGCCATGGACAGGAATTGTCACATACTGAATTCCACCATTACCCACAAATGTTCTTTGGCTTCAAATCCCTCAATATCACGGTAATTTCTCAGACCATTTCTTTCCTTCTGAGGTTTCCTCCTGATTTTTCCATGTATATCATGCATGTACCCATCTATTTAAATATTGTAAGCTTCTTTGTAATTTTGCAATATTCATTTTTATTGTGTCATAGTCACTGTTGTTTTCATTTACATCATTGATGTAGTCATTGCATGGACTGTTTTCTTGGCTCTGTTTACTTCACTTTGCATCACTTTATGTAAGTCTTTCCAAAGAACAAGCTTAGTCCAGAGAAGAGATCTAAGAATACACCTCTTCCCACTCCATAGAGGTAGGTATCCATGGATATGGAAAATTGCACGTATTTTTCAGATTTTTTTCAAAGTATTGATCAATTGTGCTGATTTTTTTTCTCTTCCTCTTCTTCTTTTTTCTTTTAAAAAAGTGGCTAAAAGTGATTACTCCCTGATAAGGACAGGGAAAGATAGGGGGAGGTAGTTAGGCAATGTAAAAACAAAAGACAGCAATATATACTTATTTGTTTTTGAAATAGAATGTCAGTGTGACCTTGGGCCAGTCACTTAACCCCAATTGCCTTGCCTTCACCCCTCCAAAAAAAAAAAATACATTAGAAATAGAATGTAAGCTTCTCAAGAAAAGGGACTGTGTTTACCTTTCTTGGTATTCCTAGCACTTAGAACAGTACCTTGCATAAAATAAATGCTTAGTAATTGCTTGTTAATTGATTGACTTCACTTTTTTTCCCTCCCAATCTTGACCCAATGCTAACCTTTAACCCTATAAAATAGATTAACAAAAGTTTAAGTGTTAATGTAAGTCAATACTGGAAGGGGAGAAAAGTCCATCAGTAACTAGAGAAAGAGAGAGAGAAAAAAAGAGAGAGAGAAAGAGAGAGAGAGAAGGGTGAGAAACCTCTGCTTCTAACAGTATTTTTTTCCAATTACATGTAAAGACAATTTTCAACATTCATTTTTTGAAAGGTTTTGAGTTCCAAATTTTTTTACCCTCCCTCCCCAAGATAGCAAGCAATCTGATATGTCATACATGTGCAATAATGTAAAACATTTCCACATTAGTCATGTTGTGAAAGAAGCAAACAAAAGGAAAAACCACACACAAAAAAATGAAAATAGTATGCTTCAATCTGCATTCAGACTCCATCAGTTCTTTCTCTGGATAGCATTTCCATCATGAGTCTTTTGGAACTGTCTTTTGACACCTCCTTCTAAGATTCTTTGCTATTTCATAATTCATATCACATCCCCTAACTGTGGATATTCCAACATTCTTCTGTCCTGGACCTTCTCTCTTCTGTCTGTACTTTCTTGTGATGACCTCATCAACTCCTATGAGTTTAAAGATCATCTCTATGCAGATGACCCCACATCTAGATATCATCCCTAATCTCTCCCCTGAGCTTCCAAACTACATCACCAAAAGCCTATTGAACATTTCAAACTCAATATCTTAGAAACTTCTCAAACTCAACATGTTCAAAACAGAATTCATCACATTTCTTCCAACATCTATCACTTTACTAAATCTCTTCTGTCAAAGGCACCACCATTCTTGTGGTGCCTCCCAGGTTCATAACCTCTGAATTATCTTTGACTCATCACTCTCCCTTATCCCATTTATAGAATCAATTGTCCAATCTTTCCATTTCTATCTTCAAAACATCTTTTACATCCCACCCTTTCTCTCTACTCACATGCCCACCATCTTAGTTTCAGATTCTTATCATAATTGCAAAAGCTTCCTAATTGGTCTCTGCCTCAAGTTTCTTCCTATACCAATCCATCTTCCATACAGGTGCCAAAGATATTTTTATTAAGTATAAATCTGATCATGTCAGGCCACTACCCAATAAATTTCAGTGGTTCCCTATTGTCCCTAGAATAAAATATGAATTCATGCTCAGTTTTTAAAGCCTGCAGAAACTATCTTTCTAACTTCATTATATTATATTCCTCTTCCCACACTTTGCGATCTAGTCAAATTGACTTTCTCTCTGTTCCTCAAAATGGTCATTCCATCTCCTTTTTCAGTGTCTTTACACTGATTATGCCTCAGGCCTAGAAGACACTCTCTTCTCATCTCTGCCTCATAGAGCTCCTCTCTTCCTTTAATATGAGGCTCAAGAACCATCTACATGAAGTATTTTCTAATCCCCTCAATTCTCTTCCTTCACTTACGATCTTAAGTATAACTACCTTGGCATAGTAGAGAGATAGCCTAAGGGTTATGAAGATATGGGTTCAAGTCCTGCCCCTGACACATCCTACTTGTGTGACTCTAGGCAACTCATTTAACCTTCTAGTATTCTAAGTATATATAATACTCTAGATACTGTAAGTTACAGAGAACCCGATGACCTCCATTAGTTTCCTATACCAAGGAAATCCCAGATCCTGTCCCTGTATTTATTCTGAAGATCCTTATATGCATTTTACCTCATTGTTTGTTTTTATATCCTCAGTGCCTATCTTAGTGCCTAGCACATAGTAGGTCTTTCATAAATGCTTATTGATTAATTGATGGTTTATATCAGCCAAATGGCCACATATTATCTCCTTGACTCTCCAGAGCTACATACATTACACCCTATCCCCATTCCCCAAACACTCATTCCAGCATTTGATCTCCTGACAGTCAAGAAGTCTGGCTTAATTTCAAGATGGCCACATCTCAAGCTACAGCAACTGCTTTTCATAAATGAGGATGTGAGCTAAGGCTTTGGGGAAAAAGAGCTAGTGACTAGCCCAAGAGAAAATCCTGGGAGTGCACTAGTACCACTGAAAGAGGAAAGCCAGTTTAAAAATGATCAAGTTGACTCCCAAACATTTTACAAGCCTTAAATTCTTAGTGTTGAACTTTGACTCCACCCTTAACCTCATCCAGTTGTCTTACAGATTTGTGGCACTGCTCACAGGAGTACCTGGGTAAAAGAGTGAGCAGATCAACATGAAGCCATTGCTATTTCTGGAGAAATACCCCCTCTATTAATGGGAAAGCGTGAATATCATTTCCATATACTGTTGTTTTTTAAAAGGTAGCACATGGGTCAATTTTTATGGTCTGGCATGTGTATATCTGGTTCCACATATAATAGCTATCAGAAAAAAGTTTCCTATAATAAAGTTTTTGGAATTTGGGAGCAGGAAGAAAATCCTTTCTAATTCTGAATCTTTGTACCTGTGATGCGGACAAAGGCTTAAAAAAACTGACACGTATGACAGACAGAAACAAGCTCATTACTTTATACTCACACCTTAAAAAGTACATATGTTTATAACCATACATATAAAAAAGTTCTCTTCTATAGGAAATTTTTCTTCATTTGACAAAGGGATTCCAAACTATATCTAAATGTTTATTTACAGATTGATGGAAAGGTTAAAGAATAAGGAAGAAGAAACATCTCCTTCCTTATTCATAGGATCATAAATTTGGAACTGGAAGATATTTTTGATACCATTCAATCCAATTGATTCTTTGGGATTTTATTTCATGGACCCCTTTGATAGTCTGGTGAAGCCAATGGACCCCTTCTCAGAATAATGTTTTTAAATGAATAAAATGAAACACAAAGGATTAAAAGGGAAATTGATTATATTGAAATACAGTCATCAAAATATTTTTCAAAAACAAGTTCATGGACTTCAGATTCAGAACCCTTGATCTAATCTAACCCACTCATTTTTCACATGGGGAAATTGAGACCCCAAAAGGTCACTTAACTAGCTAATGGTATAACCATGATTCAAACCCAGGTCCTCGGACTCTAAATTCAGCACATTCTAGAGAATACAGAATAACTAGACTTAAGTCTTCATCTCCTTTATGCTTTATCTCTGAGATTATAACAGAGGTCAACAAAACACAAGGATTCCAATTTTTTAAAATAGAAGATTCATGTCAGAAGGGAGTAGTTGTTTGTCAGTCATTTTTGAGAGGACTGATGATATCATGGGATGATGTCTTGACTCGTGTGTGAATTTGGATTTAAGTGAGGCAGAGTTACACAAAGTCATTAGCCTCACTCTCTCTTGCTGAGTTATTGAAGTACAACCGCAGGACAAAAGTCAAGATAACTAGTGATAGCCTGGGATGCAATGGATGACCTTGGTGTCTCTGACTCCTGACCAAGCTCTAAATGCTCCACAGCACCTGCATCAGCTGCCTTTATGGCCAATGGAACAAAATTCTCATCTACCCATTCCATCAAGGAAAGTCATCACATGTTTGGGGTAGATATCTCCTTAACTCACTGACGAGTCTGAGGCCTCTCTACTGAGATGGTTTTTATCAGGATGTGGCCACTGCACATGTTACAGCTTCTAGGAGCCACAAGTGAGAGTTGGGTGAATCAGGGGGACATCAAAGGTGAATAACGGCCCTGGAAAGGGCCCAGCAAGCCCTTATACCAGAGGTGTTAGTCCTCCCTGAACACCCCATAAACCACCCAAGAGGGAGTATGGTACAGTGGAAAGAACACTGACATGAGACGACCTAGGTTCAAAGGATAACTTTGCCTCTGATACTTGCTACCAGTTGTGACCTTAGGCAAGTTACTTAGTCTCCATGAGGAAAATAAGGCATTGGACAAGGTGGTTTTCAGGCAGAGGTCCTTCACAATTCTAGATCTGTGCCCCTTTTAAAAATGTATTATGTCTGCTATGTAAAATAAGGTACACATATAAATTATTTCTTAAGGGACCAGACCCTGACAGATGATGATTTAGCAACATTCAGATTTGAACTGAAACAAAACAAAGAGGTCAGAACCCCCTAGATCCTTTCCATAAGGACTCCAGAATGAACTGCTTCTAGCACCTTCATGCTCCATACAAGAAGTCTGATGCTGGCAAGATTGTGTCTTGTGCCATTGAACTAGGCTTCTGTTTGCTTTCCTAAATTCCTGTTCCCTCCACCTTAATGGGAGGAAAGAGATGCCTCCTGTCCCCTCCAGCTGGGTATTCAGCCCACCTGACCTGGATGTCAACCTCTTGTCCCTCCTGACAGCATGCCAGACAAAATGTTCTTAACTGACACATTTTGTCACTGAGATCTCGCTTTTTTTCTTCCCTCCTACCTCTTCTTCCCCAGATTCTAGACCAAGTTCTATCACTATCACAGTCCTTGTCCTCAAGGAACTCACATTCTAATGGGGCAAATAATATGCAAATAATATCCAAAGAACCCTGTACATACAAAACACATGTAGTGGAAATGGGAAGTGATTTTAGAAGGAAGGCACCAGCAATTAGGGGCAAGGGGAAGCAGGAAGGGTCTCTTGAAAAGATGGGATTTTATCTGACTTGAAGGTAAACCAAGTAGCAGGAAGAAAGAACATTCCAGGCATGGGGGACAGCCAGGGAAAAGGCAGAGATGAGAGATTGAGCAATGTGACTGAGGGACAGCACAAAGGTTAGTGTTTCCTTCCTTCTTTCAAGAAAATGAAGTGGTTGAGTTAGATGGTCTCAAAGGTCTCTTCTGGCTCTGAAGCTATATTTAGTCAGTGACAGCCATATTTTTATCATCAACCACAGTTCTTGTAACTGTCATAAACCAAAGTCCACTTTCCAGAAGAGTTTTGCAGCTGCTACCATTAAGCCTTCTTTACTGGTCCTCCAATTCTTTCAATTCGCTTCTCTTCCCTGACTCCACACACAACTCTATTAGCCTATAAATCCCTCCCTAAGCCTTCCAGACCCTCCACTCACTCCTAACAATGACTCAAAATCTTCCTCCATCTCCAGTCCACAAATGTGTCCTACAATGTGCCCTAAAATTGAGTCTCCTCAATCACCAATGCTAAGTTAGAGAAGAAGGCAAGGGAAACAGGGCCAAAGAAGGACTTGGTTTCCCAAGATATGAGAATGAAATTCACCTATAACATTTTCCAGGGATATGGGTTGGGGAGCATAGGGGGAACTGTCCAAACCTGTAATTTCATCAGAACTCTTGGTGTCTAAATTCCCTCCAAGGATGTAGATTAGCAGCTACCAGTAATTTACAGAGAGTGTCCAGGGGTTAAGTCATACAGTATGTGTCAATGGAAACAAAACTTGGGCACAGGTGCCTTGGTCTCCAAGGGAAGCCTTTGAACCACCTCACCATTCTTGCCTTCGTTAGTTAACATATTCATCCTAACTTTAGAGTAGGGAAGGGAAAAGATGATCTCTTTGGCTTTAAGCAAATTATTAACTTTCTAGACCAGGTCTTTTTAATTTGGGATCCATGGACTTCCTTCCAAGGTATCTGTGGAAAGATTTCAGCGAGTGCATGAACACAGAAATAGATATAGTGGAAATATAGACACAGACATAGATGTAGATATATATGTACGAATATATACACCCCTGTATGTGTAAGGACATTGTGTGTGTATGTATATATATATACATACACATATATATACCTACACTATCTATCTATATTATTTGTTGTTAAGTGAATTTTTAATTGAGTCCAACTCTCCATGATCCCATTTGGTGTTTTCTTGGCAGAGATACTGGAGCGATTTGCCATTTCCTTCTCCAGTTCATTTTACAGATGAGGAAACTGAGGCAAACAGGGTGAAGTGACTTGTCTAGGGTCACACAGCTAGTAAGTGTCTGAGGCCACATTTGAACTCAGGAAAATTGGTCTTCCTGACTCAATTCTTAGCGTTCTGTGCACTATGGTGCCCCCTAGCTGTCTTGTATGTGGGTATTCATGAATGCATGTACATGTATATATGTATATATGTATACATACAAGACATGTACATGCATACATAATATATACACATATATGTTTGGTTTCATGATGCTATATATTTTATTTTATGTATTTAAAATAAACATTTAAAAATATATTTCTATGTCACTGGTTTTCTTTGTGATCCTACATAATTTATTGTATACATTTAAAATAAACATTATCTTGAAATGGGGGTTGGTAAGTGTCAATAGACTGTCAAAGGGGTATGTGACATCAAAAAGCTCCAGAGCGCCTGCATTAGACCCCTCGACATGCTTCAGGATATCTCCAAAGCCGCCTCACAGGATTGTGATGAGGAACAAATGAGATAATATATGTAAACTGCTTTGTAAACTTTAAAGCACTAAAGTTCACTGTTACCTAATAGTGAGAGTTAGCTAATGTTAAAGAAGATGGTTGACTTCCCGATTCTGCAGCTCTGGCCCCATCCCACCCCCACACACCCAAAGAGCAGCTGCACACAGGCCTGAGTTCTTCCTGGAGGACCTGGAGCTGGGGTTACAAGAACAGTGGCCAACTTGACTGTTTTTTCTTCCCAGCGTCCTTTTTTTCCCCTCCTCTTTAACACAAGTCATCTCCAAGCTGGTTCTCTTGACCCTGAGTACCAGCACCTATGAGGCCATTAATCAAGTTCTCGACAAATACTAATACATTCCCCAGAAGAAAGAATTTCAGTGTCCGGTACGTAAGTAATAGTTTTGTTTTGATCTCTGCAATCTCCAGTACCTAGTAGGAATCTTATAAGTGCTCACCAAATCAAATCCTTGCTCCAATCTCCCTACCCTTGCCCCAAAGCAATATTTCTTTAATGTCATTAGTACGGGAGCTTCTTCCAATAAATTCTGACAGAAACTCCTTTTTAAGATTTTGTAGGTTGTGTTAAAGAATCAACTGTGGTGAAAAAATCCAACATCTGTTGCCAACTTGGTGAGGAGGCTCTTAGCACTTAGCAAATTGGAACCCTGATCCCTGATCTCCTTGGATGACAAAAGTTTTGGCTGACACCAGACCCAGATTGAAACCCTTTCCAGCTTGGGAGGACCTGCTACAACTTGTCCTCCACTGGCAGGGCCCTTGAGAACCCAGGTTCCACTCTATGCCATGATGAGACATGAGAGGAAGACTTTCATGGTGGTTGTAGAACCAAACCATGGGAAAATGACGACTTACCACCTACAAGGGACTAATAAAAACCACCATACTCCTACCAGTCAATAACATTGATCAAGCACCTACTACTTGTACCAAGCACTTAAACATAAACAAAAAAATGGTTCCAATGAGGGTTGGAACAGATGGCTTCTAAGCTCCCTACCAAAGGTTTTATTCTATTAACAGAAGACGGCGTCCCCACCTTTAGGAAGAAGCTTGATCACAGCCATCATAAATGAAGAGATGCTATTCCAGCAAAGATGGGGGGGCGGGGTTAGAATGGAGGACTACATTGTAGTCACTGGTGTCTACTCTCTCCCCTCCTCAAAATCTGCCTGGTTATGTCACTGTTCTCTGACACCTTGCCATCTGCAGCAGGACACTGACAAAGAGATACTCAAAATAGGTGCCAGGTAGCCAGAGGCTGAGAGAGTAGAAGTGGGGAGGGAAAGACAGAGAGAGAGAGAGAGAGAGAGAGAGAGAGAGAGAGAGCTCCCCTCCAAAATCAAGAATGGTAACCACATCAGAAGAGGATATCTGTTTGTAAGCTTTTAACAAGAGGGTGTCCCCATTAGCCAGGGACAGGCCCCTTCATACCACATCCTTCCAGGCAAATTCTTAATCCACAGACTTCCCAAGTGTTCAGGGGAAGACGCAAAGAATCTGACCCCAGTCCCTGGCCACCTTGTAGAAGTTTAATCAATACTTGTCAAAGGTCTGAGCCCTCATGAGTCTTTGGCTCATTAGAGATTTGTGCATGGAGAGAAGTGGAATGAGGCAGGGGGCCAATCTGCTTAATTTCAGAGGGTCTAAAGCCAACTTCCTCTCTCCTTTCAGGCATTCACTCAACACATCCCTATCTGGTATTTACCATGTATGGAAGATATGTAGAGTATTGGGGCTTCAGGGGATGCAGAGATGAATCAGAGGAGGTTCTTGGCCTCAGTTAAACCTGAGTTTATCATCAGTTCCAATATCTCATTTCTTACATAAAACCTGCATAGGAAATATCTCACTTTCCTTTCCCTCTTCTTCTGTGCCCTTCTAGGAGGACCTAGGCACTAGGGGGAAAACAGGGAGACTGGAAGAATTTCTATATAGTGAAAGCTATATGGAGATTCTAGTGGGGAGTAACTACTATCAAATGGAGTTTGTTTGGTTTCCCTGAAAGTCTTTCTATTTTAAAATTCAAAACCAACTTTTAGGGGAAGTGTTATTGAATTTCCTGACTTTTAGATTGTCTCATATTCATTCCTTTCTCTTGACCCTTGTTTAGTCCACTCTCATCTCTTGTTTGAACTACTACAATAGTCTCCTTATCAATGTCTCTCTATCGCTTCTCTTAATAATAGCAATTATAGCATTTACTTAGCACTAAGTTTTGCAAAGTCTTTAGAAATAAGTTTGGGTTTTTTTGCTTTTTGGAGGGGGGAAGGTAGGGCAATTGGGGTTAATTGACTTGCTCAAGGTCACATGGCTAGCTTTTGTGTGAAGTGTCTGAGGTCGGATTTGAACTCAGGTCCTCCTGACTCCAAGATCAGTGCTGTATTCACTGCACCACTTCGCTGCTCCTACAAATAAGATTTAATCCTCAAAACAACCCCAGGAGGTATGTGCTATTTATTACACTCGTTTTACAGATGAGGAAACTGAAATAGGTATTAAGTGCTTTGTTCAGGGTCATGCAACTAGTAAATATCTAGATTCATATTTGAACTCTGGGCTTCCTCACTCCAGGCCCAGTGTCCTTACTCTTTGCACAACCTAGCTGCCTCTTCCATCTATTCCCCCTGTGACTGCCAAAATCATCTTCCCAAGACATTGATCTGACCTTGTCACTCCACTACTTAGAAAACTTCTGTTGGCTCCTCACTGAAATAAGTATCAGTTCCTCAATGTGGCATTTATAGCCCCCTACAGTCTGACTCTGGTCTACGTTCTCAAACTTATTTCTCGCTATTCCACTCAATTCCAGTCAACCTGAACTTCTTATTTTCCTCCAGACTCAACACTCTGTCTTTCATTTCCTCTGCGGTTTCAAGAGTTATCCATCAGCCATGCCTGGAATGCACTCCCTCATTCCCACTTCTTTTTATTCTTATCTTCCTGCTCAGCTCAGTTACCACTCCTGTTGTGAAGTTTTCCTTGATGTTCCCCAAGTTAGTGCTCTCTCTCAGTCTACTTTGTAATTTCCTAGCACATTTTGTCGTTCAGTTGTTTCAGTGATGTCCAACTCCTCGTGACCCCATTCGGGGTTTTCTTGGCGGAGATACTGGAGTGGTTTGCCATTTCCTTCTCCAGCTCATTTGACAGATGAGGAAACTGAGACAAATGGGGTTAAGTGACTTGCCCAGGGTCACACAACTATTAAGTATCCAACACCAGACTGACCCCAGTCCCTGGCCACCTTGTAGAAGTTTAATCAATACTTGTTAATTGATTATGGACATTTTGTTTTATCCTTTCCATTAGACTATAAACTCCCTGAGGGCAAGGACTTTTAGTTTTTGTTTTTGTATGTCCAGCATGGTGCCTAATTGTTGAATGATTATTTCCTGAAGTCACTCTACGGGTATCTGAAAAGCAAGATTGAAGAGTTATAGCTCTAAAATGAACAAATAAGAGATAAAATGTGTTCTTTTTTCATCTTAATGGATGAAAATCCTACCTCTTCCTCTTCTTGCCACATATAAGTGAGGAGAGGAAGGCAGTGAATCTCTATAATTACCACAAACAACGATACCTCAGCTGGACAATGCTTGGTCACTCAGTTGCTCAAACCAAACGTGCTAGCCAGGTCAGGGTAAGAAAGACTATTTTTGTAAATTAAAAAAAAAAAATTAAGTAGACATTGAATTCATATGACTCACGAGGAGCATGGAGAGGAAGCATGAGATTAACCCTCCTGAACCAGACACAAGACCCAGCTAGCTCTGGCAGCAGCAAATACCTGATGCCTTTTAAAAAGAATTTACCACCCCCACCCGCTGTTTTTAGCCACCCAACTGCCCTCTGCCAACTGACAGAGGCCCAACTAGGAGTCTGTGCTCTGTGGGAGTTCTGAGACCTGCCCTTGTCCAAACTATGGAAAAAAAAAACCTGAGACTCCCTCCCCCTCAAGTCTCACAGTAAAACATTACCAAATGTCCTTGTCAGTCAGCAACATTGATTAAGTAGGAGACTCCTCAGCTTGGCCCTCAAGGGCTCCAAACTGAACTGCATCTTACCTCGTCAACCTAATTTCCCTTCACAAGCCCTGGCCTCTAGAACTACAATGGTGCTGGAGTTCCTGGTCTCCAGAATATAGAAGGACTCACGTTGGCTTCCAGGCCTTTGCCCATGCTGTTTCCTCCACTTGAAATTCCTTCCCATTTCCCCCTCCCCAACTCTCAATTGTATTAAGGCTCAACTAAAGTCCCACCCCCTCCATGAAACTACCTGGACTACCTTGGCCCTCCTTGATCTCACCCAATGAGAACCAGCAGTTCTCAAACTCATAGTACTGTTTTCTTTGCTGCAAGGCATCAACATATTGAACATTTGTGTTGACAACACTATGGAAGAGCTGAGACACTCATCTGTGTGCAGTTTCTCTTCCATTAAGGAGCAACCTTTGTTGTTGTTGTTGTTTGCAAGTTCAAGGTCTGAAATATTTTGAGCCTCCTGTACATATAATAGTCAAGTTCTATTTGTTTTTGAAAGCCAAGTTTACCATACTATAAGTACTGTATAAGTAGAATTTATATTAAATAAAATTATTTATAAATCTTATTTTCTCTGCAATAACAACATCCAGCATTTCACGGCACACCTATTGAAACTAGTGGCGCCCTCTCCTGCTGCTCAAAGAGCCCGCCATCACCATGTTGAGTCTTCCTGGGGTTTAGATGCCATCCGTCTCACATCTGCACCATCCTTCGACTCAGCTCTTGACTCTTCTCTCAGCCTGTCTCCTGGAGGCCTCTCGTCCACTCCAATGTTGAAACTAGCCGGGAACCGAGCTCCAAGAGCGAATGACACTGTAACCATCAGAACCAGGAAGTTCAAGACAAACAGACTTCTGCAGCGTAAACAGATGGTTATAGATGTCCTTCATCCTGGAAAGGCCACAGTGCCCAAGACTGAAATTGGAGAAAAACTGGCCAAGATGTACAAGACAACTCCAGATGTCATTTTTGTCTTTGGATTCAGAACCCATTTTGGTGGTGGCAAAACAACAGGCTTTGGCATGATTTAGGATTCCCTTGACTATGCAAAGAAAAATGAACCAAAGCACAGACTTGCAAGGCATGGTCTGTATGAGAAGAAAAAGACATCAAGAAAGCAGCGAAAGGAACGCAAGAACAGAATGAAGAAAGTCAGGGGTACTGCAAAGGCAAACGTCGGTGCTGGCAAAAAGAAGGGCTAAAAGGCACTATGGATTATGCTTATCCGTGAAGATAATTTTTCACCAGAGCATAAATAAACTATGTAAAACTTCAACAAGAAAGAAAGAAAGAGAGAAAGGATGAAAGGAAGAAAGAAAGAAAGAAAGAAAGAAAGAAAGAAAGAAAGAAAGAAAGAAAGAAAGAAAGAGAAAGAAAGAAACTAGTGTCACACGTAGCTTGACAGCTACCAGTGAGGTTGGGTCTGGAATCTCCCTCAACCCCTTCAGCACTGAGGTTAACTCTGCTCGTGATTTAAAGTCTATAACACAGAATCCATGGGGCTTAACAGAAAAAACTCACTAGATGTAGAGATGAGATGGGGAAGATTAGGAGATGAGAGGAGGGAGGAGTAAGCATGGGGATGTTTGAGGTGGAGGGTGGGAGTTTGGGGCTGGAGTCAGGTAGAGGTTAGCTTTACTGAGTCCCCTACCACCTTCAGATCTCAAGGAACCTCCCAGCCCTTAAGTCTATCACTAAATCTGGGCAAGCTACAATTACTTAAACTCTCTAACCCTTGGTTCTAGCATCTGTAAAATGAGAGGCTGGACTAGATGGCCGGGATTAGGGGTAGGGGTGGGGGTGGAATGGTCACTTTTAGCTCTGACTCTATGCTCCTATGATCCATTAAGGGGCATCGAGGTGTTGCTGTGGATAGAGTGGCCAGGAGTCATGAAGATTCATCTTCCTCAGTCCAAATCTGGCCTCAGACACTTACTAGCTGTATGACCCTGGGCAAGTCGCATAACCCTGTTTGCCTCAGTTTCCTCATCTATAAAATGAGTTGGAGAAAGAAATAGCAAACCATTCAAGTATCTTTGCCAAGAAAACCCCAAAAGAGATCACAAAGAGTCAGACATGACTGAAACAACTCAACTTCCATGACAACAACAAATTAATGCATTATGCTGAAGTTCACACCCTATGTTTTCTGACTATTGCCCTCTTGGGATCTGCTATCAGGTGTAGTAGAAACTGGAGTCAGTATTCTGGTTTTGCATACCACCTCAGTTCTTGGTAATTGAGTAACCATGGGCATCTCTTTCCCTGTTGGAAGATCAAAGGAGATAACGCCCATAAGTTGGTTTGGGAACCTCTAAATCTCTCGGAGAAATCAGCTATTATGTTGTACAGAGTCTTTGGTTCATCGGCAAAGTCGATTTGGAATCAAAAGACCTGAGTTAGAATCCTGGCTCTACTACTTACACTGTTCTTAAAGTCCTTTGAATTGCTGTGTAACTTTGAGCCTCTCATCAATCACCAAGTATTTATTAAACACCTACTGCGTGCCAAGTAACGTGCTAAGAACTGGAAAAACCAAGAAAGGCAAAAAACACTGTTTCTGCCCACAGGGAACTTACATTCCAATGAGAGAGACAACAAGATTGATTAAGCCAGGTGACTGAATTTAAATCCTAACTCTGGGGTTTACTTTCTATGTGAACTTGGCCAAGTCACTTCATGAAAGAGGGGGTAAGCATTTATTAAGCACTTATTATTTATTAAGCATTTATTAAAGTGCCAGGCCCTTTTTTTTCTTTTACTAACTTTATACATATTTCACTAGATCCTCACAACAACCCTGGAAGGTAGGTGCTATTATTATCCCCCTTTTACAGGTGAGGGAACTGAGGCTAAAGGAGATTAGGTGAGTTGTTTAGGATCACACACTGGCATAAGTGTCTGAGGCTACATTTGAACTCGGGACTTTTTGACTCCAAGCCCAGGGCTCTATCTATTAAGCCACCTGGCTACCACTGACATTCTCTGCTACTCTAGATCTGTGACTTGGTGATCTATGCTCAAATGCCACTTTGGTTATTTACTACTTATATGACTTTGCGCAAGTCACCTCATCTCTCCAGTTTTCTCATCTAGTTAAACTAGGACACTGAACTGTTGTTATTTAGTCATTTTTCAGTCTTGTTCGATTCTTTGTGACACCATTTGGGGTTTTCTTAGCAAAGATACTGGAGTAGTTTTCCATTTCCTTCTCCGGTTCATGTTTACAGACAAGAAAACTGAGGCAAACAGGATGAAGTGACTTTCCCAAGGTCACACAGCTAGTAAGTATTTGAAACCATATTTAAACTCAAAAAGATGAGTCTCCCTGACTTCAGGCCCAGCCCTCTATCCACTGTGCCACCAGCTGCCCAGGACGCTGGACTAAATGATTTCTAATTCTTCTGAAGTATTGTTGCTGCCATTTAGAGATGAAACTGAAATTCAGTGGAATTGACTTGACCAAGGTCACACAGCTGGTAAGGAGTCATTTGTGTCTAGCTAACTCAATGCTCTTTCCATCTACTGTAACACCTTTATCCCCAGAAGTTTTCCTAGGTCTCTGGGTTGAATGGAAGCATCCTCTCAGAATAAATCACTCTATTAGATAAGTGGAGTTCAAAGAACACACAGTAGAAAAGACACTATCCATCCCTGCCTGGGAGGAATTCTGATACCGGTGTCACCACACTGACACAGAGAAAGATGGAGGGCCTACTGTGAAAGATGATGAAGAGCCTGATGTAGTGTTATGCCCCCATGGGCACCTCTGGCATTACCTGTATCTTGAAATAGTGTATATTCGAAAATGAGAGAGGGAAATAGACAGAACCTAAGAGAAGTTACAAACGTTAAACTCTGCAAAAGTTAAAGTGCTCCATAATTGTCAGCTAACATTGTTGGAGAGGGAGGAAAAATATCCCTTTTTTTTTTTAAACTTCCTCAGAAGATCCAGCAAACGCTTGCAATGGGAAAAAGCAAGAGTCAGCATTTTGCCCATGGGCCCCTCCCAGGGCCTGGCGCTTTAAACTCTGCTGCTCCAGGGCTTCTAGGATTGGCCATCTTTCCCCACCACCACCACCCCCCTCCTCCACTCCCCCTACCTCAGAGAGGTCAGAGCACAAAGCTGCCAAAAAAAAAAAAAAGATACCACACATCCAAAGTGTGTAGCAAAAGGAGACTTCCCTCCTCCATTCTGCCCTTATTTGAGGGATAAAGGGCTTACCCCCCAAACCAGATCCTAAAATCTGCTTGCATTAGCTGATGACACAACAGGACTAGAGATAAAGTTGGAACTGCTTTGGGTGAACGTGAGCAATTTTCTTCCTTGCTCTTTCCACGCCCCCCTCCCCTCACCACCGCACTTTCATCCCCAACTCCACCAAACAACCCCTCCAGTATGGTACAATCTGGGGTAAATTCATGTCCCAGCTGCCTGGGTCACACACAAGGCAAGGACAGCTCCCAGCTGCCAAGTGGTGATGTCGGCATGTCAAGTAAACTCCCTAGTTAAACTCAAATTCTGGGCCCTCATTCTGAGCAGTGATATCTAAGCCTCCCACCATTCTGAAATGGTGAAAGACTCTTGTTTTTATCCCCTGACAACTTGGGAGTGACCAGTGGGCATAGCGCTGCCTTTTCCACTTTGGCTACCAAATGCTAACTTTTGGAATTTTCTTAGGGCAGGGCCCCTAATTCTTACCCCATACTTTGCTGTCTCCTGAAAGGTCAGTGCTATCCTGAGTTAGTCCAAGATATTTCCAGACTGAGGGGACAAACATCATTTGTCACCCATCCCCAAATCTGACTTTGATTCTTGGTGGTCCAAAACAACCCTGATGTACTATACACTCCAGAAATGGGAATGCCACATTCTACACTCTGCCTTTCAAAGACAAATGGGGTAAAGGAAGCAATGAACACACCAAAGATGTGAGAAAAGAGAAGAAATCCTTCCTCCTGCGGCTGGGCCAGAAAGTTCCACTGGTGACGTTTCTGGCTTCCTTTGATCTTTTACAACTGGAAGAATTTTCGACGAGAGACCACTGGAACTTAAAGGGAAGCTAGCTTTAGTGGTGGTCTTTAAGACCGATTAGACAGGAGGCTGGAAGAACTTTTCAAGGAGTTCTCCAAACTTTTTCCTAGTCTGGTACAGACCCCTTCCTTCCCCTCCCCCTACTTCCACCAGTCGACCCACCACATCTGGTTTCACTCAAATCTCCACTGCATCCTCACTCTCTTCTCTCTCTCTCTCTCTCTCTCTCTCTCTCTCTCTCTCTCTCTCTCTCTCTCTCTCTCTTTCCCCCCTTATCTCCTTCCCTTCTTCCCTCTCTCTCCTTCCCTCCCACACTTATCTCCTCTTTCTTACCTCCTCCTCCTTCCTCTACAGAAATGGAGAGACAATTTTGTTTCAACACCTTCCTCCTCACCCCCTAACGCACGCACCTCTGCTAAAGAATGAGTGAGGATTAAAAAAGAGAAACCCCTTCTTCCTCCCTTCATCTTCCCTTCTCCTTCTCCAACTCTTCTCCCTACTCCCGGAGAAGCAGTGCCCTGATGCTGGCAGCGCCTTACCGGTGGGGGCGACGGTGGGGACAGCGGGGGTGGTGGCTGTGGCTGCCCCCGCAGGGCTGATCCAGGAGCCCGAGGGGCTGAACACCACACTCCCGAGAAACAGGGCACAGCGCAGCAGGTGACGCCAGGGAGCAGGAGCCAGCCAGGGGAGCCACATTCCGGGGGCAGACTCCGCCGGGGTTCCAGGCACTGGGACAAGAAAGGGATGGATGGATGGACTGAGGGCGAGGAGCTGCAGAAGCGTGAACTGAGGGCCCCAGAGCTGGGCTGGAGATGCTTTGCGTCCTTCCCCGAGCCAGGACGGAGTGATGCCTCCCAGGGAAGGGAAAGAGAAGGGAGGGGAGGGGATTGAAAGGGAAGGGAGGAGGATTGAGGGGAGAGGAGGGATAGAGAGGCTGGGAGGGGTTGGAGGAGGAGGGGAGGAACCAGGGAGGAGGGTTTGAGGGGCAGCGAAGAAAGGAAGGGGAAGTTGAGGGGGGGGGGAGCAAAGAAAAGAGAGAAATCGAGAAAGTGGGAGGGAGGAGGAAAATAGGAGAATGTAACCGATGGAGAGAGGGAGAGAAGAAGCGAGATGGAGGGAGTGGGCCAGGGAAAGAGGAGGGGGCGAGAGAGAAGTATGAGTGATGGTGAAAAGTAAAAAGGGAGAAGAGGGCAAAGGGGGTGTATGCGTGTTAAGAACTGGAGAGCAGGGAAGGGGTGTGTAGAGAGGTGACAATGAGTTCTCTCTGCCTTTCTCCTCTTTCTCCCGCCTTCCCCCACCCCCACCCCACCTCTCTCCCTCTCTCTCTCTCTTCCTCTCTCTCTCTCTCTCTCTCTCTCCCCCCTCTTCCTCTCTCTCTCCCTCTCCTCCTCTC
>CM053586.1:213565709-213580905 GCA_028646515.1 Pseudochirops corinnae
GTGTAATCAAGGAAATATATGACAGAAAGAACAGACCAGTCTCACATCAAGGGTAGGGGATGACAGCCCGAGAATTCCACCAATGTCCTTGAGATGTCAGGACAGAGTAATGCCTCCAGCATTGGGTGAACTCCATATAGGAAGACCTCTATAGGAGTTGCACAGGATAGGCAGGAATGGGTAGGTTGTGGTCTCTATCAGAGAAAAAATGGTAAGATTACAAGTACATTTCAGTTCTTAAGTATTCCTAGCACTTAGCCCAGTGCATGCAACATAGTGAACACTTACTTACTGAATGAATGCTTATTCAATTGAATGAATGAATCATTCCCAAAGCCTACGTGACTTGAGCAGCTACTTATAATTATTCCATGCCAACTTGAAAAGTGGCCTGGATGGGGAGAGGACAGAACTGAATGTCAAAACAGGAAGGAATCATAGGGCCCAACTGCCTCATTTTCCTGATAGGGAAACTGAGAAGGTAAAGAACTGATCCAAGGTTATTGGTAGAGCTGAGAACAGGACCCAGGTCCCCTGACTCTCAGTCCAGAGATCCTTCTAGTGCAGTGGTTCTCAACCTTCCTAATGCCATGACCCTTTAATACTCGTATGTGGGCGTATCTGCATGTGGGTGGACCCGCCTGGAGACCGATAGAGGAGCGGCGTCTCAGTTCCCAAGACCATTGGAAATGTGTTTTCCAATGGTCTTACGCGACCCCTGTGAAAAGGTCGTTCGACCCCCAAAGGGGTCGCGACCCATAGGTTGAGAACCACTGTTCTAGTATCGTGTGTGCAACCTGGGAGCAGGGGATGTACAGGGACATCTCTCTTGGAGAAGACATACTTGCAAAAAGTTCCCTGGGGCAATGACATAGAGGAAAGAACACTAGACTGTGAGACCCAGGAAACCTGGTTTTAAGACATATCCCTGCTACTAATTAGCATTGTGGGTATCTTATTAAACTTCTCTGAGTGTCAGTTTCCTCAGCTATCAAATGGGAATATTAATACCCATACCAAATGGAGCTGTTGTTTAAAGATAATAGTTGCAAAAAGTGCTTTGTAAAGCAGAGACAGAGATAGAAATGGGGAAGGAGAGAAAGGGGGAGAGAGAAAGAGACAAAGAGAGAGTGCTATACAGACAGCTTCATTTAGCTATACAGATAGCAGGATTTCCTCTTTCTACACACAAATGTCTCACCCAGGTATAAGGCTATGAAGGAACAGTAAGGGGAGAAGGGAGGCCAAGGGAAGGCCCAGAGAACTGCAACAAAAGTGAACTCACACTGAGGAAGGTGAGTTCAGGACCAATGAGGAATATGGCAGTCCCAAGGCACTCTCCTTCCAAGCAGGAGCAGGCTGAGGCCTTTCTCCATCTCCTTCTAAGGAGGGCTGTCTCAACAACCGTCTTAGCCAGACCAGACCCAATGCTTCACTACCTAGGAGATCTAATCCTGCAGTGAGGGTGGGGCTGAGTCAGTAGTTGGCTGCTCTCTGACCTTTCACACCAGAGGGGTCTGCTTGCCCAATAACTTCCATTGCACACCCCTTCTGACTCCAGCCTGGCTCCACTCCGTTGAGCTTCCCAGCACAAAAGGACCCTTGTGTTTCCTGCCTTTGCTAGGCTCCCGACCTGCTCCCCAGGCCTGGTTGTTTGCTCAGCTTCTGGCTGTCTCCTTTCATGGCCCCAAACCCACCCACAGCTCAAAAGTTATGAGACCTCACCCCAACTTCCTAGCTCCCGCCCCCTTACACATCCCCCCCTTAGCTCTTTCCTTTCTTCCAAAGAGTCCTAACCCTGGACTCTTATTGCCCTAAATTCAGGATGGCTGCCAGGCTGGGCTTATTTCACAAGCACATCCAGATTTCAAAGTAGGGCAAGAAACTTCAGGTTCCTCACCTCCCCCACTGGTACTGGGGTGCTATTCAGGATCTGTTCTGTCCCTGGGCTGTTTGCATTTTAGGAAGGTATGGCATAGAAATAAGTTGAATGTGTGCAATGCTCCATGAAGGAATCTCTATTTTTTTGTGTGTTAAAAACAAAACAAAACAAAACAAAACAAAAAACCAGACACAGCTGGGTGGCCCGGCGGCTACAGTGCTGGGCTTGGAGTCGGGAGTACCTGAGTTAAAAGCCAGCCATAAACATTTCCTTAGCTGTGTGACTTTGGTCAAGTCACTTGACCAGTATCTGCCTCATTTTCCTCAAATATAAAATCAAATTAGCAGTAGCACCTCCTTTCCAGAGTTGTTGTGAGAATCAAATGAAGTATTTGTAAAGCACTTAGCCCAGTGCCTGACACATAGTAGGCACTTAATAAATGCTTATTCCTTTCCCATATCTTCCCTTCATGGACCCCTTTGGAAATCTGGTGAATCCTATGAACCTCTTCTCAGAAAAATGTTTTTAAATGCATTAAGTCAAATATGTAGGACTAGAAAAAAAAAACTGAAATAGTGAAGATATTCTTTAGAAGTTCAGAGTCCCCAGGTTAAGAAACCCTTGCTCTAAGCTTTGGGGTTTGGGGGCTTATGAAGAGAAAGGAGGAGGGAGGACCCTGCTGCCCAAATCCCAATCCATACATACCTTTCCTACTCACAAGGAAAACCTGAGATCTAATCTACATCAAATGGAGCTCACCTTGCCTCACCTGGCACAACCATCAAGTTGTTGAGGAGTCCTTGGGTAAATCACTGTCCTTTCCCTAGGAGCCCATGCCTTGCAGGGAAGACACCATAACACAGTGGAAATTGGGCCAAGATTGCAGCCAAAGGATTCAAATCCTGGCTCTGATTCTTACCTTCTTGTTATCTTGGACAAGGTACTTGCTCTCATAGCATGTACACCTATCAGCTGCCTTCTAAAAGAACATCTTTGAGGCCAAAGCTTCTTATACTTTACATCCCTGCCCATTACAATGCAATAACTCTTGCAGGTCTCACACATGACATTAGAGCTCCTGACTCAATGCTTTCTCCCAGGCAATCAGTCAATGTCTATAACACCTTTCTTTTTTAAAAAACAAACAAGCAAATTTTTTAAAACTTTCAGAAAGGGGTAGTTACAATATGAACAACTGGTACAAAATATCATGCCCTTCTCCTTTCCCTGCCCCGCCTCCACAACTATGTCACACTCTCCCCACAAGTACACAGACTCCAGGAGAAAGTGAGCTCAAGATTAGAGAGTACATGTGGCAAAAGGGGAGAAACTCACATCACTTGGTTGCTGGGATGCTATTGCTCTCATTACTGGGATTCTCAAGATGCTTCCTTGAGGCATGGTATAGCTGCTATACTATAGCTTCTTTTGCTGGGCTCTTTGTGGAGACGTGAATCCAGTCTGTTCTTGGCTCCCCATAAAGACACTGTTGACAGCTGACCGGCAGATGCAGCTGGGATACTGATGGGAAGGTTTCGCTGGCTTCCAACAAGACTCAGTGCAAATCCCACCTTCTGCAAACGCCCTTTCTTGATTTCCCCCATACCCCTAGTGCTTTCTCTGAGATAACCTCTCATGGTAAAAAGGAATTCTGTTCTGGCGAGAAACTCCAAGGGTCTTCCCCTTCCAGACTGATTCTTTTGTGAAGGCAACCTAGGTCATTTTTTGCCTCAATTCTTGCCTAGCCTAGAAAAAATGAGATCCGGGAATGCCGTTGGCTTATTAAGGCTAAGGTCTCCCAGTGCATCTGGGGCCATCACCAGTAGTCTTGACATCCATCTTGCCACTGGACTCCAACGACTATGGAGGAGAGAGTGAGGCTGATTTCGCACAGCTCTGCCTCACTTAAATCTAATTCACTTGCAAGTCAAGACAACACCCCTGTGATGTCCTCCTCAAGAACTGACACGTAACACTTCCCATTCACACTATGTATTTCCTATGTTCATTGCTGTTTTGCATGTTATGTCCCTCTTCCCAGTTATGAGAGTGTGAGCTCTTTTGAGGGTAAGGACCATACTTTTACCTTTCTTTGTAGCTTCAGTGCTTAGCCCAGATCCTGGTACATAGTAAGCGCTTTAAAAAATGATTGTTAACTGACTTTTTCTCAACTGTAAAATTATAAAGTTGGATTATATCAGTGATTCTCAACCTGTGGGTTGCGACCCCTTTGAGGGTCAAACAAGGTCACCAAGACCATTGGAAAACACATATTTCCAAGACACTGCTCCTCTGTCTGTCTCCAGGCAGGTCCGGCCACATACAGATGCACCCATATATGAGTATTAAAGGGTCGCAGCATTAGGAAGGTTGAGAACCACTGGCTTATATGATCTTCAATGTCCCTTTTAGCTCTGAATTTTGGAAGCCCATGGTGTCACAGCTTGAAGAGAACTTGGCGATGATTAATTCCAATTCATTAATTTTATTTTTAAAAAATATATTTTACTGACTTTTACAAATACTGACAACTAGCATTACTTCTGTACCATTTCAAATAAAATTCTAAATCCTATGCTTTTCTAAAGTATCAAATTCTAGGTTTTAAAAATGATACATAACATTTTTAACCAGTAAACAAAAAGTTACAAAGCACCCTAATTATATAAACTGATCATTTTTTTTTAAAGCAGTGGAATAATTTGATTCCTTTCTTTATAAAGTGCAAATTAAAACATTTCTCCTTGAGATCTTGAGGTTATTATCATGTTAGGATTAGCAAAGTATAGGATATACAGGATTATCTAGAAGGATGTGCTTTATTTAAATTAATATATTGTGTATAACAAAATTCACTCAACACATGAATAATAGAAAACATCTTTCCAATATGAGGCTATTCACAAGCTGGTACCATGTTAATTAAATTTTGCATTATCTTTTATTCCAGTAGAGATGAATTACATGATCTTGGAGTTAGAGAAGGCAAACAATTGTTGCTTGAAAAAAGCATTCCACTGTCTTGAATGATGAGAAACGAAATGTCCAAGCGTTTGGTGTTTAGGGTAGAGCCGGTACAAGAGCCCAGTACTTTGCTGCTAGCCAATTAATCTGACCATTTTAGGTTTCAGGGCGACTATTCTAGTTCAAGGTCAACTTGACTGTACAATCTGGTTAGATGAAGCTCCTCTCAAGACTGTCCCTTGTATATAGCAGGTTTCCCTTTTTTACTGAATTAAATGTATTATTTCTTCTCCCCTTTCTTCTGTCATCCTCTTATTATCTTCTATTTCAAGGGTGTATGGGGTGTCCAAGGAATACTAGTGACTCTGGTCTGAGGGCTTGCTGAGCTCTTTTCAGGGGTACTCATGCACCTTTGGTATCCACCTGTGGCTCTAAGAAACTGTATCATGCACAGTGGCTGCACTCTGGTAAACTGTCTTGGCAGATGAGCTAAACCTATAAAGCCTCAAAGCTGTCGATGAGGTAGGGTTTTGCAAGTCTGCAAAGACATCCCCTGGTGGAATGCGCTGATGAGAATTTGTTCCAATGGCCATAAAGGCAGCTGCTATGTGGAGCACATAAGAGCTTGGTTAGACATCAAAGATGCCACAGTCATCTACTGCATCCTGAGTCACCTTGACTTT
The DNA here is from genome assembly GCA_028646515.1 of Pseudochirops corinnae. Lineage (NCBI taxonomy): Eukaryota > Metazoa > Chordata > Mammalia > Diprotodontia > Pseudocheiridae > Pseudochirops > Pseudochirops corinnae. The sequence goes on from CM053586.1 coordinate 213,571,239, forward strand.
TGTCTTGCCATTGGACTTTGATGACTAGAAGAGTGACAACTTTGTGCAACTCTACCTCACTTATCCAATTCATGCATGAGTCAAGACATCACTCTATGATGTCATCAGTCCTCTTCAAAAACAGAGCGACAATATCTTCCATTTAAAGTCCTTTCAGAATATCCTTGGAGAGTTCCAGGAGAATAGCTGCAGGGATGGAAATTCCAAGGAAGGAAGATTGAGTATAGGAACATCCTTGGCTTTCCTTGTGTTTGCTGCAAATATCTGCCAAGTGGAGGAGGTTGCAACACTTTCTGAATGTAGCAGTGGACTCCCTAATTCGAATTTTTCTACAAAGTGCACATCTACATCCAATTCTCTGGTTTGGAGAAGTTTAGTCCTTTTGGTTTCAAGTTATCTTCTTTCCTCAACCTTTCATTGCCAACCACCTGAAACTTTAAGTACTTTTTCAATCAAATCTGCAATTTTCCATGGCCTGAAATTCTATTATTTTTGTCATCACCTGTCCTGGGGCATTGTAAGCAATACAGTTCTGTTGGCTCTTTCCTCTTCCAAAGGAGAAAAGTAGTATGTCTGAGTCCTTGTTAAAGTCAAGTGACATTTCTAAAAGGTGATCCTCCGTGGCAGGACCACACTCCTAAGACAAGGATGCTTGGACTGCCTGCATCTTCTTCACAGGGTTTGTATGATGTCTGAAGATGACATGTGAGCCAACTTTGGGACTTTCAAGCTTTCCTCTGGTTTGGCCCTTTAATGCCTTTCTGGATGGACAATAGTGGTTTCATAGGATTATCCTTTTATAAGCCCAATGATAACTGAGCTGGTTCAATTTGGAGCAGTTTTGTGGTTTCAGAAAGTTATGTAGTTGCCTTTTTGGGACAAGCTATAGTCTTTTCTGCTCTTTGGACTTCTACAAAGGCTTGGGGGTGGGGAGCAGGAATAAAAAGGAAGAGAGATGTCGAGACCCAAGACAAGGAGGGCTGGAAAATAGCGGGGTGCTCAGACACACGTCTTGACAGGGCTTCTAAGGAGTTAGGTTTGTGCTACTACAGGATCAAAATGCACATTTTTTTCTTTCCCAGCTGTTACCGTAATAGCTAGAATCCACCTCAGGGAAGCAATATCCTGAGAATGTTGAAAAGCCAGGACTAAAACTCAGGTTTCCGGATTTCTAGTCCACTACATTTTCCATTACACTGGATTAATAAGGCAGTATAATTCAGAAAAAGACAATTAGCAGTTCCCTCTATTGCCTTATTAGATCTCATAATTTGCTGGAGGGAACAAAGGGCAGCCTGATCATTTTCAGAGTAATAAATGTGATGATACTGGGCTTCCAGCTCTCACAAAGCTATTTGCCTTGGTAAAGATGCCTGCTTGGCCAGACCTAAGAATAGACTGGTCACAACCCAAGCCACAGGCAAGCAGCCTACAGGTTGCTCCACCCTGACGAACCCAGGAAGTTTCCTTTTTGGGGGACAAGGTGGGGCAGTTTAGTGTGTGCCAATGGCAAAACTCATGAATTTTAAGCCATGGTGAGAAATCCTCCAGTACCTCTACATCCTTAGTTGGTACATCAATGGTGTAGTGACTAAAAAGAAGCTTCACGTGCTGAAAATAGGTTATGTGGCCAACACAGCTATACATTCTACCTCTTCTATTTGCAGTTGTTTTTAGGTTGTGAGGTTTTGGTGGAAGTGTCTGAGTTCAAAGCATCCTGAGCCTGCTGAAGAATAATTGAGAACAAAACTGAATCTCACTGACCTCAGGTGGCTTGTGATGGAATAAATGCTCAAAATGACAATAGCCCTGCTATTGCATGGGGTGTTCGAGGAAGAATAGCACCTCTGGTGGGAGGGCTTGCCGAGCTCTTTTCAGAGCTGTTCATGCACCTTTGGTGTTCACCTGCGGCTCTAGGAAACTGTGTCATGCACAGTGGCCACACTCTGGTAAACTGTCTTGGCAGATAAGCTAAACTTATAGGCCTCAAACCTGCCCCGCCTCCCCCGCAATGGTTCACCAGCCTTACCAACATATGACCACTCACCTCAGGGCTGTTCACTTCCGGCTCACCTTCCTCGCCCCTGCCATTTCTTTAAATCCTTTTTAAGGCTCCAGAAGAGATCGTTCCCAAGCAGCCTTCATAATGATGCTGGAGTTCTCAACTAACCCTTGACTATCTAATCGCTTTCTGAAAACTCATGCTTCTCTTCCAATGACCCTACTCAGCTGACCTTTTCCACTAGCCCTAGATGCCTGTGTTACTAGTAATGGATCAGAAAAGATATTTCACCTGAAAAAGGTATGGGGTATAAGCTACAGTAGCATCAGGATAGCAGCCCTATCGGGCCATCAAACATGGGAACGAAAAAGCAAATGTTATCTGCCCCGGGATACCTCCAGGAAGATAATCCATCATTAGCCCAATATGGTTTCCATATTCACCCATATAAAAGAAGGTATCCGGACCAAAGAGCTATGTCCCCTGCCTGCGATATGGTACCCATGGAGACATCTAGGAAATTCCTCCATTTAAAAGTATTGTATTTTGATATCCTGGGTTATGAAGGTGACCCCTGGATTCTCCAAGATTATGCCAGAAGGGCACAAGCTCTGGCACAGTCTACTAAGCAAATGACCGTCTGTCAACTGAGGACCTGCCTAGCTAAACTTGGAAACACTCATCATGAGAAGGCTGGGCTCTGGGAGATGAATGTTTTCAGTTACAGAAATACATGAAGTCTACTATGGTGTGGAAGGGCTTTAATTAACCTTAGTCAAAAAGTGTGGACCAGAATTTGCAGTAGCTCCTGGGCTAAACTGAGAGGTAATAAGTATAGGTAGTAAATGTTCTTACCCCATAATAAACCAGGTCAGGGACAGAAAGTATGCTGGGCATTGCTCCCATGGTGAGGCATGAGGCATTTTTGACAGAGATTCCTTTCCATTCTAGACCACTCACTATCCCTCTATATTCATGCCATCCAGCTTGCAGTTCCCACCTGGCATTCAATAGATTGTTTTCAAGCTCAATATCCCCTGCCTAGAAGTGACTCTTTTTGCAGCTGCCCAACTAGAGAAAAATCAAGAGTCTGGGAAATTCATTTCTTAAAACTTATTTTAATATCCATGTCTTTCATCTGTTGGGTAAAGCCAAAACAGTCTGGCCAGGTTTAAGTTACAAATTAACACATTTCTTTAAAAAAAAAAATTTTTTTTTTTTTTTTTGGTAAAGTAAATGAACATTGTGGCAATAAGGGGCCATCCTTGGAGAAAGTGAAACCCATATTAACAAAGCACGTCAAAACTAGAGTCCCACTGGGTTCTTCACTAGTGACCTGACCCACACCAGAAAAGGACAGCAATGTCTACTTGTCTCTGGAGTGGAGCTAGCTCATCCAAGGGCAAAGGTCTTGTCCCAATAGCAGCTGACCTGAGTCAGCACCATCTTTGTCCCAGATACACAATAAGGCTGAGGGTAGGGAATCTATCTTTCTGCTCCTCCCTTCAGAGTGGAGGTAGAAAAGGTAGAAGATAAAGCTCAATAGTCACAGTGGAGTTACTGTAGTTTCACTTCAAAGAAAACCTAACAATTCCAGGAGCCTGAACATGCAGACTAACTGGTCCTGAAAGGAATTAATTTTCTCTGAGGTTGAAGAGGGCAGGAAGTTAGAGGGAAGACTTAAAGATGCAGCATTTTTCCCCCAAAAGAAAATAAAGCTAAAAATGTTTTAAAGTAGAATTCAGGATCCAATCAAGTGAATCAGAATTGGAACTAGGATTCAATTATTGGAATAATTTTTTTTAAAGACTGAAGTTTCTGCCATGTCAGTGTGTAAGTAGCTACCACTGGTTTTTTTTTTTTTTAGCAAGGTGCTAATTCTCAGTTTTTCAGACCCCCAGGAGGGCCTCCTTCCTTGACAGCTTATAGTGTTTATCAGGTACCTGCTGAAAAACCAAGATTAGAAGCAAAGGGGAAAAAAAATGAAAGTTGTAGGGACAGGTACTAATAGAAGCCTCTAACTAAGGAGGACTCCCATTAAAGTCCCACTGACTTCACCAAACAGCTCTATCTCAAAAACTTGCTGTGATCACCCCATGATGATCCCCCATAGTGAGGGAAATAAAGTGGGTCCCATTGCTTAGAGAATCTGTTAGCAGTGGCATCTCCCCATTTCTCCCCCTGCCCAACACCCACATAAAAGAAACATGGGGGTTGTGAGCTGTTTGAGTGTGCTCACACACTGGCCTCCCTTTTCTCAGCCTCGGGGACTCTCCCCTTCCTGAATGCTGCATCTTTAAATATTTCTGGCTGAGCCCTCCTGCCACATGGTAGTAACATTCTAAGCTGGCTGCCACATGTTTGGGCTCTGGCGTCCTTCCCCCCTCTTTGGGTTCAGCACTCTGGTGTCTGGAGGGCAGAGAGCGGCCACGCAGCTCCCATTTCAGTTTCCTCTCCGGTTGAACACACACCTCGGTGACAATACAACTAAAAATCCAGATCCAAAAGAATGTTGAGATTTGACATCTCTAATTCCCCTTGAGATCTCTCAAAAATCCATCTGATGAGCCTAAACAAGTTAGCTACAACCACAGTGTGCTGGAACGCATGCACACCAGTTTGGAGGAGACAATAATGGAAAAGGAGCAGGGGAGCTTTCTGCCAAATGATCTAGCAGAGGAAAGCTTATATACTATTTAAATTTTCATGTAATTAACCAGAAACATAAAATTGTTAGTGAGCACAAAAATCATGTGAAGTAAGCTACTGATCCCTGTTGCTGCATTTGGCTCCCCAGCCTATTTTCTGTCTTTTTTTTCCTTTTAACAGATTCAACAGATACTATATTCAGAAAATCCAAGAGGATTGCATGGGCAGACAAACCTTTATTTAAAAAAATAGCACTTCAAATAAATTAAAAGGGACAACCGTCAAGTGTTTAAATTGTGAAGAAACAGTTGAAAACCTAGAGAGACTCCTAGTTGCAGTCTTCTAACCTTATTCCTTGTCTAATGGCAAAAAGCCATACATCTCCTCCCATTCAACTGTTTCCCTACTGAGATGAGGGAAACAATTGTTAACAGGAGGCCAGATGGAAGAGGAGAAAGCTGCATCTGACTGGAATGGACATTTCCACGTACCTGCTAATACGGGTTTCACTTTGTGACCAAATGTTTTCTTTCAAAAATAAAAAAAGGGGACTAGGGAAGCTGTAGGTCTTTAAAAACTGAAATTATTGGGGGGGTGGGGGGGGGGAAGGGGAACACTAACTCTAGTGCCATCAATGGGCAACAGCAACTTTTTTTTTCCTTTGTTGTCAAACACCATCCCCAGCTGAGCCTTTGTGCTGTGAGCTTTTCAGGAGATGTTACCTAAACTTTATTAAAAGAAAAGAACAAGTTTAAATATAGACACTGGACTAGCCCAGTCTGTATTTTCAAAGTCCACATTCTTCATCAGAAGCGCTGCATCAGGGACCCCCCCGAGTCTGCATGTTTGCACGTTCACAGTACATGGATCCAGTTAGTTTTTGTTTTTTCCCCCTCACTCAGAGCAGCCACACACGGCGGCCAGTGACGTGGGAACCTCAGGGCTTTTTCCTGCAGGGCCTGGCTGGCACTGCCCAAGGTTTCTTCTCAATGAGAACTGATGCTGTCATGCTCTATGGATGGGAAAAAAGCAAGAAAAAAAAGCACCTGGTACAGGTTTCATGAAATCCATTCAGATTCGCTATTCTCCGAATCCACTGCTGAATGCCATTTGTCCGCTTGTGTTGCACAGTCTTTGGCCTAGGAGTCTGTCTCAGTTTGAAGAGCTGTTATTGGATGCCCCAGAAGTTGATGCAATTGCAGCTCCAGCAGGGCTGCTTGTGGAAACTGATTTTCGGATGTGAGGAAGTAAATAGGGGTCACATGCCAGCTGCTGGACATCGATTCGATCCTCTTTTCGGTAGGCCAGGCAGCGCCGGATAAATGCCTAGAAAGTGAAAACAGCTTTGAGGAAGCCTGTTCCTACTAGAAATCTCAAGATCACTAGCCTGAGGTTTAGCAGCAGAATGAGAAATTTTTCAAAGACTGGGGCTAGGATCTTTTTTCAAATAAAATCACCCAATGTTAAAGCTGAGATTCAGAAAATACACCTGCTTCTCTCTCCCTCCACAAAACAAGGGGGGATGGAGGGAGGAATGTAGCCAATGCTAACCATACACCTCCTCCCCTCCCTACACCCCACTCCAACCCTGAGAAATTTGCATTAAAATAGTCACAGATGGGGGTGATTGACGTGCATTGCTGGCCTTACCCCTCTTCGGGCCCTTCACACTAGTGCCTCTACTGTAAATGGGGATGGGTGGTCCAAATAAGGAAGCGATAAACAAATGTAATGTAGAATTTGAACCATCTTTGGAAATTCCTTCCAAGAGCACCAATACCAGCAAAACCTCCAGGAGAAGATGAAGTGGTAAAAGACAATTCAGAGAAATAACTCAAAGCCATAAAGAACAAGTACTAATTTTTGGATATACTGTCTTTCCCATTGGAAAGCTTCTTGAGGGCAGGGATCACATTTGCTTTCCAGTTTTACTGTGAGAGTGTAGCACAGTACCTGGTACACAGCAAGCGCTTAATGAATGCCTGACTGACTAAAGTAGTCCGTCCCCAAACAAAAGTTTAGAGGGGCTTCCAGAGAGCACAATACACAGGAAAGGTTACCAGAAGAAACTTTCAGATTAGCTTGAAAAGAGACAAGGAAAATAAGAATTTTACTGTAATGTATAACCTATATCAGACTGCTTGTCATCTTGGGGAAGAGAAGGAGAAATATTTGGAACTCAAAATCTTTTTTAAAAATGCATCATGAAAACTGTCTTTACATTTAACTGGAAAAAAATACTGTAAAAAAAAAAAAAAAAGGTTAGTGAATCAAGCATTTCCTAAGTGCTTACTATATGCTATAGTATACGGAACAGTTTGGGAAGTATGAGGGAAGATGCAAAGGTTAAAAATACACTGTAGATGAGTCACATGTGGATAATAAAGGGATCAATAGTATCCTCAATGCCTGCCAGGTCATTTTGTACAGAAAGCCGTTCTGTCCCATAGAACTTGTAGGACATCACAAGGTCTGGGATGAGATTGAAGATCGGCCTCCTGAATTAACTGCTATTTAAGACTAATGGGGGCAGAGGGTCTTCATTCTAAACTACTAAACCAGAGCTGTCAAGCACATGGCTTGTGGGTCACATGTGGCTCACAACATTCCCAAGTGAAGCCCGAACTAGATTAAAATTTAACTGGGAACTATTTAACAAAATAAATAAAAATACAATAAAGCACAGATAATATTCATATGTGTTTTTGTAGGTCACTGTGTGCCTGCAGGGATTCTTCTGTACAGTTTAGTGGCCCTTGTTCGTTTCTGGGTTTAACATTACTGTTTTAAACAGTCACAAGCAAAACAACCAAAGGGAGCTGGCAAGATCACTAAGCCAAGTCCTGTCTAGCTCTTCTTGCACCTTCTATAAAGTCTTTTCTCGTTACCCCAGCCCACAATGGTCCTTCTGAACTCCTAGAGCACCTTGTACTCCTCATCAGTCATTTAAGGTGTCCAATGTGGTTATTTAACTTTTCTCATATCTTGGGATTATTTGATTTAGATCTGAAAGGGGACTTAAAGGCCATCTAGTCTAAATCCCTTATTTTACAAATGATGAAAAATGTACCTGCTTTTCTCTCCCTCCACAGAACAAAGGGGGCTGGAGAGAGAAATGTAGCCAATGCTAACCATTCACTTCCTCCCTTCCCTACACCCCCCCCCAACTCTTGAGCAATCTGCATTAAAACAGTCACAGATGGGGGTGACCGATGTGCACTGCTGGCCTTACTCCTCTTTGGGCCCTTTACATTGGTACCTCTACTACATATGGGGATGGGTGGTCCAACTAAGGAAGCGATAAACACATGTAGTAATGTAGAAAGATGGAAGTTCTAAGAGGTGAAATGATTTGTCCAAGGTCACAAAGGAGCCCGGGCATCTTCATTATTTTGTTTTATCGTCTTTCCTATTTGACTGAGCCATTCAAGGTAGCATCTGAGTATGGGAGCAGGAAATCATCCGTTAAATGAACAAAACTGCCTTTCCTTTCTTTTCCTTTCTTTTCCGATTGGCCAGCCAGTGACAGACAGATTTAACATTACTCATATGGCGAAAAAAGGGGGTGGGGAAGAGGGAGCAGTAGCAGGATTCCTGCGTCTGCTGCCATCAGTAGTAATTCATTACTGACCTAACATTTAAGTAACTTTTGGAAAAATAACCAACTTCATGCATCTGCTGCCATACAAGGAGCACTTCAGAGGGTAAAGTGAACATTCCACTCTTAGCATATGTCAAGTTTACCTTTGCTTCAGGTGTCACAACTGGCTTTGGAGGGAACTGCACCTCAGTAGCTTTAAGAATAGTATTCTCTTGCAGAATGTCTTGCTGTGACTGGTTATGGCCAAAAGGCTGTTATATTTATTAAAAAAGAAAAAGAATGATTGTTAAGGGCATCAGTTTAAAACATCACCATTCATTTACTGAAAAAGTTCAAGTGAAGAGAGGAGGAGGAAAGCAACCTCTTTAAAAAAGAGCTACTCAGAGGCTGGCAAAAGTCTGGAGCACGAATCCAAAGATTTAAAATGGGGAGCAGCAAACTCTCTAGTCCTGAGTAATGCTCACGGACCTGAACGAAACCAAGAGGGGTCAGAAAGAGGATAGAAAGATGAAAGACAGAACAGAAAACAGAAGAAGTGAGCAGGAAGGGAGGAATTAGAGAAAGAACACTCAAAACAAATGGCCCCAGGTGCTGCTCAACATCTTCAGTAGTACCAGGTTGTTGAACTGTTATACAATATTCTAAAATATAATTGCAAGCCTGAATTTAGCTTTGTAGCATTCCTCCTGTGAGAGCTAGACATTAATCAATAGTTCCTTCCTTATAAGCCCCACATGAACAACAGCACTGCCATATTACTTGAGAAGGGAAATAGTAAGCCTGGCAATCCCTGAGTAGTCTTCCCATTTTACAGAAGGACAAAGAAATAAAGGGAAAGTTGGAGAGTTAAAGAGGATGATAGAATCTTAATTAAGTGCTTGATTTCATTATTACCATTAAAAAAGACATTAAGAGATTACTGGGCTATATTAAAAAAAAAAAAAAAAAGAACTACACAAATAGGCAGTTGCCTCCAGCTCTGGATTTGAAAAAGATGTCATGGTCTAACAAACCACACAAACTGGGCGGGAGCCACAAAACGTGGCTTCTAGTCCTGCTAAGCAGTGCTATGATCTTGAGTAAATCACTTTTTGGTGTCATTTTCATTGTGACATTCTATGATTGTGTGAGTGTGAGTGTGTGTGTGTGTGTGTGTGCGCGCGCACATGTGTGATACAGAATGCCAAATATAAATATATAACTGCATGTTACAACATATAAGTCTTCTAAAAAAATCAGTGTTATCTATAGCAGAGAAGAACAGTCAGCAAATACGGTGATTGTATTTCTGTTTATATTTCTATTCCCAAGGTTAATTACTGGTTTAATTAGTGCTCTTTGCCTTCATCAAAGGCACAGAGGCATGATTGAAGATGAAAGTGTTTTCTGAGCCATCTCCCTGGTATGGAAACTTG
>CM053586.1:213588822-213622081 GCA_028646515.1 Pseudochirops corinnae
AGATGCAAACAAATGAAAAAATAGAAGGCAATGTGAAATATCTCCTTGAAAAAACCACTGACCTGGAAAACAGATCCAGGAGTGACAATTTAAAAATTATTGGACTACCTGAAAGCCATGATCAAAGAACTTAGAAAGCATCCTTCAAGAAATTCTCAAGGAAAATTGCCCAGATATTTTAGAACCAGAGGGCAAAACAGAACTTGAAAGAAAAAAACAAAAATCCTTTATAGACTATTGCAGCACTTTGTAAGCTATTTAACTTCATATAACAAAAAAACTTCCCACTATTTTTTGTGGGCACATAGTCACTAGTTTAAAATAATATTCATGGGAGCATAAATTAAAGGCTGGAAGAAATTTCAGAGGGCATCAAGTCCAAGCCCTTAATTTTACTGAGGAAGTTGAGAAATAGTAAAGTTAAGTGACTAACTAGTAAGGGACTATGTCATAACAGATGTTAACTTACACAAAGCAATTCTTAATCCTTATAATTCTTAATCCTTATCAAAAATTCTTATTAAGACTGCTTAATATTTATCTCTCTTCAAACAGCATTACATCTATAGAATTACTGGTTTAAACACTAAAGATCCATTTTCTTTTCTCATAATTAAAATTACTCCAAAAGAAAGTCAAATCCAAGGTCTAGAATATCTAAGAGCAGATTATTTTTGAGCAGACTTAACTAATGACAAAGAACATCACCCATTAAAACCATCATGGTGAATAAACATATTGAAAATGCTGCTTCTATATTTGACCTGGCATTCTACAATCTTATTTAATAACAAATTTTTGTGTAGGGTCTCTATGCACATACACTTGAACAAAATTAATTTTTAAAAAAGCCTAGTTTGGAGTGATAGTTTAGGGAGAAAGCCAACTCCTAAATAGTGACTGAACAAAGAAAAGGAGACAGAGATAAGGCCAAGGCTAGCACCTCCACTGGGCCATCTAAAAAGGAGGCAAAAATCAGAGATTGTGGTAGAAGCTAGGGACTGATCCTGACCCGCTGTTGCAGACCAGGGTGGTGGAAGACAGAAGCAAGAAAGACTAAAAACCAGCAACCCCACACACAACTGTGGCATGGTGGCAGCAATGACAAGCATATTACAGAAGGGAAATAACCAGAGTCTAGCAAACCTATTCAAGAATCCAAGAGGGCAAAATCTGCCCCTGAAACAAAATACCAATCCGTAAATTCGAGGCTAGAGACACTAAGCAGCAAACATAATTCAATAAGATACTGCAAAAGAAGTGTAAGTAGACTCTTCAGAAAAAAAGAATGGCTTACCCAAGAAGACTCCAAAGTGGAATGAAGAAATAAAGGAAGAGATAAAAATATGAAATTAAAGTTCTTTTGGAAAAAAACTAGAAGGAATAAACAGTTTAGAGCAGAAGGTTGAAAATATAACCTAAGTAGCAGACTTCTTGAAAAAATGAAAAAAGCAAACAGAAATCAATGTTTCCATGACACAAGAAATATTAAAAGTCTTTTAAAAGATTACTGAAAAATTAGAAGACTATATTAATTAATCTATCTACCACCAAAAACAAATAAGAAAATAGGTCAAGGAAAGATAATTTAACAATCACTGGACTCCTTAAAAACCATGGCCAAATAAAAAACTTGGACACTATATTTTAGGCAATCAGAAAACTGCACAGAACCATCAGAACTAGTTGGTAAAGTTAAAACAGAAAGAGCTCACCAATCACCTCCTGAAAGAAATCCTATACGGAAAAGCCCCAGAAACACAATGCTATAGTCCAAGTTCAGAGCTTCTAGGTCAAAGAAAAGATTTTTAAAATAAATCTTAAAGACTTGAATTCCTTTTTGTTAGATAAGACAGATTTTTTTTGTTAGATGAGGAAAGTTAAGATAAGACAGGGCTCTAAGCTTAATGAAGAATAACAAGGAATACAAATATTATCTATCTCTGCATGAGATAGATAAAAAAAACTAGGGCAAAAAAAATCCTAATAAATTCAGAAAAGCAGAAATATTGAGCATACCCTTTACTAACCACAACACAACAAAAAATTTTAATCAATAAAGGGAATTTGCAAAAAGAATTTGAATTTAAATGGTGACCAAAGAGATCAAAGAGGAAAACTACCCATATGAACAAAGAAAATTATAGCACCTAATTTTTGTGGCAGCAAAAAAAAAAAAACCCTTGAAACTAGAGGGTTGCTGATCTACTGGGACATGACTAAATAAAGCATGTTATATGAATGTAAATTAATATTATAGGACCAAAAGAAATAACAAAATATACAGTTTCAGATAAAACTGGTAAGGTCTATATGAACCTATGCAAGCAGAACCAAAAGCTCTCATTACAAAAGGAAAAAAAAAGGTTACTAAATTGGACATGCAATTAAAAAAGAAAAGTTTTAAAAAAATAAAGCAAATACACACAAAAAAAGAAATTCTAAAAAAACCAGAATTTTTAAAAAGTTGAATTCATATAATTAATAGCTTTATTAAAAAATCTGATTTTTTTTTTTTTAAAGGAGAAAAACCAAATTACCATGTCACTCTCCTACTCCAATCAACTCTTACAGCTACCTATTTACCTCTAGCGCAGCGGTTCTCAATCTATGGGTTATATTCAATTTGTAACAATCAAAATACATCCTGTATATCAGATATTTACATTACATTAATAACAGTAGCAAAATTACAGTTATGAAGTAGCAATGAAAATAATTTTATGGTTGGGGGTCACCACAACATGAGGAACTGTATTAAAGGGTCACAGCATTAGGAAGGTTGAGAATCACTGCTCTAGGATAACATATAGACTCCTTTATCTAGTTTTTAAAATACTTTACAAGCTGGAATTCTAATCCCAACCACACTAGAATTCTCTCTGTTCTTCACTCATAACACATCTCTAGAACGTACTTCCTCTTTACCTCTGCCTCTAAAAAGTATCTTTCCTCCTTGAAGACTCAGTTCAGGTTCTATCCTTCTATATCAGAGGTTCTCAAAGTTATATATACACCACTCCCCCTTAAAAAAAAAAATTACTCAGCACTCCCCTGGAAATCTACCTTCTTTAACCCTTTCGTGCTTTTTAAAAAATTTGCAACAGTTCAAAATATATAAAATACACATTTTTAAAAAATGACACATCTGAAATTTAATAATTTATTGTAAATTTGTGGGTTTTGTCCTGCATTGAAATTTTGATGGTGCAATACTGTACCACGTAACCAAATAGTATTGTATTGTAAACAAGTCATTACATGCACATATTTCTGCTGATGCATGCTGAACTTTCGAAAATGTGCTACCCTTGCCTGCCAACACTTGCTTCCTAAGACTTGTCAGCAGACTTGACCATTGACTGGTTATAACTTGCATTTGGTGTGTTTATTTGTAAAATAATGTAAATTACTGCTATGTCTTTAACTCTGTTACAGGAGAGATGAAACATGTATGAATGGTTTTTCCAAATTTTCTCATCTTTTCTTTCCTTATGCTTCTACTGTCCCCTTATTTTTATTCAATGGCCACCCCTCAATTGCACTGGAGGCTATTACTGCCCACCTGGATTGCTTCAGCACCCCCCCAGGGGGCAATATCACCCACTTTGGGAACTCCTATAAAAATCTACATGAAGTCTTTCATAATCCCCTATAAATGCTAGCATTAACAAACTATTTTATATAACCATTTTGTAATTATTCACTTTATATTTATGTTATACATATTTAAGCATCTGTTCTTTCTCCCATTAGTTTATAACGTCCCAGCAAGTAAAGACTATTTCATTCATTGTACTTCTGCCCTCAAAGCCTAGCACAGTGCCTGGCACATACAAGATTCCTGATGCTTGTTCACTGACTGACTTCGGAAAACTAATGAACCATGCTTCCCATCTCCTTCCCAGAAAAATGACTAAGTGCACAGTAAGACAGATTTTCAGGTATGTCTAACGTTTTGGTTTGTTTTACTTGGCCATATTTATTTGTTTCAAGGAACTGCTGCTATTTGGTGGGGGGTGGGGGCAGGTTGGGAGATAACTGGTAGTGGTAATGGTAAAAGAAGGAAAAAAGAAAAGCATGCCAAATGAACATTACAAAAATACACAGAAGAGAGAAGTTCAGAAAAGGACAGAGAGATGCAGGGCAGTTCTGTTACCATAATATTAAATGTAACATACATTTTAAGAAAATTAACTACATAATTGTTTACATTTTACATATAATTCTCTTTTCTGGCTTGGGTTTTGTTTTGGTTTACTTAAATGTCCACGTGTTTATGCTTGCTCATAATAAAAAAAGATTTTTAGAAAAACAGAGCCCCCCCCGAAGGAGAAGATTTTCACAGCCTCTCTGATAGCCTAGATTTATATGTAATAATCACACATAAGAATAGCTCTGCTGTAAGAAATGATGAATATAAGTAATTCAGAGAAATAAGGCAAATTTTGTATGAATATATATGGAGAACCTATGCAAAGAGAAATAAGCAGAACCAGGAAAACAATTTATATTGTGACCAAAATACTGTCAAGAAAAACACTGAAAATCTTCATAATTCTGACCAATGATGGGCTGATGATGAAGCACATCTCTTGTGTTGTTTTTGTTCAGGTGTTCCAATCATATCCGACCCTTCATGACCTTGTTTGGGGTTTTCTTAGCAAAGATACTACAATGGTTTGCCATTTTCTTCTCCAGCTCCCTTTGCAGATGAAGAAACTGAGGCAAACTGAGACTTTCCCAGGGTCACACAGCTAGTAAGTGTCTGAGGCCAAATTTGAACTCAGGTCTTCCTGACTTCACGTCCAGTGCTCTATCCACTGTGCCACCTAGCTGCCTCATGTCTCTTGTATGTTGGCAGAAAAGTGGTGGACTACAGGTACAGAATGAGTTCTATATTTTCAGACCTGACAAAAAATATGTTTATTTTGCTCAACAATATTTGTTACAAGGGAAGACTACTTATTAGTGGTAGGTAAAGGGAGTAACTGTGAAGTGACAATAATAGTCTTTAAAAGAGAAACAAAATTTTTAAAATAAGAAAAAGAGACTGACAAAAGACTATACCCAAAGGGTATACCCAAAGGTGCCCTGCACCCTATGAAAAGACAGAGGTATACAATCTCTAACTCTTCATCCAACTAGATTGTCTTACATGGAACCCAAAATTCACTTTTAATCTTTCTATGTCTTAGGTTTAGAGTCAGGAATTAAACAAAATTTTAAAACAAATACCCAGAAAATGGAATGAATGCTCATTCTCTTCTCTGCAATATTTACCCCAAAGGAATGACTCTCTAATGTAGAATTTCAAGCACTGTGACAACTGAGTGAAGGAGATATTTTTGGCTATATGGTGCACTTAGCGTCTCTCAAATTACGTTATAAAAGCAACAGCATTCTTCCACTTACTAATGACAGCCCAAAAATTATAACATAAGGAAATTATCTGATTTGATACTACAGAAAACATATTTCATCAAAATACTTGCCAAAGTAGGGTAAGAAAATAAGGCAAATTTATAGAAGCAGAAAATAATCAAATTGTATTTCAATAGATAGTAACTACATGAACAGGAGAGATTTGCTTGACTTGGGCTTTTTTGCCAATTACCAGAGCCAATTATTATTTACAAATGCTTGAGTTAAATAAGCTAATGATACCACTTATTTTAAAGCCCACTTAAGTACAAGCATGATACTTACCAGTAAGTACCAGCACCCTGTGAAGTCAGCTCCATACCATCAACTGAATTGTAACTATCATCATCCATAATCTTAGAAAGACCAAAATCTGTTATTTTTATTTCTCCACATGCTGTACCATTTACTAGAAGAATATTACCTAAAAGGAACAAAAACATTATGAGTGAGAAGAGACATAGATTAAAAGAAAAATTTACACAAGTAACAAGGGGATAATGATACCAAAATTAACACAAAAGTGAAAATGTGACTCCCTTGAATAAGAGCCTTAAATGGCGGGTTTTATTTTCCAGGTAAATGAATAAACAAACTATCTATATATACATTTATCATTTCTCTGCCAAAGTAAAGTACAACTGTAAATTTGCTCAGAATGTGGTAACTTTTTTATATGAACTTTTAACAAATCTCTTTAAACCAAATGATTGTTTGGAGGAAGATTAAGGAAACACATAAAATGAAATCAAAGCTAGTGCAACAGTGACACCTAGAGCTCCTATGAGAAGTTTGAGAAATATGGTGAATATGATGCTAGGAAAAAAATCCCAGGACAACCAAACGAAAAAGTCACTTAATTACAATCCTATCTTGTGTTCTCTAGATCATGTTCTGACACTGAAGTATGTGATCTAAGATGCAGATATCAGGAAAAAAGCTAGAAATTAAGAAAAACTTGTAGCTTTGGCTCAGCAAAGGAGATGAACAGGAACTGCTCTGTGAAACCTAAACAACAATATCTATATGGAGCCAAATGAAGATTTCTAAAGGAAATAGGAGTGGAAAAAAATGGCATGCCATAGGATAGTGGGAAAGATACCTAAGCTGCATACATTCTATTTCTCTATGGTGATGAATGTAATGCCTCTGCCCTTTTATAATAATTATTGAAGTTAGTCTGCTCTAAGCTAAATCAAAGTAGGAATGCTCAGAAAAAGCACTACCATTTGGACATTCCCCAAGACCTAAAAAGAAAAATGCTTCTAGAGAATAACAGGAAGAAGAAAAGTTGGAGTCAAAGTTCCTGAATTATACCTCCATATTCAGCTTCCCTGGCCCTAAAAACAAGTACTTAGTTTCAAGATTACCGAAAACCACTTGCATCACTTATGCTCTTTCCCAACCCCCATCTCCAGCCTGGTATTAACAGGATTCTTTGGTTCTTAACAAATTATGTTTATTAAATAGAAGGTATTTATTATAATCCCAGGAACAATAAGAAAATCCAACAGTTCTTCTATCTAGTAGTGAAACCTACCTGGTTTGAGATCATAGTGAATGATGGGAGGTTTGATTTCATTTAAGTACTTTAAAGCATTCACAATCTGCATAATAATGGATCGGGCCTCTTTTTCTGACATTAACTTGTGCTGTTTAAGGTAGAAGTCCAGATCGTTTCCCTCACAGTACTCTAACACTGTACAAAACCTAAAAGGTAAAAAAATGAAAGGAAAAAATTTATATTTAATATTTTAATTCAACTCAACAAACAGTAAATGATTAGTCGTAAAGTAAAATCATCAAGTAAGACTTTTCTACAATTCAAAAGAATGGCTTCTCACTCCTTTTTCCATTTTGTCCCTTCCTTTCCTTGCTACTTATTTGCTCATCACAAACCACAGGTCATTTATTCATTTATAGGAAGACAAACTTATAGAATCCTCAGGTCAAGAATGGCCACAATCAAAGATATTGGACTCTGATACTGCTTTGAGGACTTCTCTGAAAGAAATTTTGCCTAGGCCCACCTCCTCTGAACAGGGAGTCTAGTCCCTAGACTCAAGAACTTTAATACCTATGAACAAGACATTATTTGGAGGAGCTTCTTTCACAGATGCAAGAAATTTCAGAGCACAAATATGGAAGTACATGTATCTCTTAACTGTTTAGAAGAACCTGATTTTTATCTTCAATAGCACTAAAAGAGTGAATTTGACTAAGCAGAAAAGGCACTGGATTAGGAGTCAGGTAAAGTGGGTTACAGAACCAGTTCAGCTAATAACATGACCATATGACATTGAGTAAGTCATGTCGGGTCCCAGTTTCCTTCTTTAGAAAATGAGAGGCTGAGGAAATGAGAGCATCTGAACTTTAAATCACTATCAGTCCTAATAATCTGTGAATCTATGTCTAAAACAACTAGCCACAAAGGAAGGTAACAGAATTTCAGCATAATATGTAAAAAACATGTTTTATTGATGCTAACATGGTACAATCAAAGCGAGGCATTTTTCATTTCATAATTTACATAAAGTGCTATCATTTCAGAAAGCTCCTGGAATACATGAAAGGTATTTGTCTACAACAAACCAACCTAAAATGGAAATGCAAGACTATGATCAGTTAAAGATTCATTAAGTATTTGATTGTTACAAATGAAACAATGTATATAAACTTCAAAGTATATACTTCAGATATTTTTATTATTCTCTTCTTTATGGCATGGGGTTATTAAAAAAACACTTATTAAGCTTCTATTATAAACTAGAGGCTAACTATGCAATGAGGATACGAATACAAAAGTGAGACAATCTCTGTTCTTAAGGAGATTACATTCTTCAATGGGGAGAAGACAAACAGGGGAAAAGACAAGTAAATATAGGGATATGGGAGCAAGGTAGGCATGAAAAGTAGATGAAAGTGGTCACTAACAAAAGGCAGAATCAGGAAAGCCGTCTTGAAGAATTTGGCAGCGAGCTGAGCTTTGAAAGGAGCTAAGTAGATATGGGGAAGAAGAGCATTTCAGGTACGGTGGAAAAGCCAGTACAAATGCAGTGTGCATGAGGGGGAATAATGTAGAAGAGTATAGACAAATAATATGAAGTCAGTATGTGAAAGACATTCAATGCCAAATGGTGTATTTTAACCCTAAAGGCACTGAAGCTTCTGAAGTAGTGACACAGACCTACTCTTGAGAAATATCAATTTGGTAACTGTGTGAAAGACAAATTTGAAAGAGAAGAAAATGGAGTCAGAGACCACTTGGTGGATGGGGATAAAGGAAAGAATTCTAATAGTCCAGGCAGCAAAGGTCAGTTTTAGGGTAGTTGTATGACTAGAGAAGGGAATGGTGCATCTGAGAGATGTTGAAGATCTAAGAAATGAACGAATCCAGGGGGTAGGCAAGAGTGAAGAGGAGAGGATGACGTCTAGGTTACTAGTCTAGGAAGTCATAGCAAATGGAATAATGGTAGTCTGCTTGACAGAAATAAGAGAAATCATGTAGAGGGAAATAATGATTTGAGTTTGGTACATACTGAGATGCCTATGAAATGCATCCAGGTGGAAATGACAATCAGGAAAAGTAGATATGTAGATTTGGGAGTCATCTGAATAGAAATGATCTTTGAACCCACTGGAGCTGATAAAACTCACCAAGACAAGTAAATCCACACTTGTGGAGCAGGATACAGATGAAACTGCAGAGGAGATTTCACCTTCATTTGATAGAGGGGGGAAAACCTATCATGGCAGAGCAGCGTCATGAAAATTCAAAAATGCAAAGAGTATTTAGAAAGGGTTAACATTTTCAAACACTAAAGTCACAAAGAATAAAGACTGAGAAAATGTCACTGAATTTAACAATAAAAATATCACCGGTACTGTAGAAGGCAGTGTAAGAGAGACCGCAAATAGTTGAGAAGCGAGTGGGAAGTGAGAAAGTGAAAGCAAAGAGCATAGACAGCTTTTTCTAGGAGTTTGGCCTGTGAAAGAAAGAAGAAATGTAGGTCAAGTGAAGGCTTCTGTTGCTGTTGTTTTAAAAGCATTGGGAAGACTGAGGCATGTTTGAAGTTAACTTGACAATTGGGGAGAAAGGGGACAACTGAAGGGGCAAATACCTGGAGATAGGATCAAGGATGCCAAAAGAACAATTGGTCTTAGTGAGGAGGACTACCCTTTTCCTCTCAGGTGATTTCAAATGTGGAGTTGGGGATAAGATGGCTCTTGTGGACAGGTGTCCTCAATTTTTTCTACCCTAGGTTATAAAAAGTATGGTACATATTTATGGGAGCTAGGCATTCAGGCTTTCATAAACAGTAACTCATGTAATAATTCAACAAAATATAAGAAACTTTCAGATTTCAGCATAACTCTGACCTAAAATGCAGGCTGTAAAAATATTCTCTTCTAATCTCCAAAAATGTCAAATTGCTTTTAAAATTTATGTTCTTACATGTTTGTTGTTCTAGGGAAAAATTTCTCATGAACATAAGTCAAGAGCAAAATGACTCAATAGTCACAGAGAATAAATTCGGTTTCTTACATGAAAAGGAACAGATATATAGATATATATGTGTATATATATGTGTATATATATTACCAAAAATGGTAATCCAAAATTTACATTTGGCCCTGGAATTTTTTTTTTAACTTAAATGTTAATATGGAGGAATTTAATGTTCTAGGGCTTTTAAACAGAGTGAAAAAAAAAACACAAAAACGTCACAGTGTACCACAGACATGCTACAGGAGAGCAAAGGGAATGTAATTCAGATTCCCCAAATTGATACTTTTCTAACCCAACATTTCTCTGCAACTGATTTAATGATGGGAAAAGACTACTCTGTGAAAGGGTCAAGATGTGCCAAGTCTCAAACCTTCCTAGAGATATGGTAGAGTATCCCATCTATACATCTGGATTTTCAACTGCAGGGCACACAATAATCCTGTTTTGTTCCTTATGGGTACAGAATCATCCTGAAGACCCCTTGAGAAGACTATGTTCAATTTCTATGTAAAGACCCAAAGAAGAGAAATTTGAGAGGAATAAGGAGAAGAAATTACATATGTGACTTGAAGGTATTTAGGCTTATAAAGACAACTGAATTTGGGAAGGAAGAATACTTGGAAAAATTGAGAAAATGAAAATGAATAGTCTTGAAGTACAAATTTGACCTCTGGCTTTGGTGGAAGAAGGCTGAAGGAGGATCAAGGAATAGTGACCTAAAGACAAAGCTTCAAGAAGAAGGACTGAGGGAAAAGGAAAAGAAAAAGGTAGTTGGAAAGGCAAGTAAAAGGAAAAGGTAAATGGAACAAGTTGGAGGGTAAAGCAAATTGGCAGAGTGGATTGATAAGTGGGGCAAACTGGTGAAACAGAGAAGGGGTTAGTAGTGAGGGAGACAGAGAGTTGGGGTGTTGTAGCTTTGGAGTTGTTGATATTAAAAAAAAAAAAAAGCAAGATGACTTGGCCTGTAAAACTATTAGGAAGTGAAAAATGTCCTTAAAGTACTGAACCAGGTGTCAAGTGTGAGATATAAAATCACAAATAACATAAAAACATCAACAACCACACAATAATGAAAATCTCAATCAAGATGGACAACAGAGCTTACACTGGGTGTTAAATGTTTGTATTTCTGTCATAGTCAACTGAATGTTATCTATCTGCTCCACAGTTCTTCCTAGAAGAGGTGAAGGGATTCTAGGAACATCACTGCACACTCCAGAGTGTTAAAAGCAATGAAGCATTTCCAAAGGAAAGAGAAACAGGGCTTCAATGGGGAGAAAAAAAGGAGGTCAAAGGTAGAAGAGGGGAAAACTTGCCGTATATGGAATTTAGGGAATGAAAGTGTCTGTCACTGATGAAGAGAAAGAAAAGGTCAGCTGTACATTTAGAACTAAAAAAATTTGAATTTATTCCTAAAAAGGAGGGAGTTGAATGATCTGAGGAAGATAAAGCTGCTTGTACTCCTCTAAGGAATTAAATAGTAATCCTACAGAGCCATACAGTGAGAGATAATCCAGTAAGCATCAGAGGAAGAAAAGAAGAATACTGGTGATTTGTGATTTTCCTATTTAAGGGATACTGAGGAAATGCATTTATTGATATGAAAACAACAGAAAGGTCTACTATCTTCATGGGGCAGGTATCTGAAACAAAACAGAACCTTCTAAATCCCATTAAAATGGTTAACTATTATCTATCCTCTTTTGGTGATTCATGAAGGACAGATAGGAACCAAATAAGTATTGCCAAAGATTGTGAAATTATCAGCAAAAACTGAAGACCACTGACTGCTAGGAATAAAGAAAAGAAAAACTTTGTGAAGTTAATATCTGGCTAGGAGGATAGTGGCTTAAAATATAGGAATAATGTGTCTTTTTAGGTCCCTTCCAACTCTAAATTTCTGTGACTGTATGACCTTTCTAGCATATATGAGCTGAAGTAGATTCCTAAGTAGGTGGGGTGGTGGGGTTTTTCCAAAGTTTATGGATCACCTGTAAGGATCTTGTCAGGCCTAGGGTCTTTATTATGTAGTGGTCTGGTCTAGTTCAGAATTTTCATGGCAAAGTTCAAAGATTTTTAAAACTTCCCTAAACCAGTATGCAAAACTGATATGACAATTACCACACAGACATGCCTTTTTCATTTGTGCTACACCTATGTTCACTGCCACAGTACAAACTCATACTCTTGATATAGACCTAGAATTATAAAACTTCAGAGTTGGAAGGGACCTCAATAGTCATCTAATCCAACCCATAAGAATTTAAGAAAAAAAAAAAAAAGACCTGTTGTAATATGCCCATCATCCAGTGTCTGCTTAAAGATCTCTAAGGAGAGGTAACCCATCACCTCTTGAGTTAACCTGTTCCATTTTTTCATAGTTCTAATTGTAAGGAAGTTTTCCCTTACAATGAGTCAAGATTTGCCTCTCTGGAACTTTAACCCATTGATACCGGTTCTATTCTCTGCAACCTAATAGAACAACTCTTATTTATTCTTCCACATAACAGCCCTTCAAACACATGAAGGCAGTTATTCTTTGTTCCCCTTTCCCTTTACCCTAGACGTCTCCTCTATGAGTTAAAGCATTCCCAGTTCCTTCAACTGCTGCTCATATGACAAATACTCAAAGTCCTTTACCATTCAACTAGACTTTCCCCAGTTTATCAATGTCTGGGTTGTGGTGCCCAGAACTTGAAAACAATACTCCAGGTGAAGTCTGATGAAGACAGAATAAAATGGGACTTTCCTCTCTATTTCTAGAAGCTATGTTTCTCTTAATGTACTACAAGAACATGCCAGCTTTTTGGGTTGCCATGTCATACTATTGACTAATATTGAGCTTTCAGTCTACTAAAACCCTTAGAAATTTTTCAGAACAACTGTTCTCTAACCAACTCCCTAACCCCATCTTGTCCTGCTGAAGATGATTTTTTTGCACCCAAGTACTAAGCTCTCTATCTTATTGGATTCTTTCTGGAGGCTGACTATAAATCAGTTTGTTAACTATCCCTCTAAGCTTTACATTGTCTTCAAATACGATGAACACGACACCTACGCCTTTATCCAAGTCACTAATAAAAATATTGAAAAGCACAGGTCCAGACAGAGAACCTTGAGTCATTCCATTGGAGAACTAACTAAATCAACATTAAACCATAAATGACTTTTGAGTCTATCTAGTCATCCAGCCAATTCTGAATCCATCAAATTTGTGTTATCATATAATGAATGTCTTACTATCTTCTCCACAAAAACAAAATGAAATACATTATCAAAAGCTTTGCTAAAATCTAGGTAAACTATATAAACAGTATTCCTCTAATCTACTAATTTAATAATCCTGTCAAAAAAAGAAATAAGGTTAGTCTGGAATGATCTTCCTGAAGCCAATGATGGCTCTTTGTAATCCCTACTCCCTTTTCTAGATATTCACCAATGATCTGTATTTTATTCTAGAATTTTCCCAGGAACTGAAGTCAAGTTCATTGGTTTGAGGAGCAATGGAGTTTCTTCAAGGTTTTTAGGGTTGAGTCCAAGATGGGCAGAGCCAACATATATTCACTGGCATGGGTTATTTGGCCCCAAAGCATGTAGTTTATTTTAATGTGGAACCACTTCTCCCTAATACTGATAGGTTTAGTTTTGAGGGTTACTGGACTGTTATACTCTTCCTAGGACTGAACCTCAACTCTAGAGATGCTTAAGACATAGTCCTAGAAAATTCTGGAGACTGTTTAGATATCAGGTACAGTACTTACGAATCAGTATCAAGTGAAAAGTAGTCATACAGCTTAACTATCCGAGGATGATCCAGTTCTTTGTGAATTCGGTATTCCCTACATGCATGCCTACAAATGAAACAGACAATTAACAAGTTATGCTTCTCTGCTTCTATTTTGGGGCTATTTTCTAAGGATATTACTTAATCAACAAAAACAAAAACAAAAATCACTCATTTACCCCACTCTGTACCTGTTCCCTTTAATCTCTGACTTCATTTATCTGACTCCGGTAATATGGACATAGAGAAGAAAGGCAAAACTCCTCAGAGACTACATATGATGTACGCCATATGGAATTTTGTCTAAATCAAGTTTATTTTCTGATTGTCACTGACAGCAGTTTGAAAAGTTTCTGATGTCTTATTTTCTCAGCTTTAAAAACTGAAAGTTGAAGTTTGCTAAAAAGAGTCATTTTTCATGTAAGTTTAGTTCTTGATTTGGCAGAAATATTTCTAAACATAAGCCAATTTCATATGGTACAGACAAGGGGCAAAAGATTCAGGGGCTGGGTCACACAAAGTCCTTGCTACTTTGCTAAAGGAGAGACATGTTTGGTAGCATCTCAAATTTTATTCTAGAAGTATCACTTGAAGATGTTTTACATCATTTGAAAATAACCTTAGACTTCAAATTTAATCATATTGCTTAGTCTATAAGCCACTCAAATCTAAGAGCATTGCTACTCTCAATTATATTTCTACCTTTGAATCTTGAGTCCCAAGGATAAGTATAAAAATAAGCTGGCTAAATTTTCTTGATTTCAGAGTCCTGAGGTAGTGATTTAAAGGAAAGCTACTTATAATAAAGATTCTTGGCAAATGCCTTAAAAAAAATAAGCTCGCTAACAACATTCTTCCGTTTCAAATTTTTGCTTTATTCTCTATTTTTAAAGGGAAATATATTTAGAGCCTCAAAAACAATTGATTTTATCTGGACCTTTGGATAACACATACCTTTGATTGAGATACAATTACTGTACTTTTAATTACAAATTTTCTTACTGTGTAATTTTTAAAAATATTTTTAGAATTAACAGATAGCAATGTATAATTTTTTTTCTGTATACTTAATTCTAAATTTATTTTAATAATTCTCTTAAAAATCATTCTCAGGATAAATTCTAACCTTTCCCAAATGTTTTCATTTGTTTTTATCTTTCTTCCCTACTCTAAGCCCAGGCTTCACATTTCTATGCTCAATGCTACCCATTTGGGTCAGATGCCTTACAAACTGGTTACTCTGGTACAAAAAGCACTAAAAAAAAAAAAAAGTTTGATTTTATAAATTAGAGAATTCTAGGGATTTAGGAAAAAATAATTCAAAGCCTATGCCCTACAGCAGTGGTTCTCAACCTTCCTAATGCTGTGACCCTTTAATACCGTCTGCATGTCTATATGTGGGTGGACACGCCTGGAGACAGATAGAGGAATGGTGTCTCAGTTCCTAAGACCATCTGAAATATGCGTTTTCCAATGGTCTGAGGCGACCCCTGTGACAGGGTCATTCAAAACCCAAAGGGGTTGCGACCTACAGGTTGAGAACCACTGCCCTACAGATTATCATTTTTTCATTTTTAATAATATTTTTCTTATTCATTATCATCAGATGATGACAATATTATCATAACAGATACTTTATACAAGTATTAAGAGAAGTCTTTCACTTCATTTTTAAGAGTTAGTTTAAAAATCAAGCTGTCTATAGAGACAATGGTAAAACGTCCAGTATGGATCTCCTTTAGAGTTCAAGGTAGCTTATGGCATTTTGTTGAGCCTTTTGGTAAAGAAAAACTGAATTTTGGAAGGTATTATAATTTCAAATTCATGAGGAGTACCTGGATATCATTTAATATGTTATAACAAAGCGCAACAATGTTCCTAAGAGAGACAGGAAATTAGGATTTCAAAAGAATCATTAAATCTGTTCAAGCTTCCTGTTATAACAGCGATTAGAACACTCTGGAATATGTAGCAGCTATTCATGACCCTAGTTTTTCCAAAGTCTCCTCACTCTTTGGCTATGCCTAACTAACTGGGAATAAGAATACCCGAGTGTCCCTGCTTGCATATATTCTTTCTTTCAACTTAGTTACAAACTGGAGTGAAAATAGTTACTCAAAAAGAATGGAAGAACTGCTTGAAGTTTTGCTTTGAAGAGTCTGATTCAAGGGGCCTGCTGTTCCATCCCTTAATAAATCTAGGAACTAAGGGGAACAATTATACTTACTTCCCCTAGTACCTTGACTCACAAGATACCACAGATACCGAGATTTTCTTTGACTAACCTCTGAGCTTTGGGCCCCAGAGTCAACTGACTGAGAATGACCAAGGTAAGTAAATGACACAAATCATCACCCAAAGAATACAAAAGAAAAATGCATCAGAAAGGTATTTTCGGTGGGTAGATCTCAAAGATAATCTGTTCTGATGCCCTCAGGCACTGTGGAATCTTAGAATGGTAAGTGGCCTCACTCATAATTGGTCAGAAGAATACCTGGTTCTCTAATTTATTCTTAGTATCCATTTCATTGATAAATACATATTCAGTCAGTGGAATATATTTTACTTTATTTATATGACACATGCTTTCAATGGAGTGGCTCATCAAAATCACCTGAGCTACGTTTGCCTTCCTAGGACATGCTGGAGGCTAGGTACATTCAAGCAGGATGTACAAAAGGATGGACTCTGTGCATCAAAGTAAGTGTGGTGACACAAATAATTTGACAGATCTATAGGTCTCAGAAGCCACCTCAAATATCACTGCTATTTTTCTAGTGCTCATTTTACCACTGAAAAACAGAAGCGATTACAGAAAAAAAAAAACTTGACCTATCAAAGGGAGCTTTCTGATAGTGTTCAAGCACTTACTGTCAGCATTTGTCTAGTTTAATACACCACCAAATTAGAACAAATGTTAAACTTGATAGACAATCTAACAAATTAAATCTGCCTGATCTCCAAAGCAAAAGAGTCAGTAATTTACAATGTCTCCAATCTTATAGGAAGAAAGAGAAAACACTCAGAATGTGACACTAAAGGAACAAAGAATCACAAGAATTAATACATAATAATTAACTTGAAAAGACTGATTCCCCAAGCCCCCCATTTTAGTGTGGTATACTTCCTTCTGAGAACAGAAATATGAAAAGAACACAAACCTTCACTAAGTGACCAATATCAAGTATTCAATCTACTCTGTGTGTCATTGTACAGAATCAGAGGATCATGGACAACAAAGGTAAGCAGTTGCTTCAAACTCATTGATTTCATGGCATTAAAGGTACAGATCCCATCAGACAGCTTCTCTGTACATCCCTGCTTCCTCATGGTCCCATTTACTTGCCTTTGAACAGCAGATGGTGGTACCTCCCATGTACTCTGAATATGTACAATTATTTACACACTGTATCCTACATTAGAATGTGAGATCCTTGAGAGCAAGGATTCTTTTTTTTGTCTTTCTGTATATCTCTCTATCCTTCGCACAATGCATAGCATGTGTTAGGCAATGCTTGCTGATTGACTGGAGCTTCTGATCGCTGAATGATTTAAAAAAAAAAAATCTGTCCCCAGAAAGTTCACTTACTTGTGGTAATTCTCCTTTTTTTCATCTCTCCAGTTTTTATTTAACTGGTGAATTTTCACAGCTACGTATCTCTGTTCTGTTAAATCAAATGCCTACAAAGAGAAGGAAATTTAGATCATATTCAGAGGAACTGAAACTAATACTACAGGTATGGACAACTAAATTGAAGCTCTTGTTTTTCAGTTGAATATAATTAAAGGTCCAAAATATTTAAGTGACTCTGGCAGCAGATGGCATCCCATTATAACAGAATAGAATATTCAATCATTAAATGTCCTCTCTCAGCATAGTTCCTTGAGGTAAGATTATTTGGAAAATGATTCTACAATCTGTTAACTGTTATTGAGGTAAATGATAGAGAAGATAGAGATCAACTCCTATCCCTTAGATCACATCACAACAATAAAGACTAAAGAAGCCTCTTTTAAAACCCTTAAATTATATGTGAAAGTTGACTCAAATATTGTCCAAGACCTACTGGTACACTATGGCTCTTCTCTAGGACTGCTAAGAGAGGGAACACATGCTTTCACCAACAAATGGCCCTATTGATGAATTTAGAATTAATAAGAAGGTTTTACATCATAAAGTGAGAAGTATATATGATCTCTAACTATCTTAACAGATGTCATATTGGAAATCCCACTTTAGAAATCTGAAATCACCTGCAAAGGAGTTTCTCAGTCCTACAAGTAGGGAATCCTACAATAACCCTTGTAAAATACAAATAATAAATCATTAGTGTCTGTTTTGCAAATTCAGATTTAACATAATAGATTTTCTCTAACTAGGACACGTGTAAAGCTTTCAGAAGCTTTGCCAATGTATTAAGTAATTATATACCAACAATCCCTACTTCCTGTCTCTTTGCTTTTCTATACTTTACATACTCTGTACTACCTAGTAAGGCCTATAAAAGCATTGGTATCATCTTCTAACTGCCCATGGAGTGGTTCTTGTCAGTGTCCAGATAAATGAAAACGGCAAACATGAAATGTTTATCACCTTATGTTGACCCATTTTAAGTTTCATAAAAGAGAAAATGAAGGTGGTATCCATAAACAAAAATTTTTTTGATAAACCAATATAATTTTAAAAACCTTCTACTTTGAAACCTTGATACTAACTTATATAAAGCCTATTATACTATACTATGTTATATATTATTATTATTATTATTATTATTATACTAATGTTATAAAGTAATATAGCATTAAGTGGGGTTTTTTGAGGCTTTATAAATTATTCACCTAACTATATTAATGCCCATTTGTGGATCAATTTAAAACCAAGTAAAACAGGGTGGCTAGGTGGTACAGTGAATAGAGCACTAGCCCTGGAGTCAGGAGGACCAGAGTTCAAATCTGACCTCAGACACTTAACACTTACTAGCTGTGTGACCTTGGGCAAGTCACTTAACCCCAACTGCCCTGCATTGCCCCCTCCAAAAAAAAAAAAAAGGCAAAAAGGACCAAACCAAGTAAAACAACACTTAGTTATCTTAAATGTTGACTCTGGCCATTGGTAATGTAAATATCAAAAGCTAACCATTTTAAGGTTCAATGAGTTCTTAAGTATGAGTGCTTCCCGCACTCTACCAAGTCCTTCCATATAGTGAGGCATCAGGAATATATATCATCACACACAAAAAAATTAACCACAGTTGTTAGAAAGCACTCGTGAAGCACTGAAAATCTGGCTTTGACGATAGTAAAAGGCAGAAGAAAAAAAAATCAAAGAACTAGTTTCAACTTTACAATTGTAATGTCTTTCCTTCTATAGATCTAGATTTATTAGTGAAGACTTGGAGGTGAAAGAAAATCTGACCAAGGATTTTTAAAATTTCTCTATCTTCAATACAAGCCAGTCTGTTTGGAGTCAAACTTCATTTTAATCCAATATTAAGTAACACCTGACATAGTATCCATGATGCTCACAGGTGCTTTGATTCCTCAAGAAATTTAAGTAGTCCTTGGCTAATGACCCATTACAAACCTTTAGTCAAAATCAAGTATTTAGTAATGTATCTATAAACACAGTGGTCCTGTGATGAGGGTGATCCAGTGGAACTGCTTCACATCAGGACATTTACATTAGATAGGAGATTTAGCGAGTAATATGATTCAGAAAGATTAAAGTTTGGTCAAAATAAACAACTTCGCTTTTAAATCAGGATTGCCTATGATGCATTCTTGAAGTTTCTGTTTGTATCAAAAACTTTATGTTAACTGTCAGATTTCATTATTTAAAAAATTCTCCAAGTAGACAGAATATTTATTTTAATTTGGCCATCATTTATAGTAGCCAAGTTCCTGACACTTACCTTGTAAACTTCACTGAAACCACCTCTACCCAATAGATGTAACAACAAGTATCTGTCATTTAGCGTTGGATGATCTTTAAATCTATGAAAACAAAAAGACTGTTACTTCTTGAGGGCAAGAACTACAGAGTCTTCATGCTTTGCAAAATTCTCAAAAAATATAATATAGAAGGGGTAGTGAATATTAAGTATCTTTTGAAAGCACCTTAATATTTAGCACAAAACCCAATTTTTTAAACAAATTATAATTAAAAGGACTAGCAAATACCTATATACAATCCTTTTGAGTTGACTGAAAGTTTTCCAGAAATTACCATGGCAAAAAGGGTATCAATGAAATAATATTTTAAAATTTTAAATAAAGCACTCTGCAAACCTCAAAGCACTATATAAATGTAAATTATTCTCCAGTACACATGGAATGCTAGTTAAACTGTCTTGGTTTTTTTCTTTTTAAATAAAATAATCTGTCTTTAAAAAAATATTACGGAGTCATTGGCAAATAGAAAACAAGAAAAGCTTCCACTTACTACTTTTATCTTGGAACACTTGGAAACTGGATTGCCCCAAATGCCTTCCTTATTTAAAAATTATCTGGTTCACTGGTAAAGCAGAGATGTATGAACCAGTAATTGTCATAAAAATCATGGTTTAGAATCAGAAAAAAAAAAAAAAATGGAAAAAAAAAGGAACAAATTTTAAGTAGAAGCTATTTAATTCTATCATATCTACATTCCTTGACAATTTCAGACCTTGGATTTCTCTAAAAGGAAAGTTAAGTATTTGCCAACAATGATACTGGTGTGCTGAGTACTCAATGACATTTTTACTGTTTACAGAAACTTAAAGTTGAGCTAAAAGGAATTTCGCATCTTATGAATGCAGCATGGTAGCACTGGCTTTTGAGTCAAAAGATCTAAATCCCACCTCCAATACTTTAACTATTCATGAATTTCTTCGGCACTTAATTTCCTCATCCATAAAATGCTGAGA
Source organism: Pseudochirops corinnae (assembly GCA_028646515.1). Lineage (NCBI taxonomy): Eukaryota > Metazoa > Chordata > Mammalia > Diprotodontia > Pseudocheiridae > Pseudochirops > Pseudochirops corinnae. The sequence goes on from CM053586.1 coordinate 213,609,446, forward strand.
CTGGACTAGATAGTCTCTGAGGTCCCATGATCCTAGCTGAATACCCACATTTTACAGATAAGAAAACAGAGGCCAGGGAATCAAGTTAAGGGCAAAGCTTAGTCATATACTAAGGTCTCCCAATTGCTAGTTGAGTGGTCTTTTTGGTAGAGTAAGCTGTGTCTGAAAAACTCTTAATGGTCAAGTTATTCTCTAAATCACTTATATGTAAAGTGAACTTTCTATGCCTACTAGTAAAGATTCTCTTCTCACCAACAAATAAGCATGTAGCTATGACAACTTCTTAGACACCAGTAGCTCTTTAATTAAGTTGTCAAAGCCAACAACACTCACACCATTTCAGAAAATTCAACTGAATATCAGCATGTGTAAAAATGTTTCTAAAAAGTGCTTACTGTGAATTATCTTCATTATGTATCCTTTTTAATTCCCTGATATGTAGATTTCTAACTCTCTCTAGCCTTTCCAGCTCTGCCTGGATTTCCGCTTCCTCCTAAAATGAAATTGAAAGGAAAGATAACTTAGAACTGTAAGTATTTTAGTTTTCATAGCCTTTAAAAAAAAGCAACCACAGAAATTTATTTCACTTATTATATTATATAAGACAATAATCTGGTTAGCACAAAGAAAAGAATTATGTAATAAGCCAGACTAAATGTCAAGGGGAAAAAAATCTGGGTTTTTATAAACACTACAGATAGAAATTCATTCAATGAGGCTAGACTTTAGGATCTTATTTGATGTCAGTTCTATCAAAGATCCAACAGCAAAAAAAATTGGGAACCAAGATCTTAAATTAGAAATTGACTTTCATTATAAACAACAGCAGACAACATAAACAAACTATTTTAAAGATTCTCAGGAATAGCCAGTCACTAGATACCAAAGGTGAATTATCAGTATTTTCTAAATACCCTCAATAAGGTATCAGTAGAATGAATACACAGAACCTGTTATGGTCAGGGAATGATAGGTAACCCATTTCCTAGTCTTTTTTGCTCAAGAAAGGCTATGATTACTGCTACTTTTTTTAAACAATGAAAGAATTTTAACACAATTTTAAAACACAAATTTTAACAAAATTTAAAACACAAAACAATGTGCTTCCCTGAATACTTGATTTTTACCTTAGGGAACTCTAAGGGCAATGGGTAGAGTTGTCATTAAATTAGCACTTATTTCCTGAGTCCTCCACTGAACTTTAAATTAGTTCTCAAATGGAATTGAGGATAGGGAACTCAAAAACCAAAATCAGAAGATAAAAGGTAGAGAAGGCACTTTTAAAGCTTCTAAAATAATATCTTTAGTGTTCTGTGAGACTAATAATGGACCACAAAGCACAGGATAACCCTTACCTTTTTAAGATGACCTAGTCTGAGTTTGAAGATTTCTTCTTGTTCATGGTATTCAGCTAATGTTAACCTGGGAAAAAAAGAAAAGAATTAAGCCAGCTGGTTGCTTATAATTATAAAAAAATTATGCCTGTTTACAAGAAAGTAGCAAGGTATATGGCAAAATATACTCAGTTGTGAATAAAATATAATCAAGGGAAGAATTACTATTCAGTTCAGATAGCCCAGGAAAGAAAATTTATAATTTGGAGGTTCAATTTTTAAGTAAAAAGTCTAATTTTATCGTATATGAAAATTATGTGGAAAAGTTTCTTGGATCACAGTTCCTGTAACATCAGTCCTATGGCTCTTGGGTCACTTTTGTTAAAACTCTGAAAAGATATCAAATATGTAACTTTCAGAAATTAAAAATGTAAAAAATTTTCAATATGAACAACAATATTCCAAAAGTTTAGAATATCATGAGCCACTCTCTACCTTGGTACTACATATAAAATACCCTAAAAGGATTAACACAGGCTGAGGTCTCTTAAAATTACAATCTACCACTCCTAACCTGAGTTAAAACACAATTCCTCATTAACTTCACTTTCCATACTTCAAAAATATACATGCACACTAAAAATTAAAGTGGTGCACACCTGACTGTTTAGTCATATTCTCAAATGGCAAAATTTCACAGCATAAGAATGAATAAATTAAAAGACAACAGTAACATTTCTCTATTCATTCCCACAAAACCTCATCAATCTAAAACCATCAAAAGTAATGCAGGGCAGGAGGCAGAGTCAACGCAGCAGAGAAACAGAAAGCATAAAGAGACAACAAAATCTGAAGATACTACGACTGGAGCTGAGGTCAGATCAGGAGCATACTGCACTCACAGTGCTCTAGTGCCCAGGGAGAGGCTGAGAACCAAAGTAAGAAGAGGTGGTCCCCACAGCCAGGCACCATGACACCCATGGCATTTCAGGAAATGGTGCCAACTTGTCAGTCATCAAACATTTATTAAACACCTATAATATGTCAGGCATTATGTTAAGCACTGGGGACACAAATACAAATATTGTGAAAAAGAAAGTCTCTGCCCTTGAGGAGAACTTAGAATCTAACAGGGAAAGACAATATACAAAAAGAAGCTGAAAACTGGTAGTAAAGAATAAAGGAAACCAGCTCAGGGACTGGAGAAGTTCAAAGTACAAAAGAATGCAAAGTACAGCCAGGTGGGAAATGAAGTTAGTAGCTTTGCTGCCCACTAGGAAGTTTCAGGTCACAGATCAAGGGCAGCCTAAGAAGGAGACCTGTGCTGAGGGGTAGCATTCCCAAATAGAGAGGCCTGGAACAGAATGGGACAGCAAAAAAGGAGAAACTTCAGAAGCAAAAAATAATGAAATGGATCATCCCCAGGAGCAGAGCAGTGTCTTAGTTCCAGTATCAAGCTGAGCTTGCAAAGAAATAGCTGATGCAGAAATAATCAAGGAATAGCCAGGCAAAATTGAAATCTACAATTCTTTTACTCTGAACCAAGTTTCCCAATTGGCTGATACATTCCACTGTTGCTCAGAACCAAACCCCTGCTTGGGGAGAGAGAAAGGGATTTTGCCTTTGATTAATCACACTAAGAGCAATGGAAACTTATAGGTCCTTAACTTGTTCTTGAGATTCTGGAATAACAAACTCAATGCTCCAAGAAAGTAGCAACAGGACCAACCCAAACAAGATACCCTCTCCAAAAGTGCATCAGGGCCCAACCCTAATATCAATTCCAAAGTTAGAAAATGGGCTGTAAGAATGAGCAAAAATAAAAATCATTTCATTGTAAAAAGTAATAATAATGACAAAAAAGCTAAAAGATACAAACTCTGAAGAAATTTACTCCAAAAGCTCATTATAGCTTGGGTACACATTCAATTAGAATTCCTGGAATAAGAGAAAACAAGGTTTGGTTTTTTTTTTTTTTTTTTAAGTTTTTACAAATGAAACGGGAGTAATTATAGAAAAAATTGTAAAAGAAATGAGAGCTATGGAAAAAAAGAATTGAAAAAGCAATTAACAGCTCAGCACAAGGGGTACAAATCATACCCAAGCAACCAACTTCCTGAAATTCAGAATGGAACAAATAGAAGTCAATAACTCCATGAGACAAACAGAAATACTAACACAAAATCAAAGACTTTTTTATAAACAGAAGAACACGTAAGGTAAAAAGATACCAGTATGGAAAACAGATCAGGGGAGAGATAGTTTAAGAATCATTGGACTAGGGGTGACTAGGTGGTGCAGTGAATAGAGCACTGGCCCTGGAGTGAGGAGGACCTGAATTCAAATAAAGTCTCAGACACTTAACACTTTCTAGCCATGTGATCTTGAGCAAGTAACTTAACCCCAATTGCCCTCCAAAAAAGGAAAAAAAAAAACACTGGACTATCTGAATGTCATGATCAAAAAAAGAGCTGAGACATCATATTTTAAGGAATCGTAAAACTACCAGTCACTTCCTGAAAGAAATAGCAAAATGAAAACTCCCAGGAATATCACAGTCAAAATCCAGAGCTTCCAAGTCAAAGAAATAGTGCTACCAGCAGCTAAAAAAAAAAGAATTTAAATACCATGAAGAAGCCAGTCACCATGATAAAAGAACAAAGAACTTAGAATACCATGTTCTAGATTGCAAAGAATACAGACTTACAATCAAGAATAACTTCCAACAAAACTCAGTATAGTGCTACAAGAGGGAAAAATTGATCTTTAATGAAGTAAAGGACTTCCAAGAATTCCTAAGGAAAAGACCAGTGCTATATAGAAACTCTGAAGTTGAAGATTCATATGAAAAATAATACATGAACAAAGATAAGGGACTAAACAAAGATTAACTGCTTACATTCTAATATGGGAAAAAAATTACACGTATTCTCTCTGAAACTTATTATCAACAGGAATCAAAGAGAAAGTCCAGGAGTAGTCTTGTTATATCTTGACGATCTTAAGAAAATAATGGAAAGACAAGGTGAGAAAAAGGGAGGTTAGGGAAAATTCTCTTACGTGATCAAGGTGCACAAGTAGATAGCCATAGAAACAAGAAGAGAACAGGGAGTAGGGTAAGTAGCAGACACTTGAACCTCACTCTAACTGGTCAAAGGAAAAAAGAGCACACACAGAGGGTTGAAGAGAGAAATACATTTCATTTAACAGGGAAATAGGAGGTAAAGGGGAGAATAAGAGCAGGAGATTTGAGGGAACATAGACTAAGGGAAGTATTAGTCCTAAACAAAGCAAACTCTAAGAAACTTAAGAGTTCATTTTTCGTGGCAAGGAGCTGGAAACTGAAATGCTGCCCATAAATTGAGCAATGGCCGAACAAGTTATAGAATATAAGGAATACTACAAGAAATTATGAAGGGGACAATTTCAGGGAAACTGGGGAGTGTGGTAAGGAGAATCAGGAGAACAATCTGTGCAATGACAACAACACAGTAGAGGGAAACAACTTCTAAAGAATTAGGAACTCTTATAAACATAAAGACCAACCAAGCCAGAACTGATGATTAAACACACTGCTAATCTCTAGGCAGAGAGGTGAAGGACTTAGAGTACAGAATAAGGCAAACAAGTTTTCTGATATGGTCAATGCGGAAATTTGTTTTGGCTTATAGAGTTTTGTTTTTCTTTTGTTCTCCTTGAGGGGAGTAGGGGAGGGATTGTTGCTTATTAAAAAAAAAATTACATAATTTAAAAAAATAAAAGGCTTCACTCTTCATTGTGCTTGTGTGTACACATGTGAGAGGTGTGTGTGTGTGTGTGTGTGTGTGTGTGTGTGTGTGTGTGTGTGAGACAGATATGCAGGGCAAAGTGTTGGATAAACATAAAGACATAGATACTGGGGAGTAAGGACTCACTATTTCACTAAAACTACTGAGAAAACTGTAAAGAGTCTGGCAGTTTTAGATCACAACATATCATACCATACAACAAGATAAGCATCAAAAAGATATATGAGTCAGATAAAGGGAAACATCACAAACAAATCAGCACAAAAAAGGAAATCCCCTATCAAATCTATGGAAAGGAAAGATTTTTCGATCATGACCAAACAAGGCATAGAAAGAATTAACAGAAAATAAACTGGGTAACTTTGATTATATGCATTTTGATTTTTTTTTTTCCCAAGGGTTAGGGAGGATGGGGAGAAACAAGGCAAAGCAACTGGGGTTAAGTGACTCACCAAGCCACACAGATTTTAAGTGTCAAGTATCTGAGGCCAAATTTGAACTCGGGTCCTCCTGATTCCAGGGTTGGTGCTCTATTCACTGTGCTACCTAGCTGCCCTGATTATATACATTTTAAAAAACAGTCTGCACAAACAAAATCAATACAGTCAAAGTTACAAAGGAATGAGGTAACTGGGGAAAAATTTTTATAGCAAGTTTCTCTGATAAGTCTCATGGCTAAGATATATAAGGAATTTATTAAAATTTACAAGAGTAAGAACATTTCCCCAAAAGATAATGCAAATTAAATCAACTATGAAGTTCTATCTCATACATATCAGATTGACAAAGATGACAAAAAAAAGAGGAAAATGTCAACTGGGGCTTCAGGGGGAAGAAAGAAATACTAATGCACTGTTGGTAAAGCTGAATATTGATCTAGTCACTCCTGAAAGCAATTTGGTCAGTTCTAGATATCTTTTGACCTAGAGATACTGCCAGTCCTAGGTCTATACCCCCAAAGAAATTAAAAAAGAAAAAATAGGAAAAGGATTTATATGTGTGTATGTATACATATATATGTATGTATGTATGTCTAAACCAGCTCTTTCCATAAACTGGAAACGAAAGGAAACAAAATTCCTCACAATAGCGGCATAAGGTGAATTCCAATTAAAGTCCTAGAACAAGGAAAACAGTTTATGTTTCTTGTACAAGTCTTAAACCATTAAGCTCTATGAATCAACATTTAACAATTTAAAATATTGAAAATAAAATATCCAGGAGAGGTTCTACATCGCAAAACAGAGAAGTCACCAAAGCAAAAAAGTCATATTAATGTGGCAAACATACACACCTGGTTCACTCTTAGAAAGCTAAATAAATAATGGCATATGAATCTAATGGAATATTATTACTGCATCCATTTAAAAAATGACAAGGTTTTAGGGAAAAATGGCCAAGACCAATATGAAATGATGAAGGCGTTATATGAATAGAACAAGGAAAACGATTTATACAGTAACAATATCATTCAGAAAAGGAAATCTGAAAGAGCTGGGAACTCTATTCAATGCATTTGACAATGATTCCAGAGGGCAAAAGATGAAGCATGCTACCTACCTCCTAAAAGAGGTGTGGTGAACTAATATTACAGAATGAGTTGTATTTTGGGGCATGGTCAATATGGGAAGTTCTTTTGCTTGACTACATATATTTGTTATGAGGGTTTTGATTTCCTTTTTAGCTCTATTCAATGCGGAGAAGGATAGAGATGAGAGGGAGAGAAAAATAAGTGATAATTTAAAATTCAAAAGAAGTAACTTGAGACTCTACAAAAAACAAAAATATTTTCAACCAGGTTAATAGGATATGCAATTATAATGAAGTTTATGCTGGTAGAGGGGTAAAACTGAAAAGTGAATAAGGCTTTCTCTGCCACAGGTATGAAAACAAGGAAAGGATAACAATGACTTATGGTGGGAATTCAGTTGGAAGTAGAGGAAAATTTAGGAAGTGAAATGAGAATGATGCAAGAAATTCATGAAAAAAGAGTCAATAGTTTGGTAAAGGAGGCATAAAAAATTAGTGAAGAAAATAACTCCTTTAAAAATAGAACATGCCAAAGGGTAAAAGAGGTACAAAAATCTAATGAGGAGAAGGATGCCTTGAAAAGCAGAAGTGGACAAATGAAAGGTACTGAAATTCACTGAAGAAAAGAGCTCCTTAAAAAGCAGCATTGGCCAAATGGAAAAGGAGATACAAAAGCTCTCTGAAGAAAATAACTTTTTAATAGTCAGACTCAGACAAGTGGAAATTAATAACTTTATGAGACATCAAGAAACAACTAAATAAAATTTTTTTAAAATGAAAAAGTAGAATAAAATGTTAGATATCTTGTGGGAAAAAACAAATAAAATGAAAAATAGATCCAGAAGAGTTAATTTAAAAATTACTGTACTACCTTAAAGCCATTATAAAAAAAGGACTTAAAAATCATTTCAAAAAATTATCAAGGAAAACTGTTCTGATATTCAAGAACCAGAGAGTAAAACAGAAACTGAAAGAATTTACTGATGACTCCAGCTAGAGATCCCAAAATAAAAACTCCCAGGAATATTAAAACCAAACTCCAGAGCTCCCAGACCAAGGTGGAAATGCTACAAGTAGCCAGGAAGAAAGAAGTCAAATATCATGGAGCCACAGTCAGGATAACACAGATTTAGCAGCTTCTACATTAAAGGATTAGAGGGTTTGGAATATGATATTCTGGAGGGCAAAAGAGCTAAGATTACAACCAAGAATTCCCTACCAAGCAAAATTACGGATAATTTTCAGGGGAAGAATGGATATTCAATGAAATAAAAAACTTTCAAGCATTCCTGATGAAAAGACCAGAAGTGAATAGAAAATCTGACTTTCAAATAGAAGATTTAAGAGAAGCATAAAAAGGTAAATAGGAAAGGGAAATCTTTTTAAACTATTTGCATTCCTATATAGGAAAATGATACTTATAACTCCTAAAACTTTTCTCATTATTAGGGCAGTTAAAAGGAGTATAGTGTTAAAAGTCTAATATGATGGGATGGTTACCTAAAAAAATAAAATTAAGGGATGAGAAAGAGAAATGAACCGGGAGAAGGGCAAAGGGAGAGGTAGAATGGGATAAATTACATTACACAAAAGAGATGCAGAAGATCTTTTACAATGAAGGGAAAGATGGGAAAGGCAGGAGTCAGGAGAGGAACTGAACCTTACTCTCATCACAGAGAGAATGACATACACACTCATTTGGGTATAGAAACCTATCTTACCAGGGGCTGCTAGATGGCACAGTAAATAGAGGACCTGTCTGTGAGTCAGGAGGACCTGAGTTCAAATCTGGCCTCAGACCTTAACGCAAAAACTAGCCCTGTGTCCTTGGGCAAGTCACTTAACCCCAACTGCCCTGCCTTCCCCCCTCCAAAAAGCAAAAAAAGAAATCTATCTCACCTAACAAGAAAGTAGGAAGAGAAAAGAGAAGAGGGTGGTGATAGGAAGGAGCCTGCATTCAGGTAGATAAAAGAGAGAATTAAAATACTTTTAAGGATGCACAGGATAAATGGAGAGAAGGATAAATTGGGTGAGGGGGAAGAAAGGATGAAGGGACACAGACAGTTAATAATAGTAACTATGAAAAAAAACTTTACAGCACAAGTTTCTCTGGTAAAGACTTTTCTTCAAATATTTAGGGAACTGAGTCAAATTTAAAAAAAAAGCCAATCCTCAATGGATAAATGGAAAAATGATATGAAGAGGCAATTTTCAGAAAAAGTAATCAAAGTTATTAATAATCATATAAAATGCTCTAAATCACTACTGATTAGAGAAATGCACATTTAAAAAACTCTGAAGTATTATCCCACAACGATCAGATTGGTTAACATGACAGAAAAGGAAAATGACAAATGTTGAACTGGGATATGGAAAAGTAGAGACACTAATGCACTGTTGATGAAGGTATATACCAATCCAACCATTCTAGAGAGCAATTTGGAACAAAGCCCAAAGAGCTATAAAACTGTGCATATCCTTTGACCCAGTTCTATCACTAATACCTCTGTATCCCAAAGAGACAAAAAGCAAAAAAGAAAAGGACCTGTATATACAAAAAAAATCTATAGGAGCCCTTTTAGTGGTGATAAAGAATTGGAAAGTGAGGAGATGTCCATCAACTGGGGAATGGCTGAACAAGTTGTATACAATGGTGATGAAATACTATTGTGCTATAAAAAATGACAAGCTGGATGTTCCTAGAAAAACCTGGAAAAGACTTATGTAACCTGATGCAAACTGAAATGAGCAGAATCAGAACATGGTACAAAGTAACAACAACACTCTATGATGATCAACTGTGAATGCTATGAATGAGTTAGCAATTCTCAGCAATATAATGATCCATGCAATATAAAGATGCAATGATGAAAAATGCTATCCATCTCCTGAGAAAGAACTGATAGAGTCTGAATGCTGATCAAAGCATACTTTTAAATTTTTATTTCTTTACTTTTTTTTTGGTCTGTGTTTTCTTTCATACCATGACTACCATGGAAATATGTTTTGCATGACTGCACATATATAACCTATATCAAATTGCTTGCCTTCTTAATTGGGGGGGGGGGGGGAGGAGCAGGATTTGGAATTCCAAATTTTGAGGAAAGAATGTTGAAAAGTGTTTTTACATGCAACTGGGGAAAGAATAAAATATCAAATCATTATAAATAAATGAATAAATAAATAAAAGGCCCTCCTTCCTAGATTTCATGAGTCCAGATGACAAGTGCTTTCCCATAATGATAACCTGAGCAGAATTCTAATTAATATCCTGGACAAAGAAACCTCTTTAAGTCCCTTTTACTGTTCTTGAGCCAGCCAGTTCTTTTAATCACTATTTAACAATATTCAACTAAAATACTGAAAATAAAACACTGGATAGTGAGCTCTATATTACAAAAAAGTAACAAAGGGGGGAAAATGGTCAGATTAAAGTGACAAAAATAATAACTGGTTTAGAGAATTAATGCTGGGAGAAAGCATTCCAACTTTAGGAAAATTATCTGAAACTGTTAATGAAAACTTGTTACTCTGATGGGAGGCAAATATTAAAATGATGTAGCATAATCAAACAAACAAGCTTTCATTGAGTGTACTGTGTGCCAGTTATTATTCAAGGCAACAGAGATTTTTAAAGAGTGAAACAGTCCCTGCTCTTGAGAATTTTATATTCTACAGGAAGAAAACAAAATGTAAACAAGTTGCTTAAATATAAGGCCACTAGCAGCTGAGGGAACTGGGAAAGTCATCACATAGAAGGAGGAACATAAATTGCATTCTGAAGGGGAATTTCAGGAGTCAGAGGTTAGGTGATAATTGAAGATCGGGGACGCCCCTTGTAAAGGCACGGAGACAGGAGATGATGAAGTATTATGTGTGAAAAATGGGGGGAAATACTGGTAGCTCAGTGAGAGATGGAATGGGGTAAAACTTTAGGAAACAACTATAATATCTAGGAAAGAGATCAGGACCTGAACTAATGTGATGGTCATGTGTAGAGAGGAAAGGGGCCAGATGTGAGAGATGTTATGGAGGTAGAAACAAGATCTGAAAACAGACTGGGGACGTGACCAGACAAGGACTTGAGGAACACCGAAGTTGTCAACCTGAGAGATAGGGAGAATGGTGGTGCCTTGAACAGAAAAGGGGAAGTTCTAGACAGGAAACTGTTTGGAAGATAAAGACAATGAGTTCTGTTTAGGACATATTGAGATGTCTCTGGAATATCCAGTTTGAAATGTCCAACATGCAGTTAGTGATGCGAGCCTGGGGATGGATATATAAATCTGGTAACTACATGCTGAGATGATATAGGAGCTAATCAGTTGTCTGAAAAAGTGTACAGGTAGAAAAGTAGACCCAAGTCAGAGACTTGGGGTTCAGCCATAATTAGGGGATAAGGTATGGATGATAAGATAGCAAAGGAGAAAAACATAGTTAAACAAATAGTACAAGAATCAGGAAAGAGTAGGGTCACAAAAACTTAGGAGAGGATTCTGGGAAGATGGTGGAATAAGTCAGAAAATTCCAAGTTCTCATAATTTTCCACTACAAAAGAGTTAAAATGGTACATCAGGGCAAACACAGCATGGGTGCAAATAAATAAGAATAGAGCCACAACCCAGGTGTTCCTGGGACAATGTGAGAAGATTGGAAGAAAAATCCTAGAGTGAGGTTTGGTTTCTCTGAAGGGTAAACATCTCAAGGCTAGGGTCACTTTTAACAACCAGTAGCAGGCAGCTTAAACAATAGGTGACAAGCCCTGGGGTTGGTTGGTTTGAGAAGCTGCCTCAGTCTCAGCCACAGGAATTTTTAACCCTGGGGATAGTGAGGGGACTTGGGTATTTGAGCCCAGAAAAATCAAGGGAACCTCTGCTGACCAGGAACCACAGACCCAGCTGTGCTGTGAAGAGTGGCAGGGCAATAAGGAACCAGCGCAGGATTGGTGAGTGCAGAAGCAGTGGGGCAGAAAGCTCCTGGTTGTGGGCACTTACAGGGGGTTGGAAGTTTGGCTCTGGTTCCAAGCTAAAGGGGAAAACTGAAGATCTGGGGCAAGAGGCACCATTTTCCATACCCCAGGGCTAGAGTTAATTATAAAAATTAAGCTATTACCACAAAAATGCACAAAGGAGAAAGAATCCAACCATAGGAAGCTATTATGGAAATAGCGATGAGCAGGTTCATCTTCAGGAGGATATTGAAATAAAGAGACCCCCAAAGAGTAACATCAAATGGTCACCTGCCCAAAAAGAATTCACAGAATATCTTTAAAAATACTTTAAAAATCAAATGACAGGGAGAGTGGATCACCAGCAACTACGGCAGTTTCCAGAACTGTCAACCCATAAATGCCAAAGACAAACAAAGACAAAGTAAAAGGTCAGTGGAATGAGGCTAAATCTGGGGAGGACTTAGTACAGTCCAGCCTCTGCTCCCTGAGTGAGAAGCGGCAGAAGTACGGGGGACCCGCAGCCGCCTCCACGTGGCTGCTTCAGAGCTCCTGGCCTGCAGATTGTAAGGGGGCCAAGTGACCATTCAGAGGCTAAGCTCTCTTGCCTTAACCTGCCTGGATCAGGATAGTGGTCTTGGGAGGCAGTCCTGAGGTGTGTGACCAGTGAGCCAAAGGTGGTGGGGGCTACAGAGACAGTGCCCTCCTAACATCTCTAGCAGCTGCAAAAACCCCCGTGATTTGGGCCAAAGCTCTCCCCTCTGGAAGCAGAATTCTACTGTGGCAAAGAGCTCAAAAGACTGGCAACATGAGCAAGCAAAGGCAGCAAAGCAAGCACAGCCATACAAATTTAGATTCCTTTTTGGGGGACAAAAAGGATCAAAGCATGGAACAGGAGGAAGACAACACAGTCAAAACTCCTACGCCACAAACTTCCAAGAAAAATATAAACTGGTTACATGCCAAAGAGGAGTTCAAGAAGGATTTTGAAAATCAAGTAACAGAAGTGGAGGAAAAATTAGAAAGAGAAATGAGA
>CM053586.1:213628469-213642421 GCA_028646515.1 Pseudochirops corinnae
GGGGGAACTGGACCAGGGACCAGCCCTGGTAGAAGTGTTCCACCTGTTGCACGATCCTCACCACAACATTCCTTATCCAATCCCTTACCAGTAAGTATTCACCTGTTAAAGGATTAAAAAAAGAAAATCTTTCCCTTGGATTAATTATGGATAGAAACTGAGGAGGAAGGGTAAATGGAGGGGGAGGAAAGTCATAGTTTGGATTACCATGAGACTCTTAGTTGTATTTGGTGAATCTAATTTTCATATGTGATAGGCTGATGTGGTGGGGGTGGGTGAGTGGGCCGCAACATTTGCAAATTGATTGTGAATGCAGCAATGCTAAGATCCATCACAGAAAATGATTATTAATCCAAATAGTAAAAATTAGTATCCTTGCAAAGCTTTGGTATTTATAGTGTATTTTCTGACTTTAATCAACATGAAACAACTTAATTATCTTTGACATATTCTGGGCTATGGTAATTTATCAGTTTAATCACTTGCTAAAGTCTTGTCAATTCTAGCTTTATAACATCTCTCAAATCATCTTCTTTTCTCTAGTTACATGTCCACTCCCCTAATTCAGGACTTCATTACTTCTTATCAAGGTTACTGTAGTAGTTTCCTAATTGGATTCCCTGCCTCAACGCTCTGTCCCCTTTCTTATCTATCTTCCATACTTTGCCAAAATGATAGTCATAAAGCATAGAGTTGACTGTGTCACTTCTCTGTTCAGAGAGCTCCAGTGGCTCCCTATCATTTCTAGGATACAATATAAACTCTCCTGTTTGATTTTCAAGAAGCTGTTAACGAAATAGTTCTAGCTTCTCTTTCCAGATTTTGCATGTTACTTTTCATTCACTGTGGTCCAGCCAAACTGCTGAGCTGCTTTTCATTGTATGCAACATAACATTTCAAGTCTCCATGCCTTTTCATGGGTTGACCTCGATGTCTGAATGTGCTATTTCTCATCTTTACGTTTTAGAATCTGTAGTTTCTTTAAAGCTCAATTCAGGTACTCTCTCCTAAATGGAACCTTTTCTGAATTCCGTAATGGTTGTGAATCCCTTCTGAAATAATCATATATTGACTTTATATTTATTTACATGTGCTATGTGTTATTTTTATCAATAGAGAATGTAAGCTTATTGAGAGCAGGAACTGTTTTTGTCTTTTTATCCCTAATGCCTAGCATAGTACTTGGTATGTTATAGGTACTTAAAATGACTGAGAGCCATTTTAAGCAATTGATACTTATTTCCTAAGAAGTTTAGTTTTGAGATTCTGGTCCTCATTTGCATCTGTGACATTTTTCTTAAAATATTGGAAAGAAATTGGATTAACCATGCTTAATTCCTTTGAATTGTTTTGAATTTTGTTGTCACTGTTGTTCCAGATCTGTGATGGAGGGTGGGACGGAGAAGGGAATTCTCAGTGGGGAAATTCTTCTGTCATAAAACCAACAACTATTCTTTAACTTTGTCATGTTAGAGAGTTATCAGAGACTCAAATCCCATTGTTCCAGCCTTGTAGACTGATCTTTATTATACTTGCACTCATTTGTATTAATAGGACTACAAATTAAAGGAGAAGCTAGAAGTCTCAACAACTGCTAGATGGCTCTTTAGGAGCTTGAAAGGACATAGAACTGGGTTAGGGAGTCAGGAAACTTGGGTTCTTATTCTATCTCTGGTGCTAATTTTTTTGGGAGGGGGTAAGGTTAGACTGGTTGATCTTAAGGAAGTTGCTTATTTTTCCTCAGTTTATTTTGTAAATTGAGTAATATTGTGTACCTTTATACACAGAATGAATGCAATACTTCTGAAACATAACCTTTCAAAAAGCTTAAAGACAGTTGTTAGTGCCTCCTTTCCTCCTTCCCTGTTCCAGGCTAAACAGCTTAAGTTCTTCCCCTTCCTCTGCCTTTCTCACTAGGAAGTATTAAGTATTAGCAAGAGCACCATGTGCATGCTTTTACTTCTTTGGAGAAAGATAAAAAACTGCAGATTATTCTTATGTCTGTTATATTTTTAAACACTCAGTAGTATATTATAAATTTTGCATCCATGGAGGTAGTTATACTTGCAAAACCACAGAGACTCAAGCAAATGAAAAGATTTAGCTGTTATTTTATAATGGTCTTAACATTAACACTCCTATACTTTAATATGTGTAACTGTCTTGGAAATGGTTTTTGTGGTTCCGGCGTACATATTTTGATATGCTGAATTAGGTAGTGAGACCTCTGTTTCTTTTTATCTCTTTAATTCTTTATAAGCTTCTTAACATAGATTCTAAAATTCTTTAGAGTTAAGAAAGCTAAATGAGATTACAGAATGAGAAGTTTTGGAGAAATATGTTCTGTAGGCTTTCTTAGTAGAAATGAATGGCTCTCAACCTGTAGATCATGGATCCCTGTGGTCCCAAAACTCATTCAGAAACTATGAATTAACAAACACTATCTCTTGACTAATATGACTTGAACTTGTGTGAAAATTTCAAATGTTTGTAGATTATTTTGTGACTAAGGAAATACATAATAATAGCTACTGTGTGACTAAATGAATTTGCATTTTATTAATTAATGTATACTAATAGTATAAGTATTATCCTTTGGAACTTTATGAAACTTTTTATAATAAAACAAGTTTCTCATGCTCAGAAGTTGAATGTGGTACTAGCTCAGTGGCGCAGTGAATAGAACATGGGCCTTGGAGTCAGGAGGACCTGAGTTCAAATCCAGCCTCGGACACTTAACACTTACTAGCCATGTGACCTTGGGCAAGTCACTTAACCCCAATTGCCCTGCCTTCCCCCCTCTAAAAAAGCAAAAACAGAAGTTGGATGTGGTGGATAGGGAGTTTCATCTTTCTAAGTCACATTAGACTCATCTTTCCCTCAAGAAAACTAAACTTGATGTCTGAGAGAGCTCTGTGCCAGTTCTGCAATAAATAATGACTGAAAGGCAGTAGTTCTTTTTATTCACATACTAACACATGTAGTAACAATTTTAAATGCACATTAGGCTCCCAACAGGGAACCAAACCTTTTGTTCCCTATTTTTATGTAGCCATTAAAGATTAGAGAGCTCTCTTTGCCCCATATGGATAACGAAGCAAATTTTAAAAAATTCAACTGTATGTATCTTCTAAACTTTTCTTTTTTAATGTATTTGGCTCATTGTGTAAAAACAGTATGGCTCCTAATGCTGTTATAAAATAAGCTTCTTGAAGGCAAGGACAGTAAGTGTCATATTAGTGCCTTGGACCAGGAATTGAGAAATTACAGCTAGCAGGCCACATTTGGATGGGGCATACTTCTTATACCTCACTTGAACTAAGAATTTTTAAATATGGTTTTAAATACAATAAAATTTTATTTACAAATGTAAAAACCATTCTTACCATGGGACTCTAGAGCTTTTCAAAAACTGATTCCTCTTTAGGCTGAATACACTATAAATAAATAGATGCTTGCTTGAACAGTCTTAGTAATCATTTGTCATTTGGTATGCAAACGAATATTTATTAAAAATGAAGCGATGTTGGACAACTTTCCCCACATTATTTTCTAGATTTTGTTCCTACAGAAAGGGTACCTGCAATTGATGAGAGTTCTTCATAGAATTTACTTAACATTTGGGAGCCATAGATCCACTGAAGATAAGAAGTGAGAATGTTATAGATAATGGGTATCACAAAATATTTTGGAGCCTAACTATAACACTTATCTCATTTTGGGGTCTACTTTTATAATACTTAATCTTTCTAAATTCCATTTAGATGGATCCAAGATGAATTTGCCTCACTGCATCCTGTTCTGTAGAAAATAGTATTATGGTGAAGTCCTAGTGTACTTAATAGTATTGTCATTGTTTTTCTAAATTAAATGGAAATAGCTGAAGAGTGACTATGCTCAATCTTCAAAGTCTTAGGAAAAGTTTCTTAGGTAACTGCTACTATGTATTTTGTGATTAATTTTGGATTATTCAAATTACAACGACAATATGTCATAGTTGAATTAACACTGGTTCTCTCTGTCAGGGAGATAGTGGATAAGGGGATTGGATCTGGCACCATCTCATTAATTGTGCAGGCCAGTACTTCCTTTGCAGCATAAGGTCTTAGAGAGTTGCTCCCAGTACTGAGCTTAAGTGACCTCCCCAGAGTCACATAGCCAACATGGGTCAGAGGCTGGACTGGAAATCCCGTTTTGAGACTGACTCTTGTTCCGCTATGGTGGGCTGTCTGTTAGAGAATCTGGTTCAGATCATACCTTTGTCACTTATTACTAGTGTTATTTTGAGAAGTTTATTTAATCTCACAGGGCCTCAGTTTTCTTGTTTTGTGAAACAGTGGCTGGGAGTCTAGATAGTCTCTGAGGTGTCCCATTGGGATTGACTGAAATGTTTTCTATGTTCAGATATAAGTAGTAATAGTGTGTTACGTTCTTAATGATTGATTTCATAGTTATCATGTGTCTTGGTTTTTTGTCCGTGTATTTTTGGATTTGCCTTTGATAGCTGTGTGTTCTTGACCTGACACCGATGCATGTTTTGGCAGAACCTGAGTTGTTCTTCATGTCTAAGGTTTTGTTTGCTTTAATGTGTGTTCCAGCGGCGAGTGGAGCAGCCGCTGTATGGTCTAGATGGCAGTGCTGCAAAGGAGGCACAGGAAGAACACTCGGCTCTGCCAACCCTGATGTCGGTGATGCTGGCAAAACCTCGGCTTGACACTGAGCAGCTGGCACAGAGGGGAGCCGGCCTCTGCTTCACTTTTGTCTCGGTGAGCAGTAAACCTGAGCTCATGTCTGTCCTTACAAGTTATAGTCTACATGTATAAAGTAAAATAATATATATATGTATATATATATATATGTATGTATATATATAATTTATATATGTAAATGTGCTAAATATATTTCTATTTTTTCTGAAGGGGTATTATCCATTCCCACTTTTTCTTTTAGTCAACACTTGTACATTTGTTTCTTTCAGATCTTTAAATACTTCCAAATTAAGTCCTAGTATCTCCTGAGAAGGGAAATGTATTACATTTTTATCTTTTTTGATAGGAGACCCTCATAAAGTGAATCAGTCAGAATGAAGTAATCTCATTACAGTGAACATTTTTTTATACTTTTAAAAATTTCTAAACCTCAACCTACTTACTTCAGTCATATTTGCCAGAACAAATTAATATAGTACAAATTTTTCTACATGAATTATTCTTTATATGTATACTATTTATCACATGAATGAGTTAGAATTTCATTTACCTCTTCTGAAAGGTTACTGGCTAGGCATCCAGGTGACTGAGTCCCCAGAGTGCTGGACTTGGGAGTTAGAAGACTTAGGTTTAAATTCTGCTTCAGACATTTATAAGCTGTCTAACTCTGAGCAAATAATTTGTGCTCTCTCAGCCCCAGTTTCTTCATTTGTAAAATTGTGATAATAATAGCACTTATCTCATAGAATTGTTGTGAAGATCAAATGAGGGGAAAAAACCCAAACTCCAGTTTATCCAATAGACAACTTTTCCATTAGTCATTTAGGCTCTTATTTACTGATTGAACTTCTTTATTTATAGTAAGATTTGACCATTTCTTGTATCTTTTCTTTATCTGTATCCTCAGAATGAAATCATTTAAAATGTTTCTAAGTTGTTACTTTCATCATCTAAAACAATAAGCATGTTTTTTGTCACTATCTAATAGAATTTTAGGTTTTTAGATTTGAAAAATCTTCAGTATTCTTTAGTATAATTCCCCTATGTTGGTTATGGAAAAATGGTCTTTTCTTTATGCCATTGGGGGGAAAACATTTTTGTTTATAAAAAGTAGGGCTGATGCTTGTTGCAGGTGAACTGCCATCCCTTTTACTTCTCTTTCTTGTTTCTCTTCACACCCTCAGGCCAAATACCTTTATGTTCACCTTCATTGTAGGTCAGCCAGCTGCTTTCCTCTCCTTTTCCTCTACAGCTGGAATCTAGTGTATTCTGAGTTTGTTCCCCCTCTAGGATTTTAGGGAAGTCTTAAATACACAATTGTGGTGTGCTGGATTTGAAGTCAGTTGACTTGGATTGAAATCCTGACTCTGCCACCTATGTGACCTTGGGCAAAGTCTCTTTAACTTTACTAAGGCTTTAAATGAGGAGGTTAGACTAGATTACTTCTAAGGACCCTTTCTGTTCTAAATCTTTGATTCTGCAAACCTTTGTACCAGAGGTGTTTTATAATCCCATCTCTTCCTAAATTCCAACCCTCTAAAAGTTTACCCAGTAGGAAAGTCCCTTAATTTCATTTATTCATACACATGTATTTTCTACCCATTGTGATACTCCCTTCCCCCCACTCCCATCCATGGCCAGGGGCAGGGACTCTTTCATATTTTTCTCAGTTACTCTAGCACCCAGTACAGTTCTCTGTAGAAGTAGGTTATTAATTGCATTTTTGAACTGAATTGACCCTCATCATGAAGAAAACTTGCTTCTCTTATTTTTCCTCTTTACCTGCTAGCAACTCCTACTCTTTTATTTTTTTAAATAGTATTTCATTTTTTTCCTCAGTTACATGTCAAAAAAATTTTTAGCATCCATTTTTACAAGATTTTGAGTTCTCGTTTTTCTATCTCTCTGTCACCTCCCTTCTTTTGAAAATGATAGGCAGTTTGATATAGTTTTTACATACGGTATCCTGTAAAAATATTTCCATCTTAGTCACAGTAATGAAAGAAGAAGCAGGTCAAAAGGGAAAAAACCATGAGAAAAGAATAAAGTAAATAGAAAACATATGCTTAGGTCTCCATTCAGAGTTCATCACTTTTTGACAGCATTTTCCTTTGTGAGTCCTTTGTATTTGTCTTGGATCAGCTCAAGCTCTTTTAAATAGCTAAACTTAATATTAGAACGATTAAAGAAAGGGCCATAGAAAGTATTTATGTTTACACTTTTGTTAACAAACCAACAATTTAAAAGTTCTTGATGAATGGAAATACCATTATATTACTTCATTTTATAGAGCCAAGCTTACTATAGGGTAACTCCAGATGTTGTTTGGGGAAAACATTTCTTAGGATGCAGGGTAAGGAATTTTGTAGACAGTTGGGGCTGAAAAGGTGCAGCTTTGAAGAAGGAAGTAATAGAATAACAAAAAATATAAATGGTTTACTTTCTATTGTTTTGACTTCTGAAATCTTTTACATTTCCTGTTTCTTTTCTCTGCAGTTTAGGGAATTAATTTAAGAATCCAAAGATTTTTCTTGAATGAACCCATTTTGTTTTTTACATAATAGACATTTTCTTTTAATTTTAATTTTATTTTTTCTCAATTACATATAAATAAAAATTTGTAACATCTTTCTTTTAAAATTTTGAGTTTTTGAGGTGGCTAGGTGGCGCAGTGAATAGAGCACTGGCCCTGGAGTAAGGAGGACCTGAGTTCAAATTCACCCTCAGACACTTAACACAAAAAACTAGCCATGTTACCTTGGGCAAGTCAACTTAACCCCAATTGCCCTACTTTCCTCCCTCCAAAAAGCGAACTAAAATAAAATAAAATAAAATTTTGAGTTTTAAATTCTCTTTCCTCTTTCCTCCCTCCTTGAGAAGGCAAGTAATTTCATACAGAATATACATACATGTGCAACCATGCAAAACAATAATCAACATTTCCTAATAAACACCCCTGATAACTTCTGCCATCTTCCCATTATAATTTCCACTCTCCCATTATAATTTCTGGGGAAAAAAAAAAAACCAAAGCATGTAAAACCTTATATAGCACAAGGAGACCCTGCCATTTTTGTTTATCCTTTCCTGTTTCAAACACCCAAGTCACACTTCCAGTTCCGGGCACAAATTTGTCTCCACTCTGGAAAAACAGATGTCAAACAATCATTGAACTAAGAAAACCTTAGTAATAAGTTTCAAAACGAACTACCCAGAGAAAGATGGTTGTTCATAGACTAGCTGGAGGAGATGACAAATTTTACTTTTCCCTTAAAGAAACAAGGAATAAACTATTTTTGAAGAATTGAATATGTTTACCAATGAGGGAATAGTGAGTGATCCATTTTAACAGCTACAAAATTGAGATCTCTGGCAGTGAACAGTTTTAGTGTGAGGATCCTAATGAGATAAAACTACAGCTTAAAAAAAAAAAACTTTTAAAAAAGTGTTCTGTTTATACATCTGAAGATTTGAAACAAAGGTTAATAAAGTCTTTCTCTAGTTTTTAAAGAAAAAAAAGCACAAAGAGAGGGCTCTTTGGGCATAAGGCTGGGTTGTCTGATTGCCAGCCACACCAGTCAACCATATGTACCTGCTCATTAGGATTCCTGCCAATTCTATTCAGTCTTGCTGAGAATTAGAACTGAAATGAGTTGCATGATTTTTAATGCTTTTAATTGTTTTGTGCTTTTTATACTTTGCAACATACTTTCGCTTGGTATTTCTTGGGTGAGATTTTACTGGCCCAAAGTAATTTCCTTTGACTGTGAGCATAATGAATAGAGCATTGGACTTGAAGTCAGGAAGACTTGGTTTGATTATTGCCTCAGACACTGACATTTTTATCTATGGACAAGTGCTTTTAACCTCTCTGAGCAGGTTTCCTTTTATTTAAAATGAGAGTAGTAATGTGTTGTACCTACCTCTTGGGATTGAGGTGATCAGGTATATAAAAGGTATGTATGAAAGAGGTAAGTGTAGAAAGCATTTTGCAAAACTTGAAGGAGATAGTGTCAGATAAGTATTTTATAGTCTCACTTTTTAATTGTTCCCGCTCCTGCTTTTCACCTCCCATTCCTGATATTTTCTTAGAAATAGTTTTCGTTGGTTCAGTAGTCATTTCTCAAATGTCAGCAATATTGAGGACTAGGAAAGGTGTAAAATTTTCTGAGCTGTTGGAATAACTTTCATGAAATCCGTGTACTTAGAAAGAGATCTTCAGACAGTCTTTTGGAGTTTATTGACTTGTTTTTTAACAGTCCTAAAAAAGTTGTGAACTCCTGAGTTACTTGCTTTTTCAAACTACATTAGATTAGAGAGGAGAAAAACAAAGCATTCATTGATGGTAGAAATGACAGGTAACAACAAGGAATGGAAAAACCAATATTATAGCAGAGTATAATAGTTGATATTCTTAGAGTTGACCCAGAGTCATCAATAAAAAGTAAAGCCATATTTATACTGTGTCACAATGTGTATGTTTTACTTAAAATAGAAGAAGTTTTAATATTCCTTACCCCACATCTCTGTTTGTCTATGCTGTGTGTGTGTGTGTGTGTATAGAGAAGTTTTTTCTTTAAATTTATTTTTAATTTTCAACATTTACTTTTATAAGATTTTGAGTTCTCAATTTTTCCCCCTTACCTCCCCTCCTTCCCCAAGATGGCATGCAATTTGATATAGGCTATATATGTATGATCATATTAAATATATTTCCCCATTAGTCATGTTGTGAAAGAGGAATCAGAACACAGGAAAAACCACGAGAAAAAAAGAGAGAAAATAGTATGCTTCAATCTGCATTTGGACTCCATAGTTCTTTCTCTGTATGTGGATAGCATTTTACATTATGATGCTTTTGGAATTGTCTTAGGTTCCTGCATAACTCAGAAGAGCTAAGTCTAACAAAGTCAGTTTTTGCATAATTTTGCTGTTACTGTGTGGAATATTCTCCTAGTTCTGCTCTCTTGACTCAGCATCAGTTAATGCAAGTCTTTCCCGGTTTTTCTGAATCTTCCTGCTCACCTTTTCTTCTGGGAACAGTAGTATTCCACACAACTTATTCAGACATTCCCCAGTTGATGGGCATCCTCTCAGTTTCCAATTCTTTGCTAATGTAAAAAGAGCTGCTATAAATATTTTTGTACATTTGGGTCCTTTTCCTTTTTTTTTAATGATTTTTTTTGAGACACATACCCTGGATCAAAGGGTATGCATAGTTTTATAACCCTTTGGGCATAGGTACAAATTGCTCTCCAGAATGGTTGGATCAATTAATAACTCCACTAGCAATGCATTAGTATTCCAATTTTCACACATTTGAAGAGAGATTTGGGCATATTCGGAGTTAGATTGCATAGTGATGCACGTGTGCTTTAGTGATGAGGTTTTGTAAAGTGCTTTATAAATCCTAGAAGAGCATTAAATTACAATCAGTAATGTATAGTATTAGAAGTACACCTGAATTTTTGACAGCTGAGTGTTCATAGGTGATGTTTACCCACTTGATGTGTTAATAATTAACTAAGTTAAATGTCTCAGATTTAATTTATAGGATTTAGAACTGGACCTTACAGATCACCTTGTCTAGTTTAGATTTTTCCTGTAAATGAATTACTTTTGTCATGGTGGACTGGAATAGTTAAATTCCCATTCTGGAAACATGGTATATACTTTAACTTGTGTATTTGTGAGTGATAAGTCCCAATTTATGTTTAAAAAGTTTTATTTTTGTTAGTCTTTGGAGGAAAATTGGAAAAAATTGGTGACTGGTCTTGTGTCTTATTACAGGCTCAGCAAGGAAGCCCTTCTTCTACTGGATCTGGCAACACAGAGCATTCCTGCAGTTCCCAAAAACAGATTTCCATCCAGCACAAACAGACACAGGTATAGTGTGATAAAGAGTGCAAGAAACAACTCACTTAGGAACGTATCATACTACAGATAAAACATGACATTTCTCAGTTTTTGATACTGGCACTCTATTTTCTGAGGGAAAACATACTGTTCCTCTGTTTATTAATTTCATATTTTTTAAAGAAAATTGAGAGATTTTACCTTGTGTGTAAATTAGGTACTTTGGGAGCTAATTTAACTCTGAGGTATTTGTTATTTTAGCACTTTGGAATAGAAAATTTCATGCTACTTAGTATCATGCTACTAAAAGCAGATTTTTAAATTCAGAATTCCCATACGTATCTAGCAGGACCTTTCTTTTGTTTTTCCTAAAATATCAATGAACTACTGTATTTATATTGCCTATAATTAAATATATTGCCTATATTATTATATATCCCATAAGGAATTTTATTTCCGGTAGCCTTTTATCTTCCTAAGGTCTGGAGATGGAAGTGATTTTCATAGGATTTTAAAATTTAGAAGCTTGAAGGGTCTGTAAAATCATCTAGTTCCACTTACACATTTCATGGTCACCTACATACAACTCCATTTTGCAGTATTCTGTTGGCAGCATGAGTGGGAGACAAGTGATTCTTTCAGTCTAATTAAGTGCTGTTGTCTTTAGGACAATGTACTTGGCATTCTGGGAGTGTATGTGATGTTTCAGAAGCCATGTTCTCCATAGAAGTAGACTCCCTCCCCACCCCCCACCCCCAATCCTTTGGATAATTGTATAGTCTATATTTTAGGTCTGTTCTTCTGCTTGCTTCTTTGTTCCCACTAGGTGGCATATTTGTTCTTTATAGGATATTTTATAAAAAGTCCAGTTCTAATAAAAACTGGCTCATTTCTGGAGTGTTGTATTTCTGTATTTTTCACATAGTTCATTGGCATATCACCCCTGGTTTCTCAGAGGCCAAGTAGTTTGTGAATTGATATATTTGAATCTAGGGTTAACATTTTTTAAAATGCAGATTTAGAATTTTATTGACCATACTTAATGGGAAATAGTTAAAGGTTAAAGAATGCTATAGGTGAAAGGGATATTAATTTCCTTAAGGCATAGCATTATGGTTCACTTACATATACTAATACTATAGAATCTTAGATCATAAGGGCAAAAGGTTAAATCTATGCTTCTGTATAGATGTGACATTCTTAGAATATAACTCTTTGTTTTTTTTTCTCACTACAGTCTGACCTCACGATAGAAAAAATATCTGCATTAGAAAACAGTAAGAATTCTGATTTGGAGAAGAAGGAGGGGAGGATAGACGATTTATTGAGAGTGAGTGTTGAATTACATTTGTTTGAAATAAAAACATGAATTAATAATAAGCATAGATTTTGATATTTGGAGCATCTGAAGCATAGATGGAGATTGGAGATTCTTAACCTTTTTTGTGCTATGAATCCTTCTGGCAATCTCTGGTGAAGCCTATGGAGTCCTCAGAATGAAGTTTTAAAATTCATACATTTAAGATACATAAAATCACAGTGGAAACCAATTATACTGAAATGCATTTATCAGATTTTTTAAAAAGCTCATAGACAATAGGTTAGGCAACCCTGAATTAAAATAATATATGTAGTACACAGTCTAACTTCTCTCTAAACTTTAAAATACTCTATAAATGAGAACCATTGATTATTCTTCACAGCATTTACTATGTGAGTGATCTTGGGCAAGTCACTTAAACTCCCTCTGCCTCAGTTGTAAAACTGAGGGAGGATTGGACCAGATGACCTGTGAGTTCTTTTCCAACTCTAAATCCATCATCCTGAAGTCCCATTTTGGGGACCTCATCATGGTGTGAAAGTGATCTTGGACCCTTGAAGGCTGTGCCAGTGGAGTAGAAGCGTCTACTAGATTCTACCACATTGGAAAGGATTAAGAGCATAGATGTAGCAGTGGACTCTGCCATCTGAGGACCAGCCTAGCTAAGTTTAGCTGAGCTTATCAATAGGGCTTTCTTCAGCTACCAGATGTTAACTTTTTTTGGCCACAGAAACTTGTGAAAACATCTACTAAAGTGTAGAGGGATTGCGACCTATATGGGTGAAGGGAGTAGCCATGCCAGTGAAGCCACAAATCTTTAGAAATATTGAAGAATTGTATGAGTTATATAAAAGTGAGCTAAAAAAAATGTTTTGGAGAGCCAAGTGACAAGGTCTCTAAAAGTTCTTTCCAGCTTCTATGGCTTATAGAAAGGTAAATAATTTGTATTTGGGTATTCTGTATTAGTCTGTTGTTGAATTTTGGGAGTAGACAATTTAAACAGTAGCATTTATCTGAGGCATTACTTATTTCTAAACACTTATTTCTAAACACTTTCTTCAATTGCAATGCCTCATGCTTAATTTGATGCAGCAGTGCCCTTATCCATGGGGGTAATTGAATGACCACAGTTCATCTGTTATCTCTTGTACCATAAGACCCCTGTTAATCTCCATTGGTGAGCCTATCAATACCCAGTGTTCTGGGGGGAAGTAGAGAGTCTTCCTTTAGTTTTTTTTTTTTAATTATATATATGAGTGGGGCAGTGGGCTGTCTGTTTATTATGTCTCACCATTTGACTGATCTTCCTTCTTTTCTGGACCTATATCCATGTGATGACATTATTTGTACCCCTTGTCTTGAATAATTCTTTGTTGGTACTGTATTGTTGTCTACTCACACTTAATATGCACTTCTCTGTTGTCTTTGGGTGGTTCACAATTTTAATTCTTCATAAGACTAAGGTATTCCATCACTTTCCAATTCAGTTGCATATGAAATAAAATGTTTGTGTTGAAAAAAATAAGCCTGTTTTAAGTAGAAATTTGTGGCCATTAAAAAGCAGTATGTGGTTTCCTAAAGACATTTCTCTTTTTCTCTTCCTTTTGCACCATTCCATTTTTCAACAGTGGCCAAATTCATTTGAGTGATTATAGTTCTCATTTAGGAAGCTTTACAGTGCCTTCACATAGCCAGTCATGTGCAAACAGGAACATGAGGAAATCTTGTATTTTCTATTCCTTTTGGTTGTATGATGGCAAAAGATACCGTCTACTATAGAATGTCATTTGTAAAAGCCTACCTGTTCCCTTTTTATACCATCATCAGATGTTTCTTGGTTGCATGTGTTCATAAAAATGTTTTATAGCGATGTATAAATAGATATGTTAATCAGTAGTTATTATTAATATTCTTTTGATCTCTATAGACACAGAACAAAACTTTAGATCTTGTTACCAAACAAAACTGATGGTGAAGAGTTTATTACACAAAACCTTTACAGGGGCGGCTAGGTGTCGCAGTGAATGGAGCACCAGCCCTGGAGTCAGGAGGACCCGAGTTCAAAT
>CM053586.1:213642921-213660361 GCA_028646515.1 Pseudochirops corinnae
CTGAAGTAAGCCATTCATTTTTAAACAATGGTTACAACTTTTGGCCATTGTTCCTAATTCTGCTCCCAGGAACCAAGCAGAATTAGTATAATCTCTACTCCACCTGCTATCTGGTGTCCCCAAATTAAATTAAATATCTAAATATCTCCACCCCAATTTCTCCAAATAATTATCTCCTTCATAGGGCAGGATGTTTAGGTTCCTAGACTGGGAAATAAGTTCCTAAACACAAAGAACATTTAATGAAGTTTGGTCTATGCTACCTCATTACATAGAATCCACATTAACATTCATATCTACTCAGAACTGAGTGTTACTTCATCACATAAGGATTAATAATAACTAGTATTTATATATTACTTTTAGGTTTGCAAAACACTTTACATATTATCTCGCAGGTGCTCCCCATTCTACAGATGAAGAAACTATAGTTGAGTGAGATCAAATGACTTACTCAGGGTCATACAACTAGTAAAAATCTGAGGAAGAATTTGAATTTAGGTCTTTCTGATTCCAAGTCCAGTCCTACACCACCTGAGAGGAGTCTGAAAGGCACAGCTATCTACGAACTCTACTCTTAATGTCAGCGGCACCACAATTTGCTCTGTTCCTCAGGTCTGAAATCTTGGGTATCACTGTATCTTCGGCTCTTACTTCTTCTGTTTCCCCTCTCACATCTATTCAGTTACCAAATTCTATTGATTTTGCCTCTACAACATCTCCCTGAGTCCTTACTTCCCTATTCTGACCTACCTGTACATTAACAGCCTTTTCAAGGTCTTCCATTCTCCAATCTAATCCATTCTTCATACCACTGCCAGATCCTCCTCACACATGGATCTATTCATGTCACTCCTCTCTTCAAAAACCTTTCGTAGTTCCCTCTTATCTTCTAGATTCCTGTCCATTCTTGACAACCCAACTCAAGTATTTTCTCTTCTTATGCCATCTTCCATGATTCCCAATATCAGGGAACAGCCTCCCCTCCAGCCCCCAACAAAAAAAAAAAATCACAAGAGTCTCAAAAAGTTGGAAGGAACCCCAGAGGAAGAAAATCTAGTCCAACCTCTAACATGAAAGGGAACCACCTCCAACTCACAGCCAACAAGAAGTCTTAGCCTAAGCCTCAAGCACTCCAGGTAGAGAGAACTTGAAAATGCTTGAAATCAGGAGAATACGCCTCCCAGGGTTCTCTTTAAGATTCAAATGCAATAATATTTGTAAAGCACTTAGTACAGTGCCTGGCACATAGTAGGTGCTAAAGAAGTTATTGTTATTTTTATTGCTGCTGTTATTAAATGGGTTGAAATCATGACTTAAGACATTTACTAGCTTTGTCACCTTGATCATTTGGGATCATAGAGTCTCGGTTTCCTCATTTATAAATTGCAAGAATATCTACCATACCTCACAGAAAGAAAGTACTTGCAAAGCACTTATATATAAATGTGAATAATAAAGGCAATTATAATCTCCTGAGGTAACCCATTCCACTTTTAGATAGTTCTGTTAGGAAGTTTTTCCTTACATCAAGCCTTAATCAGCCTCTGCTACATCATTCTCTCTCACAAGAACAGAAACAATACCATTCTTAATTCAGTTCTTTGGGACCAAAGAAAACAAGTCTAACCCCTCTTCCATACAAGAGCCCTTAAAATAATTAAGAGATAGCAATTATGTTACCCTTAAGTCTTTTCCCCTAAAGGTGACAAGCCCAGTTCCTTCAACCACTCCTCATATAATACACTCTCACTTACTATTCTGATCACCGTCCTCTGGAAGTACTCCAGTTTGCCAGCATTCTTTGCAAAATATAGTGCCCCAAACTGAGCATAATACCCCAGATGTGGTCTGGCAGAGTACAACAGGAACTCACACAGCACTTTATTTTTCACTTCTCTAATACATGTATTATGAACCACTGTAAATTGCTGTTTTCTAGTGCTTTCCCTCTGTGATTATCTCCAATTTATCCTTTCTATAGTTGGTTCCCTGTTGTCTCCAGAGTAAAATTCAAACTCCTTTGCCTGGCACTCAAAAGCACCACAATATGGCACCATCCTACCTTTCCAGTCTTATCTCATTCTTCCCTTAACACTTACTTCAGTTAAACTCAATTACACTCTTTTTCCCACATACACCCATAATTTCCTTGTCTCCATGTCTCTGCTCATTCTGTTCCCTATGCCTAGATAACCTTCCCTTCCCTTCTTTGGTGGATTCCTATCAATCCTTGACAGCCCAAGTGAAATACTATCTCTTCTATGAAACATTCCATGATCCCCAAGATCAGTAACAACTGATGTTGTTTGTATATAGTTGTTTGTATGTTCCTTTAAACTGTGAACTCCTTGAAAATAGGAATTATGTTTGCCTTTCTTTGTATCCCCCAACTCTAAGCACACAGTTCCTGGCACAATGAAGGGGCTTAATAGATGCTTATTAACTTGACCTGACTAGGAATGTCCTAGCCCCTTAACAGAATGTCCACCCTCCCCACCAAGGACTTAGTACATTATTCTTCCTTCTTTCCTTGAATTAAGTGAATTACAACATATATAAAGATTATGATCAAAGCAAAAAACTACAATTCCAAGGTAGGTCATTATGTAGGGAATAGTAGTGAGAAGTATAGCTCAATGAAAGTTGTCATGTATTGGGGCCGCTAGGTAGCGCAGTGAATAGAGCACCGGCCCTGGAGCCAGGAGGACCTGCATTCAAATCCAGCTTCAGACACTTAACACAAAAAACTAGCCATGTGACCTTGGGCAAGTCACTTAACCCCCATTGCCCTACCTTCCTGCCTCCAAAAAAAAAAAAAAAAAGATAGAAAGTTGTCATGTTTCTATTGCATTTCCTTCCACCAACTTTCCCAAAGCAGATTATGAGTCTTCAGATTTCCATCCTCAACTTGGAATTCTAGCATTTTAGTAAGCATACCAAGCTAACTAAACTATAAGAATCAGTGACCAAATCCATTTCAAGAATTAAGCATGCTGAATCCTAATCATAAAAAAGAAATAAAAAAACAAAAAAAGGAGTGGGAAGAAAGGACAACTTAAAACAACTTATAAATTGGTCTGAAAGGTTTCTTTGCATGGATTTGCTAGGCAAAAATACTAGTGGAAATAAACTGGCTCTTTTCCACAACCTCCTCTCTATATCATTTTGTTACAGACACTTTTAGATAACCAAAAAACAGTTAAGCTGTAGTTCTAAGATCTGTGCTTTGAGGATCTATAGAAGTTTAATAAATATTACCTTGGATTCACTGACCTAAAATGAAATTAGCACTAGGACATACCTACTAGAATAAAGAAACAGAAATATTTCTACATTGCAATAAAGATATCTTTGACTAATCTCTCCTCCACTATATCTCAAAGTCCAAAACAGTGTAAAAATTATTTAGAAAATTACTTAATACAATTATGAATATATGCAACTCCTAAAGTCCTGAATTCCAATTTCATATACACACACTCAGACACCCTCCTGTAGAAAGACATCCCAAACTTATGAAAATTTGAAAAGATCATGCCAATTCAGAAGTCATTTCCTGCTGCTTTTAACAATGCCCTCAAGTCACTGCCAGAATTATTTTCTTCTTCCAGTTTGTCAGTCATGGCCTCCTTCCTCTTGCCACAACTATGTTCCTATTCTTTGTGTTGGACGAGAAGCTTCTTTAAACATAGGGCTAATCTGTGACTCCTTTCTTCCTTTTTTGTAACCTAGCATCCAACGAGGGACATGATACTAAGGGTCTCCCAGATGAGGAAATAACAGATCAATTTCCTGAAGAAAATTCCTTTGACACAGTAACTCTTAAGAATGCAATCTCTGCCATGGAAACTGGGGACCAATGGAACATCTGACACAACTTTAACTCCTACAGATGGTCCAGGAATTTCCATTGGTGACAAACACATTTCCCTAACTGAAAATAAATTACCCAAGGATGTTCTCAAGTGATTAGGAAATGGAACTAGTTTATGTGCCAGGCTAGGCACTGGGGATAGAGCAACAAAAATGACAAAGTCTGGAAGGCCCTTGGAAATTGTTCATCTAGCCAGGGGTGGGGAACCTGTGGCCCTCTAGGTCCTCAAGTGCAGCCTTTTGATTGAATCCAAACTTCACAGAAAACTTGAGAATCTAGAAGGTCACATGTGACCTCAAGGCCACAGGTTCCCCATCACTGATTCTAGTCTAACTCATCATCTTATAGATGAGTAAACGGAGGTCCAGAGAAGTTAAGTGACATGACACAGGTAAGGAAGTGGCACCAGCCTGGATTTGAAATCATTTCCTTTGACTCCAAAGCCAATTCTCTTTCCCCTGTACCACTCAAGACAGCAATGTCAATGCAGTTAACATGCCAAGGTAGGCTTATCAATCAACAAGCATTTATTATATGCCAGGCACTATGACAGGCACTGGGGACACAAAAATGAAACAGTCACTGCCCTCAAGGAGCTTACATTATAATAAGGAAAAAACAAATACAAGTAAACACAAAGAAAACAAAGTATTTTTCAGAAGGGGGCATCAATGGTGAGAACAAATGTCACTTTAGTCAAGCAGTGAAGAGATCAAGGTACTCTACTAAGTGGAGATGAGTAGGGGATGCAAAAGCATAGAGAATGGAGATAGAATGTTGTTTATGAGAACCATAGAGTGTTTAAAGGAGAACTGGTGGGCTAGTGTCTGACTGTGAAAGTATATAAACCTCAGAAGAATTTATATCTGATTCCAGAGGCAACAGGAAGCCCCTGGAATTTTTTGAGCAGGGAATGACTAGGTCAAACCTATGCTTCAGGAATAGTACTTTGGCAGCTTTGTGGGAGATGAACTGGAGTGAAGAGAATTAAATACATGAAACCAATTAGGAGAGTGTTGAAATCCAGGTAAGAGGTGACTAGGCCTGAACTAAGTGGAGTGCATGTGAGAGGCAAGACAAGGACAGATATGAGAGAAATTTTTGGAGCTTACAAATCTGGGTGATTAGGAAAATGATGATGCCTTAAAAGAAATATAGAATAGAGGGAGCAGGAGAGAGATGGAGAAAATGAATTGCTTTGAACACGTTAACCTGGGATGCTTAGCAGTGGGAAATGTCCAACTGGCAGTTGGTGATACAGGACATGAGCTCAGAGAAAATACATATAAAAGGAGTCACCTAGGGGTGGCTACGTGGTGCAGTGAGTAGAGCACAGGCCCTGAAGAAAGGAGGAACTGAATTCAAATGTGACCTCAGATACTTAACACTTACTAGCCATGTGACCTTTGGCAAGTCACTTAACCCCAATAGCCCTGCCTTCCCCCCACCCTGCAAAAAGCAAAAAAAAAAAAAGAGTCATCTGCTTAGAAATAATAAATGAATTCGTGGGAATTAATGAGCTCACTAAGAGAAAGGATATGACAGAGAGAGAACAGAAACCAGAGGAGAACACTGAGGTATACCCACAGTTGGCGTGATGAGTATGATGCCCCAGCAAGAGACTAAGAAGGAATGGCAGGCCAGAAAACCCAGATAGTATAAGATCATAAAAACCCAGAAGAGGAGAAGGTACAGAGTAAAAGAGACACAGTCAACAAAGTGCTAAATACAACAGAGATACTGAAGTTGATCTACAGATTTTGCATTATACCAAAATACCAAAAGGATCCTTTACAGAGTTACACAACATAACAACTAAATTCATTTGGAGTAAAAAAAGGATCAGAATATCAAAGGGAAAACATGAAACGTGGGGGGAAAAATAGCACATGCAGACACCAAACTATATTACAAAGCACTAACCATTGAAACAATGTTACACTGATTAAAAAAAACAAAGAAAAGCAGATCAATGGAACAGATTAGACAAGGAAGTATTAGAAATAACTGAACTCAGTATGTCAGCGTTTGATAAACCAAAACAGCTAAGTTACCTAGGAAAAAAATTCCTTATTTGACAAGAATTGTGGGGGAAACCAGAAAGCAATCTAGCAAAAACTAGGTTTAGACAAATATCTTACACCACATAGCAAAATAAATTTAAAATGGATACATTATCCATACATTAAAGATGATATCATTAAAAAACTAGAAGATAAACGAGATACCTTTCATAAATATGGATAGAGGGCAAATTCTTAACCAATTAAAGAATAGATAAAAAATAATTTCCAATTACATGAAAATGGAAAACTTTTGCAAGAAGAAATCAATGCAACTAGGACAAGAACCAATCAAGTGGGTAATAAATCCTTTGTATCAAATCTCTCCAATACAGATATGATATTAAGCTATATCTACATATCTATATAAAACCAAAAACCTTTTCTAAATAGATAAATGATTAGAGAATATAAACAGTTTTCAAAAAAGAACTGCAAACTACTAACAAAGTATATTCTAAATCACTAATAAAAGAAATGCAAATCAAAACTACTGAGGTTTTATCTCACATCCAACTAGTTGGCAAAGATGACAAAAGATAAGAATAGTCAATATTGAAAGATGGGAATGGAATGCTGATGAATTTTTGGTAGAGCTACAAATTGGTCCAACAATTATGGAAAGAAATTTGGAATTATGCAGAGAGTGTCTGATACGTTCATACCTTCAGACCTTAAGATCTCACTTGTAGGCATATACACCAAGGTTCAATGACAAAAAAGATTCCCTATACAACAAAATATTTATGGTAACACTTTTTGTGTTAGCAAATGAAAGGAAACTAAGTAAATGTTCATTGATTGGGGGATGGCTAAACAAGTTGTGGTACGTGAATGTATTTGAATATTACTTGTGACATAAGAAAAACTGAGTAAGATGAATACATGGGCAAACATGTGAATTGATGCAAAATGATGTAAGCAGAGTCAAGAAAACAACATATTCAATGATTCCAAAAATGTAAATGGCAAGAACCACCAAAAAAAAAAAAATCAAAAGTAAATGTTTTAAAATTACAAAGAACAAGTATGGTCCCAAAGAAGAGATATGAGAATGCAGGTCTTCCCTTCCCCTTTTCTAGGGTTTGGGGAACCTATGTGTGGAACACTACATATAACATCAGCCTTTTCAATGTGTTATAGTTTTGCTGCACTTTTAAAATTTTTTAGCATAAGAAATGGATCTTTAATAAAAGGAAGAGTTCAAGGGGAAAGTAACTTTAAACAAAAGATATCAACATAAAATTTATTTTTTAAAAAAAATGAGCATTGAGAAAAGCCCAACCTGGGAGCAATTAAGAGATCATTAATACTTTTGGAGAGAGCAATTTTAAGTGAGTGATGAAGTTAAAAGCCAAACTACAAAGCAAGTGAAAGGAAAGGAAGACAACAAAAGTGCAGACAAATTTTTTTCTAGGAATTTAGCTATAAACTGGAGGAGAGATACAGACAGCAGCTTGAAGAAAGGGTCAAGTCAAGTGAAGTTTTTTAACATCAGGGGAACACCTTGGCATGTTTATAAGCACCAAGGAAGGAACTAGTACCGAGGAGGGAGACAGAAGTTTGAAGAGGCAGAGGTGATCACAGGGAACCTAAAAGAGATGAAATTAAGAGCATAAGTAGAAGGATTGTCCTTAGTAAGAAGGGCACTTATCCTTTACACCAATCCTTAATGGAGAGGATGGGGGATGATTTGATTTTGAGATTCAAAGTGGGAAGAGGGAGCTCACTGTGAATGCCTTCTATTTTCCTCAGTCAAGTGAGAGGTGAGGTCCTTGGCTAAGAAGAGAAAGAGAAAGGGGGGAGGCGGGGGGTGGGGGGTTAGGAGACTTGAGAGAACACTTTCAACAACCTTACTAGAAAAGGGATATCAATTAAGAACAAGTCACACCATAAAAATAATTAGAAGAGAATGAGATAAATTACCTTTCACAACTTATGACTACAGGAGGAATTCTTTACCAAACAAGGGGCAGAGATAACAAAAGATGAAATAAATCATTTGTATTATGTAATACTAAAAAACTTGCATAAAATACTTGATTACGATCTAATATTAAAGACATAAATGGAAGAAACAAAAATACAGTATCATAGACCACTAGCCATTGGACACAAAGAAAGGGTTCTCAAGAGAATGTCTACAAACTACTGAAAAATCACTTTAATAACGAAAAAACAAAAATAAGTCTGAGATTTTTACCTCACATATAACAAACTGGCAAAAATGTTAAGACTGAAGTATTGAGACAAATGCACTGCTGATGAAGCTATGATCTGATTTAACCACTATGGAAAACAAACTGAAATTATGCTTAAAAAATCCTTTTTGATAGAGCAATCGCACTTATACACAAAAATACTCATAGCAGCACTTTCTGTGAAAGAACTAGAAATAAAGTAGGTGGGGGCGGCTAGGTGGCACCGGCCCTCAAGTCAGGAAGACCTGAGTTCAAATCAGGCCTCAGATTTTTAATACTCATTGGCATGTGACCTTAGACAAGTCACTTAATCCCAACTGCCCAGCCTCTCCCCCTTTAAAAAGTTTAAAAAAAAAAAAAGAAAGAAAGTAGGTTGCCCATCAATTGTGAAATGGGTAAACAAATTGTGGTACATGAATTGTTTCTGTTTTGCACCAAAACTGTAATTTAGTATAAGGCAGGTGTCAAAAGATATCCAACCAGATTGAAATGTAATTGGGCAATGTTTAACAAAATAAAAATACAGTACAACATAGATAATGCTAATTTGTGGCTTTCTAAGTCAATATGTAACCATGAGAATACATTTCTATTTGAGTTTGACTGGTATATGGAACTCCCCATGAGTTCTACGTACAGATCAGAACTTGCTCTGTAATTTACAAACTTAAAAGAGTTGCTTAGGACTAAGAGGTTCCATGACTTTTCCAAGTATGTTAGAGCTCCACCCACTATGCTCAACAGCCCACATGTATCAAACGCAAAAATTGAAACCAAGTATTTCTACTTACTATGGTACTTCCGCTATATTCATGCATCTCATATAGTACTTTAAAGGGTGCCCTATCTTAATGAACCATAATAAACAAGAAATAGAAAAATTTAGAAACATGGGAAGATTTATATGAACGGACAAACATTAAAGTAAGAAAAACCAGGAAAATAACATACATGATGAATACAACAATGTAAAAGGAAAGAACAAAAAAGCTAAACAATATCATTATAATGACCAAGTCTGACGCTGAAAAAGAATTGAGAAAATGTATCTCCCTCCCTTATTTGAAGAGGTCAGTGTCTAAAGCTGTGTAACTTGCATATAGTCTCAAACTCTGTTGATGTGTTAGCTCCACTGAAGTGCTTTTCTCCCTCCTTTTTAAATCAAGAGATGAAGTAGTGGTTAGGGAGGTATAGATATGTAATGTGATGTAAAAACTCAAGCTGTCTGTTTTTTTTAAACTGGAAAGTAAAGCAAATGAAGGGATTGGGGGAGGAGTGGAGAGGGGGTTGGCTTGGTAAAAGTACTGAACGAGGAGGGGACTGCAGAGGCCACTATGAAAGAGATTTAAGACCAATAAGATACCAGGAGAGACAGAATAATAACTGAGTAAGGTCCAATGTAGGAAATTCTGAATTCTTAATCACTAGATCAGAACACTGGTGGATGATGGTAAGATCTATGTGTAGCTGACATAGAAGATAGGTGTAGATGTAATGGAAGCTAAAGGAGTTAATGAATTGGTAAGCCATAGTGTTCAAGGGAGCATTAATAGGTCTATTGAAATCCCCTAGACAAGGCACAGGTTGGGGTGAATTTTATGAACTGACCAGAAGGCTGATAAGACAACCACAACCAGGATCTGGTTAATGTCACAAATCCAGAAGGAATGTACATTAAAGGAAGACAAGGTGCCAAGTAACAGAAGAAGCAATGATCTAGAAGAACAGTGGTAGGCACAGAGGAGGCCTTCTATACCTTCTTGGATACAGAGTCATAAGGAGGAAGGGAAAAAAATGATGAAGATGTATCCATTGCTGCAGGGGACTGACATAGGTGCTGTAGATGTTCTGGAGGAAGTCAGGTCTCCATGAGTAACAGAAGATGAAAAGTACTTGAAAAGAAAAGCTCCAAGAAGAAGGAAAGTGTGGTAATGATAGAACAAGGAGGTTCCAGAGAACACAATGGAATTGGGAGGGATAGGGCTAAAGTGCATATGGAAGAAAGTAAAGTAGCAAGTGACAGAAGTGGATTTTGCTTAGGCAGCTGGGGATTCTGTTATCACCCATATTGGAAGAGGAAGAGATGAACACAGTACCTTATGAATGCGGTGTTCATCCCCAAAAAGGAGCATGGGCCTACTGTTACCAAATCTGCCTAAAGGTGAAGTCCTGATAGCAAGAAACAAAGTAAGGAAACAAACACAGAAAAAGTACAAGTCTAAGGCCTTAAGGATAAGAAGTATAACAAATCTAGGAGCACAACTGCTTAAAAAAAAAAACCACTGAACAAGAACAGACTATTATACATCTGAATTCCTATTACTTAGAATTTTTTTTAGCTTTTTGGAGGGCAACTGGGGTTAAGTGACTTCCCCAAAGTCACACGGCTAGTGTGTCAAGTGTCTGAGGCTGGATTTGAACTCAAGTCCTCCTGACTCCAGGGCCGGGGCTCTATTCACTCCACCACCTAGCTGCCCCATATTACTTAGAATTTTTACCTACAAAATATTTTATAATCATTTATCAAGTGGAATATACTTTACATCTCAATTTATTATAAATTGTAACCAGCACTTCCATGTTAAACAGTTAACACTGTATAATTAATGCAACTAACTCCCAAACACTTCAGACTCTTATTCACTATTAACATCTTTTTATTTTTCTATTTGGCATTTAAGAGTGAAGCCTTACTGCACTAAGAGATCAAATGTCAAGGAACCACTAGATCAATGAATGGCAAATGGATCCTTCACCCCAAAACACCTTTCCCCATCTTTTAAGTGATAGATGTCAACAACATTTCTTTTCTTGACTATGTGATGCTAACCAGCCCCTTGACCTCTCAGTGCCCCCAGAAAACCTCTAAGACTATTAATTGCACAGCATTTGCTAAATTTCCCCACTTAAAAAAATGAAAACAGTGACTATCTGTATTTTCCATTATGGAAAGGATACAAAGAACACCCATGTTGATGATGCCTAAGCCTTCACTAAAAGTATTATAAAAATGTAAACTACTGGGGTGGCTAGGTGGCACAATGAATAGAGCACCAGCCCTGGAGTCAGGAGGACCTGAGTTCAAATCCAGCATCAGACACTTGACACACTTACTAGCTGTGTTACTTTGGGCAAGTCACTTAACCCCAATGGCTCTCAAAAAAGGAAAAAAAAAAATGTAAAATACTTCCTATCATCTATATAGAGATTATATATTTCATGAGTTATCTACAGTCAATAATTAACGAAAAAGTAGGCTGTCTCTACTAACCAAATTTAACTGATTTACTTTTCAAAATAGTGGTTTCAGGTGCTCTTAAGAAGTAGAATAGAATTCTGCCCCATCTTATCCCATTTCTAGTATTACCACGGGAAATTTTAATCCCAGAGTTGTTCCTGAACCACTCAGAAAGTATCTATACTACTGCCATCAACTAGTTCCCATTCAGGAAATCTATATTAAAGACTATATTTTAGAGAGAGGCAGCATAGTACAATGAACAGAGTTTTGTTTCAAAGCCAGGAGGACCTGAATTCAAGTCCCATCTCTGACATATACTGGCACTGTGACCCTGGGCAAATCACTTAGCCTCCCAGTGCTTTAGGAAAATCTCTAAAACTAATAGTTGCAGAGCAAGTACCAAGAGGCATTGGGATCTTCCTCACCAGACAGTTCTTCATACCAGTGAAATCACAGGTCCAATCTCTCTATATATAAAAGTGTCTATGTAGTACATACCAAAACCAAGTACAAAAGATTTTAGACTAGTTGTGATGAGAGGCATTGTATCACAAATAACTGAATAACTGAACATTATTCCAAGTATCCATGGAAATTAAGGAACCATGAAAAAACTCAACTAAGCACAATGGACTATTACAAATGCTTGATCATCCTGTTTAGACCTAACTTTTATAATGCATATCTAATTCAACTGCCAAAAAAAAAAAATGCAAGCATCATGACTGAAGTTATATGGTAGCTAGTAATTTCAGAAACTCTGCATACTACCGAGCCACATGCCTACTGGTAAAGAGTCCATGACATGAACCTTTATTTTCTTCTCTCTATGGACATCAAAAAGTAATAAATTGTCATAAACAATTAAGAAAAACACAGATAGTCCAAGAGGTTGTGCCAATCCCACTAGATGGCACTAAGAGAGGGAAGTAACTGTTTTCTGAAAATGCAAGTAAAACCTCAGGCCTTTGCAAAACTGAAATCTGTCATGGGTTCATCAAAAGTATTATTATGAATATCCTGAACCCCAGTAAGGGAATTCAAGGTGGGGAATAAACTTTCCCAAAAAAGCATCATCTTCACTCCAGTTCCCTTCTTTCACCTCAAATAGGGGCTACAATGACTTATTAATGACAGGTAAAATAACCTGAAAGCTACCACAAAATGCAAGTGTTTTCCTCAACTTCTATTTATGATATAATTTACTAAAAAGTTTCTTTCAGTTTTCTTGATATCACAAATCCTTCTACCTGCTCCTTTTAGAACATCATTCTTTTCAATCAATATAGTTTTCTTATTGGGAAATAAGAAAAACCATATACAATGAATGGTATAAAAATAAGTACGAGTTTTTTCCCTTTGCACAGAGATACCAAAGCAGAATTTCTCATTTTGCAGTTGGAAGGCTACTACAACATTAAGATTTCCTGCCACTAGCTAAACTTTTCCACAATCTTAATTTGAGCACTGAACCTGTCATTTCTCCTCCATCTCCTCCCTCACATTACTTCATACACAGAGATACAGTCATATTTAATCTTAAAAATTCAAATAGTGAAGGATAGATCATAGAATCTAAAACTGAATGGGATCTCAAACATCATCTAGTCATAGCATAATAGATTAGAGCTGGAAGAGACCTCCGAGGCCATCTAAACCAACCTCTCTTTCCCCACCTACCCCCATCATTTTACAGGTAAGGAAACTCAGGAAAGTTAAGTGATTTACCCAAGGTCATACATGTAGTAGAGAACAGCGAAGAATAACAATTGTTCTCATTTATATAGTGCTTTAAAGTTTAAAAAGTGGTTACAAAGCACTTTACATATAAGATCTAACTTGATGCCCCAAATATGTACTTTTAATATACATATACATATATATGCACACCAATACTTAGTATGAATTATTTCACATTTCTCTCACAAATATCTAACTTAACACTCACTCTTAATAAATCATCTATCCTTCCCTATTGCTCCAGAACAGAACTTGTAGTTTTCTATCATTTTTTTTCTACCACACAGTTTTCCAATCTCTTTATTTTAAAGACACAAAGAAATTAAATGACTTATAAAATGTTGCACAGGTAGTAGGCAATACAGGTAATAATGAATTAATGAATGAAAAAGCACTTACTATGGGGAAGACACAATGTTTAGTAAGCTCTGAAGAAGCAAATACAAAAAAATGGGACAGTCTCAAACAACAAAGACCTCACACTGTAGTAGGGAGAGACCACACACCTAGAAAAGTGACCAGGGAAGGGCACTGTGGTCAGCTTTGGTATATTCAACCACTGAACTCTCAACTGACAAGCTCTTTCCAATTGTAAAATTGATCTAAGTACTCAAAACTCCAAGCCACACCAATAATAACAAAGTCCAATGAATTTAAGCCCCAAACAACTTGGTCATAAACTTACACTATATAATATCTAGGAACATTATTCTCCATGAGGACATTAAAGAATTTGGACATACATAGTTCTAAATCAAAATATCCTTTGAGTATTCAAATGAACCAAAGTGCAATATTTTTCCAATAGAAAAATCTATTATGGAATAGTATCTTATCTGAAGGTACAAGGTACTCCTTAATCACATTTACTAATAACAATCAATACATGAAACCTGACTATACAATGTCCAAGTATATAGCTTCTTCAGATTGTTACGAAAATCAAGAAAAGTAGATTTAAATGCATATAATCCCTAAAGAGAACAAGAGCTACAAAGCTTGCACTAAGTTCATCAAAACCTAATCATTTAACACTAACAACCAAATTTGTAACAGAGATTCATATACGCAGGTGCACATCAATGTATGGAGAAGCACCCGGGAGAACACCTTCTACCTGAATAAGAATTCACAAACAAAGCTTAATCTTAAATAGGTTTGTTTTGTGCAATCAATTCACCAACCAGTTATGATACATGTCCAATGACAGCAATCCTCAGTACTACCTCCAAGCAAAAGCTAATTTTATAAAGTAAAAAATGGTCTACCATATGGTGATCCACATAAGAAAATTTTTTTTAAAAATTCAATCCATACTTCTTGAACCCAAGTCATCTGGGACTTTGGATTGTTAATAGCCTTTAAATTTAAGAAAATGTACTAGAATACATATTACTCAAAATAATATAACTGCCAGTCCTTAATCTCATTCTATTCTCCAAACCTCCCCTAAAGAAAGTTAAACTATAAACTATACTGGAGAAAGCAGGCTGAATGGGCAACTAGGTAGAATCTGTTATGTTGCGGAATAAGGACTTTGCAGACTTATGATCTGCAGAACTTCAATACTATATTGTACAAGTACTGAAAATGTCACAAACTAGAAAGTTTAAGAACTACAATGTATGTGATACTGCTATATAATTCATAGTATTTTACCCAAGAAAAACAGAAAAGTTTAAAAAACTTGAAATTAAACCTGACAACAGGTGTATGTATTTTTAAAAATAAAATCAATGGTACCAAAAAAAAAAAACTGATTTACAGAAAGTATGTCAGTGACTAGCAGAGACAGAACCAAGAATACGGTCTAAACTAAGCTATTCTTAAGTAGGTGAACCATTCCAATTCATTCACTCACACACACATACATCTACATATATATATATACAGATAACATCAGTGTTTAATGTAGACTAGGAAATGTGTTCATTAGCATTAGCATCACTTTTACTCACCTTACTAACACCCACTCCAGTAAACCTGGCCTCTAACAGTTCTTGCCGCCTTGGGTCCAAGCTATGCAATTCTTCCATCATTTCTAGTAAAAAAAAGATAAAAAGATGTGAGAGTATGAAAATTTCAAAATGGCAAAAACAGTGTTTATGTCTGACAAAATTCAAGAGTGATTTTATCATTGAATGGTCCACTGAATTCACCCCCTTAAAGTAATACAGTATGCAGTAAGCAATAAATTTTATTATGCTACAAAAAAAATAAAACGGCATTTAGAAGGGTATTTAGAAATCATCTTTTATAACTTTAAGAATATCTTATTCACCCATAAATCTGAGAAACTTTAGCTGTTAAGACAGAAATATCTTAATCCTTTCTTAAAACTTCTCTGAAGTTGTGAAAAGCAGAGGCAAAGGGTATAGGAAATAAGAGTTTGCCCCCTACCCTGCAAGAAAAGATATACTAAGCATATGAATCTGGGTAGG
Source organism: Pseudochirops corinnae (assembly GCA_028646515.1). Classification (NCBI taxonomy): domain Eukaryota; kingdom Metazoa; phylum Chordata; class Mammalia; order Diprotodontia; family Pseudocheiridae; genus Pseudochirops; species Pseudochirops corinnae. The sequence goes on from CM053586.1 coordinate 213,658,485, forward strand.
TGGTTTTAGATTTTTCTTTCCCTAAGAGATAAAGATATGAATCATTAATGACAATGTCATAAGACTATAGAATGAATCAGAAGCTACAGACAACTCTAAATAATACTATGATTTCTCTGAAGAGGTCTCAGGGGAAAAGGCCTTGCTCATTTTTAATGTAATGGGGCACTGATGATAAAGTCATCCTTCAGTGAAAGTAGAGCAAACGTATCCATACATAAAACCATTCTTTTTCTAATTCTCTTTTTTTCTGACCACTCCCTGCAGCACTATATTTCCCTAGACTCTACACATCTGTCTTTTAACACTCCTTCCAAACAGGGAGGGGCAAGAGTACACCATATTTAAAATTGCTCTTACTACTAAATAACATACAAGCTACTTTCAGCAAACCTATTCATTTATATTCATGGACTAACCCCTGCAAATAAGAACCACAGGAAATCTCTGACATAAAATTGAGGGGAGGGAATGAGAGCATTAGAAATGTACCAAGCTTACAGTTGACACCTTCAAAAACACAGTTAACCAGTTAGGAGGATGCAAACAGGAGTGGGGATGGGAAGAGGAGGGGTGATAGGATGACTTTAAAGTTCACTGGACCCATGATTCAAACCTCTCAGCTTGGCAAGCTAACATACCCACAATTTCCAGTAACAACCAATATATACATCCTTTCCAGTTTCATTTCCCTTCCCTTGCTGAATCAAGAGCCTAAGCCATAGGAGATAGAAATGGTAGCTATTCTAAAGTTTCACCGCACCTTTCCCCTACCCCCATTACACACACACACACAAACACTGAAGTGTAGCGGAATTCTTCTAGGCGGGAGGGGAGGTAAATACCACAAAAGACTTTGAGCTCCCCTCAAATAACCGGCCTTCCTCGAAGTCTCGCCCTTCCCATTAACTGAGGCCGGTTTCGCAAAGGCTGCATCCTTCTCCCAAAACCACGAGATCCATCGGATCTTTTCCAACTCCCATCCCCAGCCCAGGCCTACAAAATAACGCCTCGGCAGTTGCTACGTTTAATGTCAAATCACGTTTGAAAAAAAAAGCCCCTCGTCCCTCTCCAGCCTCGGCTCCGGGTGAGCCCCAGGGCCGGGCCAGAGACCTAGACGCTCGCCCGCCCGGCTGCCCGGGGCCTCGTAGCGCAGCCGCCGGCTGGGGCCTGCTCTCGGAGCTCTCTGCCAGCCGCCCGCAAACTTTCCCCAACTTCGGCCCCACCTGTCAGGCAGGGTAGGGCAGGGCAGGAGGCCGAGCGGGCGAGCGGCTGGGATCCCAGGGGTCGAGGTGCGCTCCTCAGTCTGGGGATGCTTCGGCTCTGCCAGCAGCTCTCACCCAGAGCCGCTGCGGGGCCTTGGCCCAGGAAGCCTCGGGCCCAGCTCCCGGATCCATGTGCGCCAGGGGGCCCGGGGACGGTTACGAGAGCCCCGGGCTCTCCCGGCCCAGCCTCGGCCTCAACCCTGGTCCCGGCCCCGGCCTGGCGCCTGCCCCCGCCCCAGGCTTGGCTCGGCCGAGCTCTCACCTGCCGCCGCCGCCGCCGCTCCTCCCTGGAGGGGCCCCGACCCAACCCGACCCGGCTCCGGGCCGCTCCGCTCTTCCCCTGGGCAGGCCCGGGGCGGAGCCGGGGCCTCTCCTGAGCGCCGCAACCCCCCGCCCGGGCAGCCGCCGCCGGCGCCGGGCTCCACGCGAGGGCGGGCGGGCGGGGGAGGGAAGGAGGGAGGGAGGGAGGGAAACGGGGAGGGGGAGGGGGCGGGGAGGCCGCAGATCCCCGGGCTCGCGTACCGAGCCGGCCGCCCAAAGGGGGCTGGGGCCGGGGAGGCCGTGGGGGGCCGCGGAACCGGCCTCCTGGCGCCGGACAAAGGCCGGGGAAGG
>CM053586.1:213660461-213670827 GCA_028646515.1 Pseudochirops corinnae
GTCCGGATTAGTAGTGATAGGTGTAAACACACTAGTGAAACCGCGTGTTCCCTCGCGAGATTTGCACGGCGGAGAGGCGGGGGTGGGGGTGGGGGGAGATAGTAGTGGTGCCGGTGGTGGTGGTGCTGGTGGTGGTTGTGGAAGGGGGGTGGGGGGGGGGTGACAGAGCCGCCGGTGGGGGAGGGGGAGGGAAAAAGGTGGGGGAGGGGATGTCCCGCTGCCCGGACCGCGCCTCAGCCAATCAGCAACCAGGCTGGGCCGGCGGGCTGGGGTTAACGCGGCGCCCCGGCGGAGGAGGCCATAGTGGCCGCTGCCTCCCACAGCAGCTGCGAGAGGAAGGTGGGCTAGCCGGCCGGCGGCCTCCGGCCCAGTCGGGAAAAACAGGGGCAGGCCCCTGGAGCGCGCCCTCTAGCCGCAGTGGCCGCGACTCCCCGGGACAGAGTCTCTGGAGGGGGGTCCTCGGCGTCCTCCCTCCCCACGAAGTCTTTGTGTCACCGGCAAATGCCTCCTCGCACACGCCGCTCTGGGATGACTGGCGGGGGAGGGGAGCGGGGTGAAGTATACTTCCCCTCTTCCCCATCCCGGGGGTCCAGCGAGCTGTCTCTTGGAATCCCCGGGCTCCGCAGGTTCTAATCCCAAGGGAGCGAGAGCTGCTTCGCCGAGGGAAGGGTTCTAGAGCGACAGTCCTTAGATGGGGGGAGGGGTTGGGGTTTCGGAGCATCCCCCAACGTTCCCCACCCAGGTAATTGGATTTTTTTCCCCATTTTTATTATTAATATTAACGGATCTGGCCTACTCCGTGCTCACGAGTCTGCCACTCACCGCCAGCCCCGAGCTGAGCCTCCTCCCCGCCTTGCGACCCCTTCTTTCCCTCTTTTGAAAGTTGGCAACCATTAATTACACGTGGAACGCTGTCGGAGCGAGCCCACTTGAGGGACAAAAGGTTCCCTGGGGTCCAAACTCGACCCCATACCCACAATTATGCAGCCGTCTGAAAGAGGCAAGGATGAGGGATTAGGCACTGCAAAGGCTCTCCTCCCAAAGGTGCCCGAAAGGAGCTTACATTTCAACTTTTAGTAAAAACACTGAACTGTGAGGGCACCCCAGAGGGCCTGGGGAGGGGGGGAGGGGAATGGGATAAACAGCCCTGCCCCCATCACTGAGAAGTTTTCCCCTCCCATTGTGTAATAAGAAAGTTGAAAGGAGGAGGAGTTGGTTTGCCAGTAGTAGGCCATCCTTAAAATGGGGGTTTGTGTACTGGGGTGAAAATAGTAGCCATTCTTATCATCAAGTACAGAAGAAAGACATTCTGATCTGGCTGGGAGATTAGCGTCAATAAAAATGTCCTCTTTTCATTTTCCGCCGCAGCTTCTTCCATCAGACTGTTATAATTGAAGATCACAAGAGTAAAATTCAGACATTCTTTGGAAGACTGAAAACTTCCCTGCTTGCACTTTTTGAAGAGATGGGGAAATTCTGAATGAAGCTACTATGCCAATTACTCCTTCAGTAGTTCAAATAGACTGCAGAAAGAGCAATGGAAGCAAGTTCCTTATTAGTTTGACTTCCTTCTCCTACCTTCCATAACCTGAGGTCATATTTGTAGGGGCAGGGGGGAGAGGGAGGAATCATCACAACATCAGTGAATTATTGATATAAAATCAGGGTGACCCTTAACCTTAAGATACTGTAATCTAGTCCACTGACCTACTTGGCCTTTGCAGAGCCAAAGGAGGTTGTTCGTACTCAACCCTTGCCTCACAGAAATTACTTTGTATTTATTTATCTCTATACATGTTGTATCCCCCAGTCGAATTTAAGCTCCTTTAGGGCAGGGACTGTTTCCTTTTGTTTTGTCTTTGTATCTCCACCCCCTAGTTCTGTGCCTAGGAAATAGTAGCTACTTAATGTTTTCTAATTGTTTAGAATACTGATGAAGAAACTGAGACCCAGAGACAGTCTTGGATTTGCCCAAGTTCACTGAGGTAATAAGCAGCAGAAAAGGATTCAAACCCAGATCTTGTAATTTCAAATATAATAATTTCAGTTATACCACTCCACCTCCCCATTAAACCAACAAACTTTTTCCTACAGTGTTACATCAGCTTTGAAAAGGGAACAAATCTGAATTAGGAAAGGAAACACAACTTAATATTAACATAAGAGGCACAGTACCTTCTCCCAGGACTTAGGGAGGAAAATGTAATTTTTTCTGACTACCAAAGAGCTATATTAAAATTACACTGTGATAATCTTTAGATTCTTCCATGCAATGGATCTTTGGTCTTGGTACTATTAAAAACACTTTGGAAATGTATCCCCAAATTATGTTCTAACCTAATGTTAAAAGGAACTTTAGAAGTCATCCAGTTCAATTTGCCAATCAAAATGGGAATCCCTACAATAATATACTTGATAAGTGGCAAATCAGCCTCATCTTGGGTACTTTCCATAACACGAAACTTAACTTCCACAGGTTTACAAGGCAGCCTATTACATTTTGACACCACTCATCCTTAGATATTTCTTTGTAATAATGAGCAGAAATCCATTTCCTTCTCGATTACTCTCTTTATACACTTTTTTTTTTTTTTGCTTTTTGGAGGGGCAAGGCAGGGCAATTGGGGTTAAGTGACTTGCCCAAGGTCACAGGATAGTAAGTGTTAAGTGTCTGAAGTCTGATTTGAACTTAGGTGCTCCTGACTCCAGGGCTGGTGCTCTATTCACTGCACCACCTAGCTGCCCCCTCTTTATACCCTTTTCAACTACAAAGAATAAATCTAATTCTTCCTTATGACGATCCTTCAAATACTTGAAATAGGCTAATACTAGAATAGATTTAGAACTAGCCAGGAACTTAGATGAATCAATCATTCAACAAGGAATTATTAAGCACTTACTACGTATGTGCCAGGCACTGTCCTAAACACTGGGGAGACAAAGAAAAGTAAAAATAGCCCTTTCAAAAAGCACATATTATAATAGAGGTGGGGCAACAATATGCAAACAACTACGTACAAAAAAAGATTTACAAGCATACATAAAAATACATAAAGACGTGTGTGTGTGTGTATATATATAAGATAAATTTAAAATAATCTCAGAGGGAAGGTACTAGCATTAAGGACTAGGAAAAGTTTCTTGCAAAAGGTAAAATTAGCTGATTTGCTGGAAGCTAGGAGGTGGAGGTAAAGTGAAGAACATTCCAGGCATGAGAGACAGCCAGTGAAAATACAGTCAGGAGGTGGAAATGTCTTGTGCCAGAAATAGCAAAGATCACAGTGTCACTGGATTGTAAAGGAATAGCAAGGAGACTGTCACTGGGTAGTAGAATATGAAGAGAAAAGTGTAAGAAGATTGGACTGGTAGGAAGGAGGCAGGTTATGAAGGACTTTAAAAGCCAAACAGAGGCTTAATTTATATTTGATACTCAGAGGTCATCTAATTCAACATCTTTATATTATAGATGAAGAAACTAAGGCCCAAAAAATTGAAGTGACCTGTCCAGTCACACAATAGTAAAAGTGGCAAAGTCAGGATTTGAGCCAACAGCTCTTTCTCTGGACCCAACAGTTCACATGTCTCCTCTAAGTTTCTTCTCCAGGCTAACATCCCAGTTCCTCATAGAGCATGGTTTTCAGAACTTTTTAGCATCCTGGTTATCAACCTCAGGGCTGAACCAGTTCATAAATGTCTGGCTTAAAATAAATACAGGGTTTTGTTTTGAAGGAATAATTGGGAACAGAGAGATCTTTTTCCCACCTCTTTCAGAAGCTGGGATTATTCTTCTGTAAAATAAGGGGAGTAGGATGGATGCCCTCAAAGTTTCCTTCTGAGCGGGTTCCTTATCACAGCTATGTCCCTTGTCCACATCTAGCTAAGATCATTCCTAAGAATTTGATAGGCTCTATTAGGCAAAGGACTCAGGTACTGTGGTGATAAGCATCTCATAGATGAAAATAACAAATGTCAACAGTAGGAAGGGCATAGGAGATGTTGTACACCATTTCCTGGAGAAAGGCAGATATTTTCAAAGCAAACATTCTTGCTGTTATATGGTTACCTTCTCATAATTCAATTTGACATTGGCTATGTGGACCAGTTTATTAAAATAATATTGACCTTAGAACAGCAGTGTTATCAGGCTCCACTTTTCTCTTACAACACACTGAACTGCATTTCCTTCCTAAACTCAGCCGCTTATCAGCCCCAGGCCTGAAGGAATAGGCCAGCCAAATAGCTACATACTTTAAGAGTGCCCAGACTTTACTTATCAATATGTGGCTATAGCACTGAAAGGAGATTTCCAGCTCAGAAAAGTATTGAACTGGAAAGAACTCTGATCATCTGATCCTGGCCTAAGCATTTTGGCAGGCAGGTAAATGACTAAATAACTTACACCTAGGACGAATCATCATGAAACCATAGATTTTTGCAATTGGAAGAATCAGAGAACTTAGACCTGATAGAGACTTAGGACTTAGAACTGAAAGAGATTTTAAAGACCTTCTAGAACAGTAGTTTTCAGTCTGTGGTTCATTTACTTTTTAAAAAAAAATTATGACTACATTTCAATATGATTGATTTCCTTTGTATTCACACATATTTTATTTTATCCACTTAAAAACATTATTCTAAGAAAGGGACTATAGGCTTCACCAGACTGACAAAAGGATCCACAGAGGGGAAAAAAGCTCAAGAATCTTTTCATATAGAACCAATACCTCATTTTATAGATGGGGCAGCTGAGGCTCAGAGAAAGTAAGAAGCATGCCCAAATTTTAGGTAGTAGTGGACCTCAGATTTGTGCCCAGGTCCTCTGACTCCAAAACTGGGACTGCTTCCACTATGGTATTTCAGCTAATCTATACTTCCCAACCCAAAACATCCTACTGACCAGTAAAGTATATTCTTTATTTCTAGATTTCCTTCTCCAACCTCAGTTTAAGGATCTCTCAGTAGTTTAGAACTTTAGATGGTAGGGACTATAAGTTGGGAAGGGAGATGAAGCAGGGAAGCCTTCTGGAGGAAGATAAATAAGAATCATTTTGTGAGAAGACAGCACGGTTTTTCACTGGCCAGGAAAGAGTACCAATTCAAGTGGGCTTTGCTTCTAACAGATATATACATAATAAAGGTAGGATGGAGGTCTAGACGGATGGAGAACAATGAACTTGTCTCCTTAGTTTACCCTTTGTTCTAGTGCTGATTTATTTGCATGGTATGTCTTGGAAGCACGTCTTAAACCTAAATGGTTCAGTTATTTGTAACAAGGTAGTAATCCCAAGTAGTAATCCCAGGAAAAGGGATCACCTGGGGTAGGCTACTTAGCTTTTGTTAGATGTGTGTCTATGACTAAAGAATAGTCAGACTTCCTTTCACACTGTAGTTGAGATAGCTAGCAAGTGATCTGGGAAAGGTGAGCCCAGAAGCTAGAAAGGAATAGAAACTAAGCACCCAACAAATACCAGTCACCAGAGAGCAGCTGAGACCAATGGAGCAATGCCTATGTGGAAAAAGAATCCTAGATCAATCCCACTACCTGTGGAGTTTGACTTTACTGAAAAAAGCTATGAACAGAATAGAAATTACTGCCCTGAGTGATTATGGGGAATTGCCTTTCCTTATGGGAAACTTTGACTCCAGGCAAAACAACAGAAAGCTCTTGCTCAACCTGTAGTAACCATAACCTGTGAGTCTTTTACTTGTCCCCAGAATATTCTAACCATTCACAATTCTATATAACCCTCATTTGTCTTTTTGTTTTCTCAATCTAGTATGAAAGGCTGAAATGTTCAAATTTTGCCCTACTTAAAGAACCTTTGCATGTCTGTAGTCTAACTCTTCTCTTGAAACAGCAAGAAAAAAATGTTTTGGCTAAATAAGAATTTACTGCATACCTATTCAATCCTTAATCAATACTTAGAAGTCACCGGCAACTACAATAAGACCAATGGGACTAGCCAAATAACTCCCCCCACGGAGATGCTCTTCCCAGCAAAGAGAAGGCCCACAGAAGAAAACGATACCTTTGGAAGATATGGATGGTGCTACTTTCCCCTCTGGATATGCTTCTGAATATCCAGACTTCATCACCATGCCTCAATCTGTAGTCTGCCCCTAGAATACCCATTAGCCTCCGTGGTCTTCTTACCCTAAAACATCCTTCTCTTCTGCTGAGCCTTCTCTGGTGAGTTTTTCTAGGGCCTCCATTTTGGACAGAAATACAAGCTAGTTAATCTTTATTTTCCTCCTGGCCATGCTTCTGACTTTCCAGATTTCAACACATGTTGAAGTGTTGCTCCCATGCAACACACTTCACCTGCCACCACCCTACCATCCCCCAAGCCCTCCATGCGTAGTACCTTTGCCACTACCACCCCACATCCACTCTTTAGTTCTAGTTACTTTGTGTGGGTTGTTAGATTGCAAGCTCCTTGAATGCTTATATTTATTTGTATCCTTAGCATTTATCTAAGGACATATAATTAATGCTTAATAAATGCTTCTTGCCTTACCTTGCCTGTAGAAATTGAAAGTATGCATTGTTTTTCCACAAGCATGTGCTGGATACACATTCCTTCAGGAATGATTCCTATGCATGCCTACCCTCCGGACCATCAATAGTGTGTGTATCTGTGGGGGCATGTGTCCTAAGTTTGAAGAGAATATTCTCTTGCAACATTTCTGACTGTGCTTTTTTGTTAAATGCCTTTTCTTTGGTCTAATTTGTGCTCCCTAATTGAATAGAGAGAAAAATAAGCATCAGTAAGAATTCATTGTAGTTTTGAATGAACATGGAACCTTGAACCTCAGGTCCTTGTTCTGAGGGCCCCACATGTGAAAGTAGGAGGGTGGCAGGTGCTACAAGGTTGTTTTTTCAATTTTATAGGCTTTAAGAAGGAATGAACTTCGGTAGTAAAAGTTTTGTGAACCAGTCAATATTTGCTACAGATCCATATAGTTCCACAGACCAACATTTGGGAAACATTGAATTATAATATCATATATTTAGAGCTAGAAGGAACTTAGAGGTAATCAAGAGTATTTCCTTATTTGTACAGATGAAGAAACTAAGGGCCAGAGATACTAGGTGATTTGTCCAAGATCACAGAGGTAGAATACAAGTCCTTTTTTCAGATGAGAAAACTATCCAGGAATAACTACACAGCTAACCTGAAAGAATTAGGACTAGAACTCAGTTTTTCTGCTTCCTAGTCCAGTACTCTTTCCACTACAAAACTAATAATAATCTAATATTAATTATTTAGTCTTTAAAAACTATTCATATCATCCTTCTCCTCATGATCATCATCAAAGAGGCCATAGAATGTAAAGTCTCAGCAAATGAATGTTGTCCTGATCATCTTATGTTTCAATTTTTCTCATCATTTCTCATATATTATTTTTTTCAAAAGAAACTTAAACATTAATACTTCATAGTTCTGTGAAAGTTACTGGAGAATTTATATGTTTACCATAGATTTGAGTTGACAACATGTAGTTTAATTCAGTACCAGGTCAACAAAACACAATAGTATGTACTAGGTCTCTATCCAAAAAGAAATCACCCCAAAAGGGGAAAGCACCTATTTATACAAAAGTTTTATAGCAGTTCTTTTTTGTGGTAGCAAAGAATTGGAAATTGAGGGCATGTCCATCAATTAGGGAATGGCTGAACAAGTTGAGGTATATGATTGTAATGGAATACTGTGGTGCTATAAGAAATGACAAGCAGGATTATTTCAGAAAAAAACCTATAAAGACTTATGGAACTGATGGAAAGTGAAGTGAACAGAAATAGGAGAACATTGTACATAGTAAGACCAATATTGTACAATGATCAGCTGTGAATGATTTAGCTTTTCTCAGCAGTACAATGATCCAAGGCAACTCCAGAAGACTTACGATGAAAAATTCTATCCACTTTCAGAGAAAGAACGATTTTAGTCTGAATGCATATCAAAGCATACTATTTTTTACTTTACTTTTTCATGGTTTTTTTTTGTCTGTGTTTTCTTTCACAACATGAATAATATGGAACTATTTTTGCATGATTGCACATTTATGACCTATATCAAATTACTTGCCATAGGAGAAGGGGAAGGGAGAGAATTTGGAAGTCAAAATTTAAAAAAAACAAATGTAAAAAATTGTTTTAACATACAGTTGGAACAAATAAAATATCATTTAAAAAACACAACAGTGTGGAATTATACAGTAGTATAGCTATCTTTATAAGATGAAAAACATTTATCATTTCAAATGAAAGTACCAATGTTGCAAAAGATTGTGGAGAAATCCCAAAGTTGTCAGATCTCTTCAATTTCAATTTAATTCAGCAATTATTTTTGAAATGTCTATTGCATACAAGGCACAGGGATACAAAGGCAAAAATGAAAGCTGTGAAAGAGATAAAGGGGAAAGCTATGATGATATAAAGGCAAAAATGAAACAATCTCTGCCCTTAAGCTTACATTCTCCTGGAGGAAAAAACAAAAGTGAAGATAAATGAATACAAAATTTATTTGTGGCACCTCTTTGGACAAGAAGTTGGAAGTATTACTGAAGATGGATGCTTACAGGTCAGGACAGATGCACTGGATGTGCTCTGATTCAAATACAGTATAGGCTATGACTGTATTTGAAAGAAATGTTTTCCTTTCCCTTCCATCCTAAAGGAAAGGAGAAAGTTGAAATATCAAAAGAGACAAGAAGTGGGAATTCTGAGAGGAAGACTTGGGGAGGTATGAAAGCAATGTATTGCTGCAACAATGAGAAGGCAGTTGATGGTGGAGGGAAGCAAGAAGGCTTATTATCTGTTCGTGTCACAGTCTTCATACCCAGAGTGGACCAGGTCTGACTGAGGCCAGTCCCATACCTTAGGTTTGATGTTGGGATGAAATGAGATACTTATAACCCATCTAACAGTTAGCAAAAGGAAGTTTATTCACCTATAGCAAGAGGATATTTAGCAAGGATACAGCATTGACAAGGCTGAACATAGCTTCCTATGCCAGTGTTGGTCATGTTGGTCTGCCAATCAGAAATCTCCAGAGGAGATGGAGCTTCTTGTGCTGGGTCCTTTTGTACACAAGTGACCAGAAAGTTTTATCAGTGATTGTAATTCTACCTTGACAAAGTTCGGAACCACTAATCTAGCTGGTGTTACTGGATTATTATCCACTTCCAAGTGGACAGTTGTCCTCTCCTCATTTATCAATAACCCTCAGATTAAGACTCTTTTCTATGATACTAAAATGACCAATCAAAAGAGTCAATGCATTCCAAAAACTCAACATAATTTTCATTACATTTTGTTGATGTTATAAAGCCACATATTTTGTGTCTGAATGTGGAAGATAAACTTGTTTTATGCCTACTCATATCTAACCAAGGGGAAAACTTCACTGATGAAACATAGGCACCCTTACACTTTACCCAGGACTCTTTCTCATCAATCATATAGTGAACAAGTGGTCTAGACTTGAAGTCAGGAAACACCTGGATTCAAGTTTTCTTTTCTCCAGTTATTGACCATGGATAGAATTGCAACAAGGCTGGAGCAATGAAACTTTTCCATAGAGCACCAAAATTTAGAAGGTATACAAATTTAACATGAGCAATCTTTGAGTTGGTGTTGTTGTCTTTTTTTTTTTAAGAGGACCAGTCACATCATGGAGTGATGTCTTAATGGTGTGTGGGATACAGAGATCCCTAAATCAATTACTGAGAGACATCCCAAGGTGAAAGTAGGTAAAGGTTTCTTTATTAGAATCTCGTGAGAAGCGGGCAGTCCAACCCCTGAAAAATGTCTGGGGCTGGAGGGCCATCTGACAAGAGCAAAAGGGCTAATTTTATGTTATCCAGGTGAGTGGGGGTAGAGTTTGGGAGGGGTTTCAGGATGAGTCTTACACAAAGCAAAGAGGTTAATGGCTAAACTTCACAAACTAATGGATCTGCTATTTTTGAGGAGTTATATTACTGATAGTTTGAGGCTGGCCACTAAAACAAAGGAAGTAAACATTTCTCTACCTAAAGAATGCTTTTAAAAGGATTAACTATAGAATCAATGATTTCCAGGAAAATACTTTTGGGCTGGGGGCAGGGGAGAGACAGAGTTAATACTTCATGGCTGGGGAGAAATATAGCTTTTACAACTTATTTGCACAGGCTTACTAATGTTACATACCTAGATACCCGACAAAGTCACCCCAAAATATTCCAGAGGCATTGCATCACCCCCCTTAACAGATAAGACACAAATTCTTTTGGGAATCAGGGATGAAGGTCTCAGCTTCTCAGGTTGCTTCATGCTGAGAATGTATGTAGAGTGTCCCTATTTCAAATCAGTCAAGGGGATGGC
>CM053586.1:213671327-213701326 GCA_028646515.1 Pseudochirops corinnae
GCTAGGATTAATACCAAGAATCACCTACCCAGCAAAATTGAGTATAGTGTTCCAGGGCAAAATATGGTCATTTAGTGAGGTGGAGCACTTTCAAACATTCTTGCTGAAAAAACCAGAACTGAAAAGAAAGTTTGACACTCCAATACAAGAAGCATGAGAAAAGAAATCATAAGAAACTTATCAAAGTTGAACTATTTACATGTCAACGTGGGAAAGTGACAATTGTAACTGATGAAACTTTTGTCAGTATGAGGATAGGTGAAGGGAATACAAATGTGTATACACACATACATACACAAAAATCTATATAGGAGGGTTTATATAAGCATACAAGCACATATCTGAGTATGTGTATATATGAATACATAGAGGGCACAAGATCAATTGAACAGGAAGGGACAATACTCTAAAAGGTGAAATCCTGAGGTGGGAGAGGATTAGAATGAGAAGAGACAGGGAGAGACAGAATGGGGTTAATCATCTCAGAAGAGGTAAAGGACAATTGTTACAATGGAGGGGGAGTACAGGAAGGCAAAAGGGAAAGAGTCAACCTTACTCTCCATGAACTTGGCTTAGGGAAGGAAAGACATAAACTCTAAACTGGGTATCTTGCCACACAGGAGAGTAGGGGGATTGGGAATGAGAGGTAGGATGATGGGATGGGGAGGGGGGTGGTTGATGGAAGTACACACTTCTGAAAAGGGACAGGGACAGGGTAGAGAATAGAACAAGGTGGGGGCGGGATAGGAACGAGGGACATATGATCAGTCTCTCAAAATATGTCCACTGTGGAGAGGTTCTGCGTAATTACACGTGTACAGCCTGTATTTAATTGCTTGTCCTTCCAGTGGGGGTGGGTGATGGGGGAGGAAGAGAAACAATCTAGAATTTAAAGTTCTGTAACCAAATGTTAAAAATATATATGTATATTATTATTATTATTATTATTATTAACTACATCCAACTGGGACTTAAGATACACAGGCACTGTGGTGGAGAGATCCATCCTGCCCTACCAGAAAGTCAGAGGTGTGATGGGGGAGGACATAGGAGAGAATAGATTTGGGGAGGGGTTATACAGTGGGATGGCTGTTTTGGGGTGGTGGGTAGGGGAAAGATGGGGAGAAAATTTGTAACTCAAAATCTTGTGGAAATGACTGATGTAAACTAAAATAAATAAAAGTTAAAATAAAAAAATTTAAAAATTAAAAAAAATATATTACCAAAAGGAAGACCTTAACTGTTAGAATTGTTCAGTGCCCCAGGAACTCCAGGCAGAAGGTGCAGAAGAATATGCTGACAGATCTTTTCTAATGGAATTATATTTTAGAGCTGAAGTGAAGCATTCTGCAACTGGTATCAGTGAAAGTCATCTTAAGTAGCTATTGGTGTTACTCCCATCAGCATTATCATTTTGGTTTTTTCCACTTTCCTCTTCCTCAGCCTCCTGTCTTTTTTTCCACTCTCCTTTCCTCCTCAGCCCTTTCCTCCTATACATTAACTTCTTCCCTTTTCCCTTCAATATCCCCTTCTCCTGCTCCCCCACGCATATACCCTGTATTACTTCCAGGTATTACTCAGTCCTGCTTTGGGCCCTGAGGTTACTGACTTTTCCTACTTTTAAGTGATCTGTGAATTCCCATTATATTAGATAATATGCTGCCCTATGTCTAGAGGCATCCATTTTCTTTAAGTCATTAGCTGAACAGTAGTGAAGTTTCTCTTTTTCAAGATTATAAATGGTTTTAGGTTTGCATTTTTCAAGCTCACCAGAACTTATCAGATATCCTTGACCCACAGTTAATGAAGTCGTTGCTGTGGTGGAATGAGATGTGGAAATTTAACCCCACCACCATTCTGGGAAATTTTGTTTCTCGCTTCAGCCATCCATCTCAGTCAGTTCCCTTCACCTAAGTGTTTGATCAGTATTCTAGATGATCAGGGTAGAGGAGGATACAGACAGCGGCTATCTCCCTCCTTTGCCAGCCTAGCCCTGATACAAAACTTGATAGCTTCTTCGTCTTCCCCTGTCTTTACTCCGTGCTATAGAACGATTAAAGGAATAAAGGACAGACGACATGTCAAGGGTTGTCAAGGGATAGTCAGAAGCTCTGTCCTCCAAATGGCTAGAAAAAAAAGCTTTCCTCCTTCCATCTCCAATGACCTGTGTCAATTTGTTTATCTATAAAACAAGATCTCCAAGGTCCCTTCCAACTATTAAAAATACAGTTCTACACAGAGACTCCTTTGTACTTTGACCTGTCAGACTCCAGTGGCCTCATAAATCATACTCTACCATATCTTTTCCCTACTTAAAAATAGAGGTAAACTTTTATAGGGATGAACACACACACACACACACACACACAGACACACGTATAGTGAAAGCATTCAAAGCATAGTACTTCCACAGTGAAACACCCTTAAACTGGGAGTTCACCATGTTTGCCACTGGTCTCTTCTGCCACAACCAACCAAGGAAACACAGAATTTTCTTAAAACCTTGAATCTCAGGATCAAAACCTAAACTCACATTCCCATTCCATGTGCCAGGTCCTCCATACATAGTATGTCACTTGCACGTTATAATCATCTTTCAGCCTTTTTAAATGTGAAACTACTTTTACTGTAGTATGAAATATTGGACAATTAAAGCAATACATGGATTTGTAAATTATAGTGACAGATTCTGCTCAGCACTACATCTCATGAATCGTTTGTTCATGTGCCACCTTTTATGAAGTCTTTTCTGATCCTCTACAGAGTTCTAATTTCAGCCAAATTAGGGTATACTCAGAGCAATGGTCTCCAGAGTGGGGCTGTGAATTAAAGAGAGGGAAGTTGAGTATCATTCCACCATCCTCATGATAACAGATCGTGGGGCTTGTTTCTAAAAAGTCATGTCTACCCTTTCCTTTTAACACTTCCCCACTTTGGGCCTCTTCCTCTGCTGTGAACATCCGTATTACCTATCTCACCATGTGAATGAATAAAAATCCATTTAAATGCTTACTTTGTGCTAAGTGCTGGAGATACATAGAAAAATCAGGACAATCACTATCCTCCGGAAACTCATGCTTTAATAGGGGAGATAAAACATGTAAGAAAATTTAGCTTCAGGGCAAAGGAAGGTTCAGAAGTTCTAAGGGTCCAGTGGTGAGGTGCATAGTGAGATCCAGAGGTCCTTAAGGTGCCTCAGCCAGGCACATGGAAGTGCAGCGAGTCCAGAGGACATCCCAGCAAGGCAAATGATAAGGTTTGATCATCTTATTTCAGCAAAAGCATTGTCACTGCTGACTCATCAGTGTGATGTGAGTAGCCATATTGCTCTTCCTTCTCAGCAGCCCAGTGGGGCTGGGTGAACTGAAGTTGGAGGGAGGAGGGAAGAGAAGGGAAGGGAAGAGGAAGGAAGAGCACTTCACCCTGATTGGGCCTTGTATGTTACTCTTCCAAACTTCTCTAAAAGAACCAAGGGTACCATCCTTTTAGTCATTCGAGGTTCACAACCTAGGTGACATTAACTCATGGCTCTCATCCCACATATCCAGCCATTTTCCAAATATTGTCATTTCCAGTTTGTCATAAGACTATAGACAGCTAGAAGGGACCTTAGAGACCATTAAGTCCAGTCTCCTAGTATTACAAATGAGGGCACTGGGGCAGAAAGAGGTTAAGAGACTTTTCTAATGACTCAGCTAGTGTTTGAGATAGAGTTGGACCCAGATGTTCCTTACTTCCAAATCTAGTGCTCTGTTTACTACTCTTCTCTCATCTGTCCCCTTCTTACTGTTCACATAACCATCACCCTGGTTTAGCTCTTACTACCTGTTTATCACCTTATCCTTTGCAGTAGCTTCATAATCAGTTTCCCTGCCTCTGGTCTCTCCTCTCTCCAGTCCACACCACTGCCAAAGTGATTTTCCTAAAGGAAGTATGACCATATCATTCCCTTACTCCAGAGTCTCCCTATTGCCACTAAAATCAAGTCTTATAACATGTTTATCTCATTTTAAAAAATTAATACTGTAGTAGTATATGCACTTAATTTGTAAGTAAATGGGTATTCACAATCCAGACTTTTGGAGACTGCTGACTAAGCATCTTCATATTTGTGGAAGAACAAGCATTTCATCATAGGAAAATCATAAAGAGTTTAGGTTAATATGAAGTATGGTGAACTGGATGTTTTTTCTGTTGGACAAACAATTTTGTCAATGTTATCTTTCCTAAACCAGATGAACTAGACAGACTCTTCACTACTGCTGGATTAGAAAAAGTTCAGAACATGGTGGATCACCGACTCCAAGTAAACCGGGGGAAACAGCTGACAATGTATCGAGTTTGGATCCAGTGCAAATACCGCAAACCCTTTTCCTCAAACATAAGCTGAGAGGAAACAGTTATTTATCTTGACAGACATTGGAATGAGTATTACACTAATAAGTGATATGTTCCTGTGCCTTTTTATAAGAATAGAGGATTTATACAATCACGGTGTTTTGTGTCAACTTCTTGTGGAACATTTTAAGGGTCTATGAATCAAAGCTTTCGATTTCAAAAATTACTTTTTATCTACAGTTCTTATTTTGAGCACTTCTTTTGACTTTGTATTTTGCAAAGTGCTTTAGAAGTGGTTTTATTCTTTTCCTGCTTTCTTGGCCTGTTGTCTTTACAAAAGCCTTGCTGTCTCTTAACACCTGAAAACACTATCTATGGGAATCTTGAAATGTGTAAAGCTCCAAGGAGTTAACAACAAAACTTCACCTTAGCCTTTGGCACCATATTTATTGTACTATGTACCAGATTTAAGATAAGATACTGGGCCAGATTTCCTGTCATTAGTTTTTTGTTTTGGTTTTTAATAAAAATGAACAAATGAATCCATCGGAGTACAAGCATAGATCATCTTTGAAGTACCTTCTTGGTCTTACAATTCAGGTTTTGTTTATGACTTAGTTTGGAGGAAAGATAGGTAAGAAAAGTTAGTCCCATCTTGAGATTAGTTGACTGAAGAAGTTTTTGTTCTTTCATTACTTTAAATTTATACATTTGTGAAGGTTAGAGCTTGATGCAGTAGAAGACCTTTGTACTTGAAATTAGTGTAGACCTGATTTTGAATCCTTAATCAGCCTTGTGGTCATAGATAAGTTATTTAACCCTTCTGAGCCCCTTATATCACCTGTAAAATAGGACAGTGCTTCTTGAAGTCCAGACATAAATTTCTTCTGGGTCCTTGTATCGTAGAGTACAAATCCATTTTGGGGACTTCATCTAGGACAATTTTGAGGCACCTCATGTTCACAAGACCTACTGAAGAGATTCTCTGTCTAGTATTCTCATTCTTGAATATCATTCTTTTGCCTTCAGGAATCCCCTAATGCAGAAATTCTTAATATGGACTCTGCAAACTTTATTTTTTTTAACATTTTGAGTACTATTTCAATATCATTGGTTTCCTTCATAATCCTGTTACTTTTTATGCATTTTAAAACATCATACTGAGAAGAGGTCCATTAGTTTCACAACTGCCATAAGAGTCCATGATACAAAAAAGGTTTAAGAACCCCTGCACTAGAGAAAAAAAACTTTTTATTTTTTGTTATAATTGAGTAGTCTTTTTTCTGATGTATGCTCAGATCAGTTACTTTTGAGCTAATGTTTTTTGTTTGAATAAGAACTAATATCTCTTGTGTTACTGTACTCATTTGTTCAAGATCATCCAACTAGTTTGTTTCATAATGTAGCTACCCTGAGCAGTATGAATTTTGCATTCTTGTTTCTTACATCCTTAAAATGCTTGTGCTTAGCATTTCTCTGAGAACATGCTTATGATAGCTTATAAAATATGTCCTTTTTTCTTGTTTTTTTTTAAACTGACTTAGATCTAACATCTTTGTGAACTGTTGGTCTATAGAAGGTTTTCCGGCTATCCTGGATATCTTAAGTAATTTTGCACATGTTTATTCCCAGTCTGGAAACCCTACAGCTCTTTGAGGGCCTTTCTTAGTTTGTTTTCCTTTTAAATTAACTTGTCCTAGTGAAGGGTGAGTTAAGAGCTTGATTTAGATTCTCGTCAGGGATCCTTTGGTGAAATTTCAGGTACTCTATGGAAGAGGGACCTAAAGGAAATTGTCTGCACCTCCATTGAGTTGTGCCTCCATTACCACAAGGTAATGGAGATGATATATACAATGCCCCCTATAAACCTCACTGTCAGTTGTCAATCAGAAAGCATTTACTTATGCATTACTATTTGGCAGGCCCTGTGCTAAGCCCTGAGGGCTACAAAGAAATGTAGAAACGGTCCCATGATGAAGGACCGCACATTCTAAGGGGGAAACAACATATAGATGTAGATAGATAGATGTGTTGTCCATCATCTGCTACATGAGGTGATATTTATGCTGAGTCTTGAAGAGGCAAAGATGAGTAAGGAAAATATTCAATACATGGAAGACAACCAGTGCAAAGGCAAGAGACACAAGAGATGTACTGACACATAAATAGAACAAATAGACCAGTGTGTCTGGGTCGTCATGTGCAGGGAAGTAAAGTAGGCCTAGAGAAGGGAAGGGGCCGGGCTGTGAAGAGCTTTAAATGTGCAACAAAGTATTCTTTAAGGCTGAGGAGACAAAGTGTGTTTGTATGTAGCAGACAAGGAGCTAGTAGCTTGGAAGAATTTGAAGATTCGAGTGGGAATGATGGTGCAATCTGGAGATGATGTCAAAGGGGCTATCCCATGCAAGATGAGTAAGAGAGTGGGGAACATGTTAGAGGTTTGGAAGAGGAGAGGAGGAAAAAGAACTCTGGTCTTTTAGAGAGTGAGGCTGGGCCCTCAGTTGTGAGCATCTGGGGAGAGTCCTGTGAAAACCTTGCAAAGAAAAGGGGAACTTCAATCTTTTTTTATTTACTTAGTGAGATGGAGAATAAGTGAGGGAGGAGGAAGATTACTTTCCTGTAGTGAGGTGCGGTTGAGGTTGCCATAAGAAATCTGATGGATCTAATCATCGTGGTTTTGAGACTTCCAGCTTCCATTCTTCCACATGTGAGTAGCAGTGAATGAGGCAGAACATGGGACCCAAAGATGGGATTTGGCAAGACACGATGGATCATGAGACAAGAAGGAAAGGGATTCAAGATTAAAATATGGGGTAGAGTTAAATTAGTCCACCAAAGAGTCAAGATAAAGATTGGAGAAGAGTTTAATTCGGGGATGATAATCTGGGAAACCACTGAAGGGTGGAAGAATAGGACCAAGCACAGAAGAGTGTAAGGTATAGGGAAAGATGGAATGATAAAGATATTTTGATCAGATTAAAGAATGAACATGGAAGTGGAAATTTGTGTTCAAGATCACTAGTCACCAGATCAGGGGTATAACTATCTCTGCATGTAACCGAGGTAGTGTAGAAAAATAGGTCCTGGGAATTGAATAGATTGAGAAACTATGAAGCTGGGATAGCTAAGGGAACATTATTATACGTATTGAAATCCCCTAATATGGAACCAAGAGTTGAGGTTGAGAGCTTGACTGAACCAATCACAGTACTAACATTCTTTGTTAGTAACCCATTTCTAATGTAGGTTAATGAAGTATGCAGGTAAAATATAGGTAAAAACTCTAGGTTGACAATTGGGAACAGAATTTTGGACTCATACTGTTACTGTGAGATCTCAGTGAAGCAGATGCCTCCCCATCATTATCAAAAACTTCTTACTAGAGGCAGAATTTTTATGAGAAATATATTGTGGGACTGGAGACTGCATCTAGATACTAATGCCTGTATATGCTTATGAAAATTCAGCATGAATGGAGAATAGGATCACATTAAAACTGGAAGGGACCTTGAGGACCATCTATTACAATTCCCTTCTTTTGGAAATGAGTAAACAGAGGCCAAAGAATGAGTGTCTGACTATAGCCTATACAGATAGTAAGCCTGGATTCAAACTCAAGTCTTCTCACTCCAGATCCTTTGCTTTTACTATACTTCACCATTTGAAATCGATCACAAGATAGAAATTTTATTCTGTAGTAAAAAATTTGGGCTGCATAAGGAGATTCCACACTCACTTTCCAGAGAAGCAAGTTGTCCTCAGCTGAAAATGGGGAAAAGCTGTGATCACTGTAGACATTTCTCATTTTTTCTCTTGGAATAGATACAGGGGTGCCATGTACCTTGCCTCATCACTAAATGGCCTAATGCAATAAGTAACACATTTAAACAAGTTTAAAATAATCTGGGCTGTTTTGTTTTGCTAGATCTGGCTGTCACTGCGAGGGTTGAAAAACTAATCTTTCCCTGCCTTCTCACATATAGAATCATAGATTTAGGCCTAAACGGAGCCCTAGAGGGTCATGTAGTCCATCCAACTTATTCTTTTTACAGACAATTTACTGAAGTTCAAAGAAATGGAATGGGCAGCTAGGTGGCTCAGTGGATAGAACACTGTGCTTGAAGTCAGGAAGACTCATCTTCCTGAATTCAAATCTAACTTCAGTCAGACATTTAATAGCAGTGTGATCCTGGGCAAGTGACTTAACCCTGTTTGCCTCAGTTCCTCATCTGTAAAATGAGCTGGAGAAGGACATGGCAAACCATTCCAGCATTTTTGTCAAGAAAACCCTGAATGACATCACAGAGGTGGATGTGACTGAAAAATTACTGAAGAAAAGAAATGGAGTAATATGCCAGCTATGCGAATCTGAAGATCTTCCCTGCCCCTAGGCTCTTTGATAGGATTAAGTGGTTCTGAAAACCTTCCCTGATTTGAAAATATACTCTGCCCTCTCATAAATTGAATGTGGTCACATGGAGCTTGTGGCGGGAGGCTTGTTCTTCAGGAATGCCCATGCCTTATTACTTTGTGATTGGACAGTGGGTCAAGAAGGCTGTGACATTCTCTGATCCAGGAAAAGGCTATCTATACCCTAATGTGAGTTTTTGCTTTGGGGATCACTTTGGAAAGAGTTACATGATTTGGCCAGACGAGACTCTGAGCAGCTGTTGAGCCCCTGACTTTGAAAACCCAGATGTTGGTGCTTCCCTCTCTGGTAGCTAACTAGGTATGGATGTAACGGTCAGACGACTGGAAGACCATCTGCTGGTCTGTTTCTTTGTCTGTTTGTAACTTCTGCTTGTAATTTGTGTTTGTATTCTGTTTGCATTCTCTGAAGTTCAGGGTGCTGACTTTTTCCCCTGAACTAGGTAAATGATATATGTTTGATTGATAAAAAGTAAGACTGTTAACCCATTTTGAGTTGCTTTCCTTTAGAAAAGCAGATCTAAGAACAGCAGCCATCCTGGGCATGCTAGGGTGCTTGCTGATAGAACGCCCAACTTCCCAAAGTTGGCCAGTCTTGGATTTGAACCCAGGTACTCTGACTGAATCCAACACATTATTTCATTTTGTTCTCTACAATCAGACTTTTTTATTTTTATTGGTGTAGTTTTATATATTTCCCATTATATACATTCCCCCTTGTCATCCTCTGTAACAAAGAAAAATCAGCTGAGCAAAACCAAACACATGAGCCAAGTTCAAACTTGAGTGCAGTGTTCTGCAGCCATAGTCTCCCACCAATGCAAATTTCTTTGTTCTTAGTAATTTGACAGCATTCAGTTTCAGATATGTTCTCCCAAACTTCAGACTGTTCTGTGTATACATTTGGCCTTTTTGTTTTAGTGGCCTTTGACTATGGATGTACTGGACTCATAAGGCATTGATCCAAATATCATCCCAGGTATTGATTTGATAGCTTAGAAGCTGACATTTTTGTATAAAAGTTTCAGTTCCAACAAATTTGTTAATATTTTTTGTCTTCATAATAAATTGAAAACATAAATTCAAGAAGGTTTTAGGCCAATTTATGTGCATAAATATCTAATGTTTTATGTAAGTAAAAAGCAACATGGTCCAAGTCCATTCTCAGGATGACACATTCAAGAGGGAAACTACCGTCTTACAAATCCTTTATACCACTATCATGTACTATTATTATCATTTCTTTGGACTCAATACAGGATAAAGAAGCAGCACCCTGGCAGAAAGCTGTGAATGCTAATTTCATCTCCAAAACAGGTTTTATACTTGAGATGTGGGAGCCATTTAATTTCTGAAAGTCACATGCACATCATCCTAAGTAGTGTCTGACTGAGAAGATGGTTTCAATGATGAGTATTGAGGGGGCGGTCAATTAGAGTAAGATTACTTGGCAGGTGGAAGAGAAGTAGAACCTGTGTCATAGAAGCCTGCTGATAACTGAGACGTTAAATGCAAAAGAACGTTAGCTAGAGGATGATCCATGGTGCCCTCTGACTCATGAAGCATTTAAGTAACTTCCGTGTGCTTCATTGAGAGCCTCCGCCAGTGCTGTCTGAGCTAATGCATCTATTTGCATAAATGTTCTCCATTTCTCTACAATTAAACACATCCCCCTTCCAGGCTTTTGCTGTGAGGTTATATCTTTGTAAATGTCACAGGAAAAGAAAAAAAAAATCTCACACCAATTCTCATCCTGTTTTGGAAGCATGTAATTTGGAAGGATATAATTCCTTTGCTTGTTTGAAGATGATTTTGCTCGTGGTGCTTTTTATCTATGACTAAAAAGACCAACTTGGGACAAACAGTCTCTGTCACATTTATATTTACAAAAGCCTTTTCTTTCGCTTGTGGCTGCAGCTGCCATTTCCAGAATCTCTTTACACCAATGCATTGCAGACTCTTGTATGGTTCATTTGGTCTGCATATTGTGACATAGGTTCCTCTTCTCAGGTCTGGTGGGGGGATTTAACCTATTTTGATAGTTCAGACATTCAAATAATGTGTTACAACTTTCTCTGTGTACATTCTGCTGTATCATTTAGGAATAGTGTTATTGGGAATAATTGAATGATTCAGCTTCTGATCCTAATCTCAGCCCATATCATAGCATCATGGAAAGGGTTAAAATACAACCTTTCCTTGAAGATTCGTGAACAGGAACAGTCCGGACTCAAGGAAACAAACCTAACATTGTCTGTACACTACTAGTAGTGATTATTACTATGGCTGACATTTATATATCACTTTAAGGTTTGCGAAACGCTGTATGTATATTCTCTCATTTGATCAGGAACTAGGAGCCTTTCTAAAGTAGGGTGCTAAGTTTCTATTCCTTCCTATCCAATTCCTCTGGATTTTCTTATTAAAATAAAAATTCCCCTAGGAGGAGCTATCTATACCTGTAGCTTTTTGGTATCTTAAATTAGCAGGAATGGGACTCTGCTAAGGCTCTGGTAGTCACCAAATCTTTGCTGCCACAGCCTGGAGTTGTTAAAAATATTCTTTGCAACCTTTGGTATGCATGCCATAGGTTACCAACTCCTGCTCTATGTCCTTTATATAGTGTTTCATGCTTTATATAGATTTAGATTATATAGGCTTATATGTGCTTAGAAATACGAGGCAGATGGTGATACTTTAAGACTTTGCATGATCTCTCTACCTGTTCAACCTTATTTCCTACTAAATGGAAACAATCAAAGAAGTCAAGTCAACAATAATTTTCTAAACACCTCTGTATCAGGCATTGTAATAAGTTTTGGGGATACAAAGAAAGGCAAAAACACCCTGCCTTAAAGGAACTCACAATCTGTTTGTGAAGACAACATGGAAACAATATATACAAATGATAATATACAGCAGTGGTTCTCAACCTTCCTAATACAGTGACCCTTTAATACAGTTCCTCATGCTGTGGTGACCCCCCCCAACCATAAAATTATTTTCATTGCTACTTCATAACGGTAATTTTGCTACTGTTATGAATCTGATATGCAGGATGTATTTTCATTGTTACAAATTGAACATAACCCACAGGTTGAGAACCACTGATACACAGGGTAAATTGGAGATCATCTCAGAAAGAAGGCACTAGATTAAAGAGAACTTGGAAAGGCTTCTCACTGAAAGTGGGATTCCAGTTAGGACTTCTGGGAAGCCAGGAAGCTGGGGTGAGGAGGAAGAGAGTTCTGGGCCAGAGAAAATTCTCAGAGTTGGGAGATTTTGATAAATATTTGTTGGCTGAGAAGTCTGGTAATCATGCTCTTCCTCCATCCATTTCTTTGAGAGCAGGAAAATATTCAATTTTATTATTTTTATCTCACATTTTCCTTTTAACATTACAATATGGGCATTATTTACATCATGTAATAAGAAGAAGGTCGTATGCAAGTGTGTCAGAGCCATTGACGTCTATTCACTTTGTCATGTGACAGGGAGCCAAGCTGATACTTGGCAGCTAGGTAAATAAAGCTAGGGACCTAGAGTCTAGAAGACCTAACGTCCAAATCCAGTCTCAGACATTTTACTAGCTAGGTAACTCTGGACAAGTCATTTGACATTTGTCAGCCTCTGTTTCCTTTTCAGGAAAATGGATGTATAATAGCACCCCCCTCCCAAGGGGTACTATGAGAATGAAAATAAGATATTTTCTAAAGCTTTGCAAACTTTAAAACTTTGTATAAATGTTAACTATTAATACTATTATATGTGTATGCCTAGGCATTGATTAAGACGGTTTCCAGTCACTAAGTTGCCCCTTTGGGGTGTGAGGAAACATAAACTCCTCTTGGAGGAGTTTGAAGCAACGACCCAAATCACTGCTTCACCCCTGATCTTACTGGGAAGTCTTCTGGCTTATCCCTATTACAGATAATGCTTGTCGATGGCTTTAGATAGACACTATTTGCATTTTAAGAAAAGCCCCATTTATTTCCTCTGTTTGGCTTTTAAAGCCCTTTACACCCTGGCTCCTTCCTGCCTTTCCAATCTTCTTATACTTTACTCCCTTCCATATATTCTGCGATCCAGCAACATTGGCTTTCTTGCTGTTCCTCACACATGACACTCCATCTCACAACTCTGCCTTTCACTGGCTAACCCCTACATCTGGAATGCTACCCCAGCTTCCTTCAAAACCCATAGCAAATACTACTTTCTTCAGAAGGCCTTTCCTAGTTCCCTCCTCCTCCCCACACGGCTAGTGCCTTTTTTTGCTGAGATGATCATCCATTTATATTGTATGTAACTTGTATTTATGTATATAGTTGTTTGTACATGTAAACATTAGACTATGTGCTTCTTGAACTCCATGAGAACAGAGACCGTGTTTTTTGCCTTTTTTTAAATACCCAGCACTTAACATAGTTCTTTGATAAATGCTTATTGACTGACTGGTAGTAAAGGGCCAGATAACAATGTGAATTATTATCCAAAGTTATTCCAAGATTTTTACTTCTCATTAGCCTGGATATGCTGTGTTAAGCCTGATCAAAATGATCACATAGTGACATAGGTCAGCTAAGACATGTGGAAGCATGCAGAATTAAAGCCTCAATTGTGTGATAAAATATTAAATAATGTAGTGACAGCATCCTGGTCTAAAGTTAGTGGTCTCACTTAAAGCAAAGACTTAAGCAGAAGACTTTCAGTTAAGATAGTGGCAGAACAACCCAGATGTCACACATATACTCCAGCAAAAAAAAAAAAAAAAACAAGTGAAAATAAACCCAGATATAATAATAATTTAGGCCTGGAGTCAGGAAGACCTGAGTTAAAATTCAGCCTGAGACACTTAGTAGGTGAGTTACTCTAGGCAAGTGTCTTAACCTCTGTTTGTTTCAGTTTCCTAAACTGTGATGATAATAGCACATACCTTCTAGAGTTGCGGTAAGGATCAAATGAGATATTTGTAAAAAGCTCTTATCACAGTGACTGACACATAGTAGGCACTGTATAAATGCTTATTCCCTTCCCTCCTCACTTCAAGAAAGAGAATATCCTTATACAGAAAGCCTTTATACAGTGTCCTTATACAAGAAAGAACAGTTAGTGTCCTTACCCAGCCTAGAGCAGCACAAAATGACAACCAAGAACCTATTGGCTGTAAGAAAAGGATTGCACCAGAAAAGCCATCCTGTCCAGCAAAACAAGATGGAAGCCTGCTTGCATAAAGCAGAGGCGTTCCAAGAGTACTGAAAGCCTGTAGCCATCTGTGGAAAAGGGCAGGGCTAGAAGAGTCAAATGAGGGAGCTCCAAGAGGTTGAAAACCCATAGCTTTCTGACCTCAGGCAAAGGTTAAGAGCCAATAGCACCCATTCAGAGGGAGGTAACCATATATATAAAATAGCCTTGATCTAGTCAAATCATTCCTTTGTCCCAACTTTTATGGAACTTCTCCAAAAAAGACCTTGGACACAGAGCAAGGCATCAGAGCTGCCAAGGAGCAGGCAATCCTCCTTTCTAATACCTTCTAAGTTCCAAGAATATACCTGAAGAGGTCTAAATCTGTGATCTGATCAATGAGTGACAACCTTGTTTCCAGTTCTTTGCTACCATGAATATTTTGGTGATTAGGTGGTCTTTCTGTTTCTCACTGAAATTCTTGAAGTATATTCCAGAAGTGGGAATCTCTGGGCCAAAAGATATGGATATTTGAGTCATTTTCTTTGCATAATTCCATATTGCTTCCTCAAATGACTGGACCAATTCACAACTACATCAACAGTGATATAACATGTTCATCTTTCCACAATTCCTCCAACATTGACTGTAACCATCTTTGGTAATCCTTGCCAATTTACTTTGCCCATAAGGTGAAACCTCAAGATGGTTTAATTTGCTTTTTTCTTATTATTGGTGATTTAAGGCATTCTTTCATATGATTGTAAATAGTTTGCAATTCTTCTTTTGAGAACAGTCTGTTCATATCTTGAAACACTTGGCCACTTGTATATTGAGGAATGGCTTTTGACCTTACATATTTCTGTTGTCTTGAATTCAGATCCTTATCAGAAAGATTTAATTCAAAGATTTTTCCCAGTTTCCTACTTCTCTTTTTATCCTCATTGCATTAGTTTTGTTCTTGCAAAAGATTTTCAATTTCATGTGTAAACCAAGTCCCAAAGCCCACTGGGATAAGACTCTCTACTCCTTGGTGGAGATCAGTGCCCCATACCTGTGTGAAAGGTGGGGGTGAGATAGCAAGAACCCAAGAAAGGAGAACTCTGATCTCCTCAGTCTCTTGACCTTCTGAATCTCTTCTTTGTGCTCTTGAATCTCTTTAGGGTCTGTAGTCACTTCAGGTACTTCTGACTTCTAGCTTCAAAAGAATAGATGGGTAATGTCAACCCCACTTCAGGTTGCTTAAAGAAAATGTGATTCTGGGAAGAAGATTATTAGAGAGAAGAGCTGGAGGTCCCCATGATGTCCCTATCACTGGTTTGGCACACTAGAGACTTCAAGAGAACTTTGTGAAATCTGGGACTCTCGTTTGGGCTGAGTTACCTCACTCTCAGTGGGAGAGCTCCTGTATTATATATTGTCTGGTATATTGTCTCCTATGTATACTTTCTCTGATCTCTGCTGTCTATTTGGATAAATAGATTTCTTTGCTACTTACCGTTGTGCAACTAGTATTCTGTGGGAAGTAAGTCAAGCCTTGGATAGGAAGCTTGGAGTCTTCCTTCTCCACTGAAGAAACAGTGATCTTAAAACCTGAACCTTAAAACCACATCCCCTTGACTAACAATGTTAAAAAGAAAAGATAGATATCATTCTGAGGAGAGCAAAGTGGCCAAGTTTCTGACCCCGACCTCCTACTTCTCCTTTAATTCCCAAGAATTAGAGCCTCTCTTGAGAAGAGTGGATAGAGAAAGGATGTCTATTCATCCTTTCTTCAAGCCACACAACAGTCCCACCCACCCCATGCTACATGTGAAGGGACAGTCTCACTACATATATACTAAAAATTATCTATGTTTACCTTGTCATTGACTCTATCCTTGTTTAATTAAGAAGTCATCCCCTTCCATAGCTATGAAAGGTATCAGATCTACTTCTTTAATTTTTAATAGTACAATTATTAATATTCATTTATCCATTTTGAATTTATTATGGAATAAGATATAAGATGTTGGTCTGAATCTTATTACTGCCAGATTTTCCTGGTTTCCTTAACAGTTCTTATCAACTCAGGGATTTTTACCTAGGTAATTTATCTTTTAAGGATTGTCAAACACTCAGTTATTAAATTTAATTATTTTTGATTCTTCCTTTTCTAGTATGTTCCATTGATCTACTTTTCAATTTTTTTAACAAGTAAGAAGTACCATTCCTTCTCTCCACACACACAATCCCACCCCTTTTCAATATTTCTCTTGATGATCTAGATCTTTTGTTCTTCCAGACAGATTCTGTTATTATTTTGTCTACATCTGCAAAGTATCACTTTGATAGTTTGAGTGATAAAATACTAAATCAGTATGTTAACTTTGGTAGTATTGTCATTTTTTAAAATATTGGCACAGTCCAGACTAGAACACTGAATTTTACTCAAACTATTTAAGTTGTCCCTAATTTCTTTAAAGAACATTTCATAACTGTAAGTATAAAAGTATTGAGTGTGCTTTGATAGTTTTCCAGGTATTTTACGTATTTTGTAATTATTTTGAATGGGATTTCTCTTTCTATTATTGACTCCTGAACTTCATTACCAAATTGAAATGTTATTCATTTTTCTGGGTTTATTTTGTAGCCTGAAACTCTGTTGAAGCTATTAATTATCTCAATTCATTTGCTGATTCTCTAGGATTTTCTAAGTAAACAATCATTATCGTCAACAAATAGTATAGTTTTGTCTATCAGTCTTTATGCTTTTAGTATTTTTCTCTTGCTTTATTACTATTGCTAAAATTTCCAGGACTATGTCAAATAATAGTGGAGAAAGGAAGTATGCTTGCAAATGTACAGATTGAAATATTTTCTGACAGAGTGTGTGTGTGTGTGTGTGTGTGTGTGCGCGCGTGCGCGTGTGTATTAAAATGTGGTGGTCATTTAAATCTGTGCCATTTCTACTTACTTGAATACTAGCAGTGACAATGGGATTTGAGAGAAGACAAAATCCTGAGACAGAAGCAAATTTAAGGTATTGGTCTGTGTAACTATACAGCTCTAGTTAATGCCACCAAAGTGAGACTTCAGGGTAGGAGTTCAAAGAGCCAAGCACTAAGGGAAATTATAGTTCATCTGAGGGAGAAAAGAAATAACCCCTTGGGCCTGATACCTCTAGCACATATAAATCCAGTAGCCATGGAGAATGAATAAGTCAAAGGGCAACCACCCTTTTGCTCTGAAAATCCACAGTAGGCTTGAAAAGAATCTGAAAGGGAGGTGGAGCAAATTGTCAAAGCACATTCAATTGGTCCTGACCAAGTAGTAGTTTAGCTGACCTTGTTCTTTGCTTTTCTGTACCACCTGGTGCTTATATTTAAGAGCTATGACTTTATCCTTCATCTTCAGTAACGTGTGAATAGGACATCAACACCATTCACAATTTCCTTAAGAGAACAGGTGCCTCACTATTTAACTTCATTAAAGTAAAGTCAAAAAGCATTTATTAAGCATCATCTATGTTCTCTGTGTTAAGCACAGAGAAATGCAAAAAACAGTCCCTATTTTTAAGAAGCTTACAATCAAATGGAGAAGACAACGTTTTAATGGACCCAGTCAACAATGTTTTCAAGATTTTCTCTAGCCTTGTTTAGCAGCACATCATAAGGAGTGAAGGCAATGGATGGTGGAAGTAATCCAAGACTGGAGCTTGGCAGGGAAAGACTGGCAATAATCTAAGAGGGTTGGTATGCAAGAGAAGAGGATGTAGTAGACATAGTAAATGAAGAAGTGTAGAGCTGAAATGATTCACCAAGGCATCAAGATAGGGAAAGAGACTGTAGCTAGTGTAGGAGTGATAGCCTGGGAAAGAACTGGGGAGTGGAGGGATTGGAAGTCATAGTGAGGATAGAGTAGTTATAAGGCAGAGGGAAAAATATAGTGATAAAAGATTATCATCAAAAAATTAAATTCCAGAGTTCATGAACATGAGAAGTGGAACACTTCAAGTGTAGGACCATTAAGATCTCTGAGATGGAGTTGAGAATCATGTCTCCATGAAGATATTCACCCTTTGTATAGGAAGATGTCTTCAGGCTAATCCTGGTAACACTCTTTACATTTAAATCACAAGATCATACAAGATTCTTTGATGAGTTATTACTAACATCATGCAATGCATAAAACAAATTGAAGGGGAGAAAACTGAAGGGGTCTTTTCCCTTTGGATGGTGAGGTCCTCCAGATACACCTGTTTGGGTTTGAAATTATGCTGATTATACCAAGGCTCAGAATATTTTAAGGCCTCTTCAATGATTACGCAAAAGAGATCTACTTAATAATCCATATGGGTAAAACTAAATAAATAAAAAATGTCCATTGTTCATACATATATCTGAAACAAACCCTACAGATGGACAATAAGTAGGGCTGGGCCCAAAATCAAATAGGAGGAGGAGAGATGGACTGCATTTGGGTAACTATGCAGTGCTTCTAATGATTCCAAATTGCTTTCCAGAACAAAAGGACAGGGTTTGTTTGCTTGTTTGTTTGCTTGTTCCTTTTGTTTGTTTTGTTAACACAAATGTTTTCTCACTGATTGCTATATTCACAACAAGTTTTGGAATTTCAAAATCTCTGAAGAATCAAAGTTGTGGGTAGAGTCATCTAGGCCCAGAAAGTGTAATTCCAGTGATTATCTATATGTAGGAAGTGGTGTAAGGGATATCATCCAGGAATGACTGATGATAAAAAGATTCGAGTCCATCACGTGGCAAGGAGGGATTTTTTTCAAAAGAAGAAATGTAAACCATCAACAACCATATGAACGTATACTCCAAATCATCAATAATTAGAGAAATGCAAATGAAAACAACTTTGAAGTTCCACCTTACAACCATCAGATTTATAACAATAATAAAAATAACCAATATTTATTAAGCACCTACTAGGTGCCAAGCACTTTGAAAATATTATCTCATCAAATATTATCTACATTAGGAGGTAGGTGCTAGTATTATCTTCATTTTAGAGTCAAGGAAACTGAGGCAAATAGGTTAAGCAATTTGCTCAAGGTCACACAGCTAGTAAATGTCTGTAATGGGATTTGACTCTGAATTTGACATTGGAACATTTTAAATAGTCAAGTCTTCCTTGATGAGGTACAGGCTCTGGCCACCCCCCCCCCCCCCCTTGAGCTCTCCTTGAATCTTTGAGGTACAGGCTCAGGGAAATCCCTTGAAGTCTGATTAAATCTTGATGAGGCATTTGCAGAGGCCATAAGTTTTTCATTGTGGCTGGGCCCAAACCTCTGTTACTAGCCTGGCCCTCCATTGCCCATCTACTTTCCACCCTTGAGTCTATCAAAGTATCAACCCACCCTTGCATTGACCTCATTAACTCCTTCTGAAGACCCTCCCCAAACTCCTCCTGTAGACCACCCCTAGATTCCTCTGTCCATAAGACACCATCTTCCCTCCATGTGGTATGAGAGCACCATAGAATGACTTAGCACAGACTTACTCTGTGATAGACTTACTCTGTCCAGCTGGCCCAATGCAAGCATCACAGATACCTAGGCTCCTTAAGAGTCTACGCCATAGGGCAAACTTTTAATGAACTTTCAATAAACTTTGTTTTTCTTTGGCTGAGAAGACTTGAGTCGAATTCATTCGGCAGGACCCGGCGTGTTGGTATTTTGGGGTCTCGAGCAACCCTAATCCTCTTTATGGGTAACCTCTTCATTCCTGATTGTAGGCCCAGTGCTGTAGCTACTGTGCCATTGGTTTATGGTTGTTTAGTAAGACGGCAAAAGATGAAAATGGAAAGTGTTAAAAGGGATCTGAGAGAATTGTTCCAATACTGCAAGCTTGGTAGAGTTGTGACTTGATCCCACCATTTTGGCAAGCAGTTTGGAATTCTGTCTAAAAGTCATTAAATTGTGCATACTTTTGGTTCCTCTAATACTGATGGGATATAGGCTCTTGAACCCCCTTGAACTCTCAATCTTCCCACTTGATGAGGCATTTGCCTGAGGCCACAAGTCTTTCATTATAGCTAGGCCCAAACCTAACCTAGCCCTCCATTGTCCAGTTACTTCCCACTCTTGATCCTATCAAAATATCTATACCCAAATATGTTATCCTTAAACTAGCCTCACTCTCCATTGTCTGTCATCTCCATGAATCTGATAGGTAATATGTTCCATGTTCTTCTAATTGATACAGCCCTTATATCTAGGTCTTGTATCCATTATCACTTAGTATGTGGTTTAAGATATTGTTCTGTGCCCAATTTCTGCCAGACTGGTTTCCAGCTTTCCCAACAATTTTTTACAAGGAAATGAGTCAATTTGGCAAACAGTTATCTAAGATGATATCTCAAAGTTGTTTTAATTTGCATTTTATCAATAGTGATTTAGAGCATTTTTTCATATGGCTACATATAATTTTGATTTAACTGCTCATATCCTTTGACCTCAGTCCCATCAAGATCCTCCTTAGACTCTTCTTCAAGACTCTCCTCAAACGCCGCCTCTAGATCACCCCTAAATCCTCCCACAATCTTTCTGTATATAAGAGCCATCTTGCTTCCATGAAGGGACTGAGAATTCAATCTAGCACAGACTCACTCTGTGTCAGATTATTGTGGCCTGCTTGTCCAATACAAGCATCACAGATACTTAGGCTCCTTAAGAGTCTACCTATTATGGCAAATCTGTAATAAACTTTGTTTTACTTTGGCTGGGAGAAGACTTAAGTCAAATTCATTGGGCATGTTGATATTTTTGGGTCTTGAGTACCCTTAAACCCTAAACCTCAACATATGGTTCCCTGAACCTCAATAATGCCTATTACTAGGCATATAATCAAAGGAGGTCAAGACAGAGAAAAGATGCAAATAAACAAAAATATTGATAACAAAACTTTTTTTGTTGAAACAGCTACAAACAAAATGGGTGTTCGTCAATTGAAGAACAGTTGAACAGATTATGATAAATGTAATGGAATATTTTTGTGCTATAAGAAATTATGAATATGAAAAATTCAGAAAAACTTGAGAAGATTTGTATGAACTGATGAAAAATGAAGAGCAGAACCAGGAGAACTATTTACATGATTGCTATAATAACATAAAGAACAACAATTTCGAAGGACTTCAGAACTCTGATTATTAAAGTCATGGCTTCATCAAATTATTACATCAATTAATATAATTATGTATTAATTTGGTTAATGCATAATACAAGAAGCATGCCTTTGGTTCTTTTTTGTTGTTGTTTTTTAGAGGGGAGAATGCAGGGCAATTGTGGTTAAGTGGCTTGCCCAAGGTCACACGGCTAGTTTTGTGTGTGTGTTAAGTCTCTGAGGTCACATTTGAACTCAGGTCCTCCTGACTCCTGGGCCAGTGCTCTATTCACTGTGCCACCTAGCTGCCCTATGCCTTTTGCTTCTTAGCTAAAAGATGATAGAATGAGACATTTTCAGAATGGCTAGGGTGTAGAAATAACAAGAATATCATTTATATAGTACTTTCAGGTTTACAAAGTATTTTACATATGTTTTCATATTTGATTCTCACAACAATACTGTGAGGTAGATGCTATTATCCCTAATTTGTAGATGGGGAAACTGAGGCTGAGAGAGGTTAAGTGACTTTCCCAGGGTCACACAGCTAGTAAGTATCTGAGGTATGATTCAAACTTAGTCTTCCTGGCTCTGAGACTAACATTCTGTCCATGTGCCTCCTTGTTATAAGGGGGAGCTTCTGTAAGGGCTTTTTTTTCCCAATTCGACAGAGTTTCCAGTTTTATTCTGAAAATGAAGACTCAGAATCTCAATACAGAGAAGTTACTACCCTTCTGTAATCTCTTTCTCTTTTCCTTCCTTCATCCCTTCTTTATTTCCTTCCTTCCTTCCTCCATCTTTTTTCTTTTTGTTTTAATTTTTTTTCCTTTTAAAATTAATTTTAAACAAATACAAAATAAGGGGAAAAAGAACACTTCCATGTACACAGTGGAACACAGAGGATTCAATATAAAACAATAAATTTACATTTCAAACTGTTTACTTTTTTTTAACTATATAATAAAACTATACATTATTTTCAAAACTACCCAACTTTTCTGTGCTTCCCTTTAAAGTTTTCTTTTGTTCTCCAATGTGCAATTTTTATTTTTCTTGCTCCCTCCCCAATCTACCCTAGAGAAGGCTACAACTAAACACAAACATGCATGTATACATAATATATACATATTTACATACACATATACACATGTACACACATATACATAGGTAAGACCATACTATACATATTTCAATTTATTGTTTCTTTCTCTCAACATGGATAACATTTTCCTTTATAGGTCCAAGTCTTTCCATGTTTTTCTAAAATCAACCAGCTCATTATTTTCTTTTCATTTATTGAAGCCTTTATTTACAAAAGCTTTAAAAACAAATAATATCTTCTGTTTTGCAAATACATTTTCTGAAAAAGAACCACCCAGTTACAGCATTGTAACTCAACAAGAAAAGAATGTTAAAGTACAAGGAAATGAGTCAATTTGGCAAACAGTTAATACAACTTGAGTTAAATGCAGGTAATACACATCATGACTTGCCTTCCATCATCATTTCTGAGTACCACTTATCTGTTACCAAAGTCTTCCTTCATGTGCTCTGACCTGCTCACGTGTTGCTATCTACACCGCTTATTATTTCTTATATCACAGTAGTATTCCATCACAATCATATACCACTACTTCTTTAGCTATTCTCCAATTGAAGGGCATCTGTCATTTTAGTCAATCTAATAGGTCTGAGATGATATCTCAAAGTTGTTTTAATTTGCATTTCATCAATAGTGATTTAGAGCATTTTTTCATATGGCTACATATAATTTTGATTTAACTGCTCATATCCTTTGACCATTTTTCAATCAAGAAATGACTCATACTCTTATTCTTACAAATTTGACAAAGTTCTTCATATATTTGAAAAATATGTGAGAGAATGTCTATAAAAGTTTTTTTTCTCCCAATTTTCTGCTTTCCTTCTAATCTTGGCTTGGTTTTATTTGTGAATTTTTAAATTTAACATAATTGAAGTTATCCATTTAATACCTCACAATGCTCTCTATCACTTGTTTCTTCATAAATTTTGTCTTGTCCATGAATCTGATAGGTAATATGTTCCATGTTCTTCTAATTGATACAGCCCTTATATCTAGGTCTTGTATCCATTATCACTTAGTATGTGGTTTAAGATATTGTTCTGTGCCCAATTTCTGCCAGACTGGTTTCCAGCTTTCCCAACAATTTTTTTACCAAATAATGAATTCTTATCCCTATTTGTCAAACATAAGGTTACTATAATCCTTTACTACTGTGTGTTTTGTGTCTACTCTGTTCTATTGTACCTTTCTATTTCTTAGCCAGTACCAGATAGTTTTGAGGTCTGGTACTGCTGGTATTCCTTCCTTTACATTTATTTTTCATTAGTTTCTTTGAAATTCTTGACCTTTTATTCTTCCAGATGAATTTCATTATTTTTTCTAACTTAGTAAAATAATTTTTTAGTAATTTAATTGGGATGGCATTGAATAAATAGGTTAGGTAAAATTGTCATTTTTATTATATTGACTTTGCCTACCTGTGAACAATTAATAATTTTCCAATTGTTTAAATCTGACTTTGTATAAAGAGTGTTTTATAATTATGTTCATGTACTTCCTAGGACTGTTTTGGCAGGTATATTCTCAGGTATTTTATATTGTCTACAATTATTTTAAATGGTCTAAAACAATATTGAATAATATTGGTAAGACATTGTGTAGTTTCCCTGTTTATCTTTTTAATTAAATCTAATTTAGCCTTAACTTTGTCTGAGATCATGATCTCCAACACTGCTTTTTTTTTTTTTAATATTAAGGGAAGCATAACAAATTCTACCCGACCCCTTTATTTGAACTCTGTGTGTATTTCATTTTTATTGCGTTTCTTGTAAGCAACATAAAGTTGAATTAAGATTTTTTAATCCATTCTGCTATCTGTTTCTCTTTATGGGGAAATTCATTCCATTCATACTCAAAGTTATAATTACTAGTTATGTATTTCCTTCCATCCTATTTTTCTTCATTATCCTTCTTAACCTATTTATCTTCTTCTTCCTCACAAGTCTAACCACTACCTTGCCCTCCTATTCCCTAATCTGTCCACCCCTCCAAGAGTCCCTCCCTTATCCTTTCCCCCACCCTCCTAATTCTGTCCACCCCTCTAAGAGTCCCTCCTTTATCCTTTCCCCCACCCTCCTAATTCTCAAGTCACTCCCTTATCCTATTCCCTTGCTCTCTTATTTCTTTATAAATTTAGAAGATTTTCATACTCTTCTAAGTGTATATGTTGTTCTCTTTTTAACCCATTTCTGATGAGAGTAAGATTCCAGCACTACAAGCCCCCTACCCCTCTAGCTTCTATATCAGTTCTTTCTTTCACACCTCCTTTGAATGATATAATTCCTCCTTTTTACCTCTCCCTATTCAATTTTTTTTTAGAATCATTCCATCATACTCAACTCAGCCCAAGCCTTTCTTTCAAACAACCCAAGTAATGATGCCCATCACTAATAACATTTTCACATATAAGAAGTAAACAGTTTGACCTTATTGAGTCCCTTATAATTGGTCTTTTATGTCCATCTTATATTTCCTCTGGATCTTATATGTTGAATTTCTTGTTAAATTCTGGCTTTTTTTGGTCACTGATACTTGAAGGTTTTTGAGTTTCTTAAAAATCCTTTCTTCCCCCCTAGGATTGTAAGTTATTTTTGGTTGCAGTCAGAGCACTTTTGTTCTTCAAAATATAGTGTTCCAAGACCTACAGTCTTTTAACTGCTAAGTCTTGTGTGATCATGATTGTAGACTGCAGTATTTAAATTGTTTTTTTTCTTATTGCTTATAATATTTTCTCCTTAACCTGAGAGCTTTGAAACTTCACTATGATATTCCTATAAGTTTTCCTTCTGGTGATGAGGTTACCATCAAAATATTGAGGTAAGGGTAGGGGTACGCAAGACCGCAAAATACCAACATGCCAGGTCCTGCAGAATGAATTTGACTCAAGTCTTCTCTCAGCCAAAGAATAGCAAAGTTTATTAAAAGTTCACTTGTATTGGACACAGAGTAAGTCTATGCTAGAAAGTTCTATGATGCTCTCACACATATAGAGGCAAGATGGGGTCTTATATACAGAAAGATTGTGGGAGGAATCTAGGGGTGATCTAGAGGAGGAGTTTGGGGAGGATCTTCAGGAGGAGTTAATGAGGTCAGACTCAAGTAAACAAGTGAAGTTGCTGAAGGCTACCTGGAGACAACAGACAATGGTGGGCTAGGCCATTTCAAGGGTGTAACAGTTGATTTGGGTATAGATTTTGATAGGCTCAAGGGTGGGAAGTAGAAGGACAATGGAGGGCTAAGCTAGTAACAAAGGTTTGGGCAGAGCCACAATGAAAGGCTTATGGCCTCATGCAAATGCCTCATCATATGGGAAGATTCAATCAGAGTTCAAGGAGGTTCCCAGAGTCTGTATCTCAACACTGGGATCTCTTTCAGGTGGGGATCAGTGTTTTTGTTTTTTTTCTCTTTCTGCTTTACCTTCTTGTTCTAGAACTTCAGGGCAATTTTCCTTAATAATTTCCTGTGATATTGTATCAAGATTCTTTTTTTTTATTATAACTTTCAGGCAGTCCAACAATTCTTATATTGTCTCTTGATCTGTTCTCTGGATCAATTGTTTTTCTAATGAGATGTTTCACATTCTCTTCTATTTTTTCATTCTTTTGATTTTGTTTTATTATTTCTTGGTATCTTATAACATCATTAGCTTCCTCTTGACCAATTGTAGTTGTCAGTGAGTAATTTTCTTCCTTAAGTTTTTGGATCTCCTTTTCTAGTTGCTTAACTTTCTTTTTGTAATTTTCTTGAATTGCTCTTATTTTTTTTTCCTAATTTTCCCCAATCTCTTTTATTTTATTTTTAAAGGCCTTTTTAAGTTCTTCCAAGAACTCTTTTTTGGCCTTCTGATCATTTGACATTTCTCTTTGAAAAAGGAGTGATTTTTTTTTTTAAACTTTACTATCTTCCTCTGAATATGAGCCCAGATCTTCTCTATCTCCATAGTGGCTGTTTATGGTTGGGGTCTTTCTCCTTTGCTTACTCATTTTTATTTTTCTTTTATTTTTAGCAGCTTATTATTGTAATTAGGTTCTAGTCTCAAGGTGTTGGGAATGGTGCCCCAGCCTTTAAGTTCTTCTGTTATTTTCTGAGTTCTATAGGGACCCAACCTTAGTCACTCCTCTCCACTCCTAAGCCACATCTAAGCCCCTTAGCTACACTGTCCAGCAAATGCTCTTGCTCCCTGTAGTCTCTCTAGGGGCTGCAAACTTCAACTCTCCCCTCTGCCTTGGAATTGAAACTAGTGATTTCATTCTTCTGAATATGCCCACAGCCATTAGGGTCCCTGCCCCTTTTCTGTCACACTCACTGGACATGTGCTTGCTCCTTATTGCCCACAGTTATAGCCTGGACCCAGTGTCTGGCCAGTATAGCTGGGCCTAGCATTACATGATACCATAGGGTCCTTCAATCTTCCCCTGCTCAACTGTCCAACCCCCATGCTATTCATGAGGTGAAAGTTCTTTTTTTTTTCCTCTTTTTTGGCAAAGTAATTAGGGTTAAGTGACAAGGTTGGCATTGTAAGGATCACCAGGATTGAGGAGGCAAGAAAAGGCAAGTGGGTCATATAGCTAGTCAGTGTGTCAAGTGTGTGAGAACAGATTTGAACTCAGATCCTCCTGACTCGGGAGGGTCAGTGCTGTGTTCACTGCACCACCTAGCTACCCCAAAGTGAAGGTTCTTGAGGCAGAAGCTGCTGTTCCCATCCAGCTGCTCCCAGGCCTTGTTGCTTGTTGATTCAGCAGAATCTGCTATGGGGTGTTTACACTTCAGTCAGACAAACTTCTGTTCCAGAGGGTCGAGTCTTTCCTGAGTTCCTCTCAAGTTGTCTTAGGAGGGCAACTGCTTTACTCAACTTTTGTTTATTTCTATTCCTCTATTTTCACTTTGAGGCAATGTTCTATCTTTTTTGTAGAGGAAATTTAGAGAGCCTGGAGTTTTCTGAACTACTCTGCCATCTTCCCAGAATCCCCTCTATAAAGGCTTTTTTAAAAGAAGAAATGCAAACCATCAACAACCATATGAAAGAACACTCCAAATAGTAGGAAATGATAGATACAAAAAAAAAAAGCATCAGTAAAAATGTTAAGAAACATACAGAAGAAAACAAGAAGCTCAGAAGAGTACCCAACAGACCACTTTTATTACTATGTAAAATTTAAAACATATTTTTTAAAAACTAACTACAAATAATAAAAGTTCCATATATAATCCTCTTTTTTTTTTATCCTTTTTTATGTTAGAATACTTGATTTATTGATGATTGAGTTCATAATAGAGAAAAATAAATTTTAAGCGAGGGATAACAAATGAACTGCCTGAGTGCTGTACTGATTTCCATGAAATATACAAAGAAAGTCTCCAGCACCTTGGGTTAAAAAAGTCAGTAAAATGTTGGGCAACACAAAGAAGATGATGCACCCAGTTCTAACACTTACTGAGCAGCTGGCAACTTTATCTCACTAAGGTTCAACTTCCTCATGTATAAAATGCTCTTGACTACTTCACAGAGTTTTCATGAGGATAGAATTAGATAATGCCTATCAAAGTTTGTTCTCCATTACTTCCCAACCTTTCCTTCCCCAAGCTTCACCAATGAAGCACAGGAGGCCAGAACTTTAAGATGTTTCAGCAACTACACAGAAGGAAGGGAAGACTGGACATTTGTGGGGCTATGATCTTTTAATAAGAGCTGACATATAGTGCTTTAAGATTAACAAAATGCTTTGCATACATTGTCTTATTTTATTCTCACATCATGTCTGTAGGGTATTGCTACTGGTATTAATATTTCAATTTTACAGATAACAAACCTGAGCCTTAGATAGGTTAGGTAAGATTTCCATGGCAAGAGTCATGACTAATACTTCTGCACCAGAGCAAGAAGAATTGAAGTAACTAAGACAAATTCAGTAAAGAGTGGGAATTAAATAGCTTCCTACTGTAATTAATTATTTTTGCTTACTTTACTAGGTGCTAAGTTCAATTGTTTCTAAACTACTGAAAGGTTTAATGGGGTATTCACAGAGGACTAGCACCTCTGGTGTGAGAACTTGCCAAGCCCTTTTCAGGGCTGCTAACTCACTCACCTTTGGTGTTCACCTTTTATCCAACTCTCAACAGTGGCTCCAAGAAGCTGTAGTATGTACAGTGGCCACACCCCAGTAAAACTGTCTCAGTAGACAGGAGGTTGAGGGTGACCAACAAACTTCAGATTTGTTGGTGAGTTAGGAGAATGTCTACCCCAAGCATGTGAAGACTTTTTCCCAGCAAAATGGGCAGATGAGAACAATTTTTTACAATGGTCATTAAGGTGGTTGAAGTGGGCACTGTGGAACATTTAGAGCTTCATCAAAAATGCCAAAGTTATCCACTACATCCCAGGCCAGTGCTAGTTGTCCTAACCTTTCTCTTTCCACTGGACTTTGATGACTCTGGAAAAGAAAGTGAGCCTGAAAACTTGGTGCATTGGCCTCACCTAAATCCAATCATATCCATTGTGTAGGACAAAGTGTGGTCTCTCATTTGCTGAAGTATATAAAGTCTTAGGCCTAGGGTGCCATAAGGAATCAAATAAGGAAAATAAATAAGAAGAACTGGCTCTAAGCTGTGATTAGTGAAGCTTGTTGTTTGAGGTAAAAGGCATTTGGGACCATAACTAAATTTTGTTTGGAGTTTGAATTTGGGTATAGTTGCCTATATCAAATGCCACAAGCTACTCAGAGGGAAGTGATCCTATGCTGTTAAATACTAGTGGGAGTCTATATCTGGTAAAAGCAGAAGGAACAATTTTAGCCTCACCTACAATGGGATTCCTTTGGTCATACCCATGAAATTCCTTTGAAAAGGAATGTTGCCTGCCTATTCCTGAGTCTAGCTATGAGGTGGCACCAATACTGCATGGATGAATATCTGTGATTTTACCTGAATTTAAACAGAGCCAAGGATATTTTATCCTGTCATATTTGGAATGTCATATGTCCCTGCTTATCCCTTCTATAGCAAGTTTCAATGATCAAAGCAAGAAGTCAGTAAAAGATATGAGCTATCTTGTTTTGTGGTTAATAAATGTAAAGGAAAGCTGAATAAACTGAATGATGGGTTTGAGAGATTTTGGAAGGTAAATAATGTTTGTTTGAGGGATTTGGAAAGACAGATAAGAGGACTTAGAGACAAATGAGGATTTATCCAACCCCCTGTCTCCAGGTAGTTGACATTAGTTTTAAAAGGTTTAAGTATGTTGAGAGTGTGTGAGGAAGTATTTTTAGAAAGCAGAAAGATTTGTAACTTGATTCTAAAAATTTTGAGGAAA
The DNA here is from genome assembly GCA_028646515.1 of Pseudochirops corinnae. NCBI lineage: Eukaryota > Metazoa > Chordata > Mammalia > Diprotodontia > Pseudocheiridae > Pseudochirops > Pseudochirops corinnae. Next base: position 213,700,801 of record CM053586.1, read on the forward strand.
GAAACAGGATCAGATTGATTCTTCTAAAACTATATAGGTGTAAGATTGGCTTTTAAAGATTTCTTTATCATGGCAACTCAAAACTTGAGCATGTTTAGTAATAAGATCAAAAGTTTGGATTTTTGATGCAAGGTTGTAACTGTTTGTGAACTTTATTGTAATGTAAGCCTAGCCTTGCGTGGCTAGAAAACTGAACCATTTCTATGTACCTTTGGTATTCTCCCTTACTATTAGAAAAGATGTTTTGAAAGCTCTTATGTGACAATTTCTGAAGATTTACAAAGTTTTCAATTCAGTATTGCTAAATTGATGCAATAAGTTGTAAAGCAGAACAGTTCTTGCTGTTCCAATATGAATTTGTAGTTATTCCATGAACTAAGCAAAGTTAACATCTGTAAGTGAGTGTATATGTAAGAGATTCAATTTCTGAAGTATCTCTTTCTTCTAATTAGAGGATAGACAAGTTTGGTGAAACAAATATGTATGTCTGCTATTCAGTTGTGAGGTTTAAGTCAGAAACCTCTCT
>CM053586.1:213701826-213718981 GCA_028646515.1 Pseudochirops corinnae
AGCCTTCCAGGCAGCCTCCTTGGCAGCAACTTCAGCCTTCACCAGATTCTGGTCTCATAGAAAACTCCAACTCAGTTCTCAGTCCAGCAGTCCAGCTTCCAGATACTGTGAAAATTCTGCTCCCTCCACCAGGAGCCACCAGGAGGAAAATTCTTGATTCTGTTCTCTGTCTCTGGAACTCTTCTTAAGCATATGCGCATGCACGCACGCGCGCACACACACACACACACACACACACACTCTGGCTTCCTGTCTCAGCCAACCCCCTCCTGCCATGTCAGCAACAGGAGACATAGTTCACACCTTCTGTTTCTTTCACACAGGAGACAGAGTTCACATCTGTTTATTTCAAGAGGTACTTAGCCCTAAGTTACTAAGGGCTAAGTATCTGCTAAATTAATTACTGTTGCAGAAGATTACACTTGTTCTTGTTTGTGTGTGTGTGCATATATCCACATATAAAATATATAAATATATATAACATATTTATAGTATATAATACATAATTTTATAGTTATATAATGTACGTATACATACATACAAACACACACACATATATACACACAGAGTCAAACTTCTGCTTAAATGTTGGGAATTTTCCTTATTAGGGGCTCAAAACAAATGTAGTTGTACTCCTGATTTTATTTGCTATAAACTCCCTAAAGCAGTGGGAGGAAGAGAACCATGTGGAGCTGAGGGGCTATTTTATTGCCCCTAGGTTTGAAATGAGCTTATTATTGTAACCACCACCACCATTACCACCATCACTACTACCACCACCACCACTAACCAATTTAGGCACTCAGAGAAGCCAAAGAAACACATTAGAAAGTTTTATCAAGGACATATACCTAGAAGTTTAAGTACTTACTGTCAATATCAGCAAACTCGAGTTCATCCTGGATTTCTTGGTTCGTTAGCTCAATCCCCAATTTAGCTGCAGAGGTCTGTAATCCATGTGTATCAATGCAGCCAGTTCCATCCTTCTCAAAGCACTCAAAGGCATTCAGGAATGCTATAGACATGAAATAAATCCAAAAGTTAGTTGGACCAGGCAACTAGTCAAGCAGAAAGGACATTATATGCTTTTTAAAGCCAAGGGCCCCAGCTGATGCTAATGTAATTAAGTCAGACAAGATAACCACAGCTGGTTGGAAATTATGTTCTGAAGTGTTGAAGAAAACCCATTAACAGGAAGAGGACAAAATGTCCTTCCCATAGATTAGAACTGATTCATGGACCTAAAATTGGAATGAATTGTCTGAAAACCAAACTAAACACCAATTGTTTTTTTCTTTAAGTAAAAGGAACAAAATGTCCTTCCCACTCCCAAATCCCACCCACCATCAAAAGAAGTACCCAGCTAACTGGTTGAAACTAAAATTAGTCCTAATATTTTCTCAAATTGCAGAATGGGAACAAGAGTAGATGATTACATTCTCCAAACTTTCCTGGAAACAGGTGTTTTATTTAAGCTCAAGTGTTTATTTAAGCTCAACCCTTATTTAAATTCATACTCCTGGTTTATAGCTACATTCATATGCCTTAAAGATAATGATGATTTTACATTTAAATGATGTACCATATTCCTCTTAGAAACATTGCCATCAGTTTGACACAGTTTTGTGATCTGCTTCTTCTCTAAGAGAGAACACTAGGACTTTACACATATTTATACTACCATCTCACTTGATTTCATTGGGTTAGCATGTGCTCCATACGTCTGCCTTCTTTAAGAAATTATATGGTGTATATATCTATTATGTAGATATATACACACACACATGCATGCATACATATATATGGGGGTGTGTGTATGCATATATATATATACACACATACATAAATACATCCATATATATATATTTTAAAATTAATTCTTTTATGATTCCTCATCATGGGTCCCTTAAGGTTAGGCCAAGGAATGCATGCTATAGCAGGGTCTTTTGTTTTGTTGTTATTCAGTTCTGTCTGATTCTTCATGATCCCATTTGGGCATTTCTTGGCAAAGATACTGAAGCAGTTTGCCATTTCTTTCTCCAGTTCACTTTATAAATGAGAAAATCAAGGCAAGCAGAGTTAAGCGACTTGCCCTGGGTCACAAAGCTAGTAAGTGTCTGAGATAAGACTTGAATTCAGGAAGATGTGCCTTCTTAATTCCAGGCCCTACGCTCTATCCACTGTGCCACCTAGCTGCTGGTAGCAGGGTCTACTGATGTGCAAAGGCTTTGAGTATAATGCTAGTCCATCATTTTCAAAGTCTGAAGGGACTCATTGATAAGCTGGCCACTAGGTAATGACATTTTTTCTTTAATAATTTTTGAAGTCCATTTATTAAAGTGTAGATGGATTACAGTCTATGCTAATAGAGGGAGTATTTACAGGGTAAAATCATGGTCTTTTGAAATATTGAAGTACCTAAAGGGATATTCTATTTTATTTCTTTTGTTTTCTTCTCCACTTACGTAATAAACTTGTTTTTCCTTGTGGACTACATTCCCTAGCAGACTTTAGCATGATTGTGTTTCTAGAGATTTTTCCAGGGTCTCATAGATGCCTGGGTACCGGATTTTTGAGGTGGAGATCATACACAAAAATATGGCAGAATGGTGACCACAGGGAAGGATTCTTTTCACGCTCTAGTCTACCTCTGCTTTGGGTGAAGATACTTCCTGTGTTTCTAACAAAGTCTCCATCAGGTATTAGCAGAAGAGAAAGTGGGGTACCACCAGCTAAGCTAGTACCTCAGAGAGGCAACAGGGAGTAGCAATCAAATTTTTTTCTTTTTTTTTTTTTTGCTTTTTTTTGGAGGGCAATTGGGGTTAAGTGACCTGCCCAAAGTCACACGGCTAGTAAGTGTGCCAAATGTCTGAGGTCGCATTTGAACTCAGGTCCTCCTGACTCCAGGGCTGGTGCTCTAATCACTGCGCCACCTAGCCGCCCCAGCATTCAAATTTCTGCCAGAATTAAGAGCCACAAGCAAGAAATCTAGCCCCTAGCCAATATGGACTACATGAGTGACTCAAATCCATCCTCTTCCCTGTGCTATGAGCTAAGAGTCAGGAGGGTTGTTTAAACATCTTAACTTTGTATTTATTTTAACCTTGAAGCAAATAATAGGGAAACTCTAGTCCAGTAGAGGTGGAGATCATACACTGAGAGAATTGTTGCTCTGTACTTACTTTGGTACTATTCTCTTAATCTAATCTGATTAAACTACTGATCACATCTCCAGCCATAGGTCTATTAAATCACTCCCCCACCGCAAGTCACTTATTTGTCTGAAAATAGGACAATATTCTATTTTTGACATCAAATGATAGGGTAGTATAGATGCACCTTAAAAATCCTAGAATATTTCTTGGAAAAAATAGCAGATATTTATTTTAAAGACCTCATTTTTTGGGGGGATGGTTAAACTCTAATCTTTTTCCAGCTAAATCCAACTTTGCATTTTCAGTCTCAACAATAAAGCCTGACACCATTGGGTTGGAAACAGTACTGAATTCTCCAGTTTGGTCTGAATTGGAACAGGGTTCTTTGGGGGTGGCAAAGAACCTTTGCTCTTTATAGGTCTTTTGTGAAAGTTTTTGGGAATAAATTCACTTGTGAACCAGCAAAAAAAAAAAAAAAAAGAAGAGAAGAATTGTTGTTTTCATATTCTGGCTCCAGTTCTAATCACAACATTACCTTCCAATTGTCCTTGAGTTAATCGCTCTTTGTGTTTAACATGGTCCTGAAGAAAACCTTGGAAATCTTTACCCCTGTGTGAGATATAATGAAAGATTAAAAGCAAACTAGAAACTAGAGGATGTTAGTTGTATTCACCAGTTTAGTTTATGGGAATGAAAGAAACCATTAAGCAAGATTAATTTTTTTCCAGGGTCAGATTATCCAGGTCACTTGCCTATTGCACTGGATGGGAAGGGAGAGAGTACACAGGTGCCTGGCCACAGGTTGAATGTAGTCTGCATTCAACCATGCCCCTCATCTGAAGTTTCCAGTATTGTGTCAGTAACAAAAATAAGAAAGGTGGGTAGGCCTTTAGACAGGGAGAACTTTGTTGCCATGAACAGTGTGCTCTGTGCATTGTGCTCTCTCTGAAATCACACGATAGCTCTAAAAAGTAGAAAAGATTGAGGAACTCTGAGGGAATAATGTCACTAGATGCTGCTGGCAGATAATGGGTAATAGCCCTCCCCATTTACCTGCAGAGAAAGTTTAGTACAATTGAAATTAGGTTTGATCTGGACACAAGTTCAAATTCTTGCTCTTGTCACTTGATACCTGACCTTGACCGTGGGCAAGTCATTTAAGTTGCTCACTAGGTCTCAGTTATTCATCTCTAAGATGAGAAGTTGGACTAGATACTCCCCCTTCCAGCTCTAAAATGTAGTATCTTATTTCAATTATTTTATTTTATTTTTTGCTTTTTGGAGGGGGGAAGGCAGGGCAATTGGGGTTAAGTGACTTGCCCAAGGTCACACGGCTAGTAAGTGTTAAGTGTCTGAGGCCATATTTGAACTCAGGTCCTCTTGACTCCAGGTTAAGTGCTCTATTCACTTCACCACCTAGCCGCCCTGTAAAATGTAGTATCTTAACATAATATTTTAACTGGTAAGGGAAAGGAGTGTTGTCTTCTTGTGAATGTGTTTTATTGTGATGCAGCTAGTAGTTTTAACAACCCCCCATTACTCTTCTTTAGTAGTGATTGTGTCTAGAGAAGAATTGTTGTAGTTGGCTCTAGTAAACCTCTAGGTCAGGAGGTAGGCATAGTTAAATATCACTGCCAGATAACTCTAAGGGAGCAACTTTTAATTGCTGCATTGTAGAAATGTTACCCTGGGAGGAACACTTTTACAGCTGATCAATATGGTGATGCCACACCAGCATATCTGCTCTCTGAATCTCATATGGTCATATGGACTGCATTATAATGGCTGAGTGGGCCATATGAATTCTTTTATGATGGCAGGAATCTACTTTAGTTCAGTTCCATAGATCTTAGAAAATACTCAGTATAGGTAAGAGAAAAAGTGAGTGCAGTTAGAACAGTATATAGAATATGTTCTTGTTTGTCTCATGAGACTTTTCATAAGTTTAGATCGAAAAAATAGAAGCAAGTCTTAAGATGACATTCCCTTAGAACTTTATCAGGACAGATTCTTATCACTGAATGTAGAATAACAAGGTAAATGATGAAAATCCTTACGAATTTTGGGCATTATGTGTAGTGTTCATTTTTTTCAGCATGATCATTTATTTAGCTTGAGAGTTTAATAAGGCAAGATGGTGAGAGCTCAAATAAACTGTCCACAAATTAAACTGTACTGAGGCAAGATGCAAAGCCATTGCCATAGATTAATGTCTGGCATTCTGAGTATTCTAAGGAAATGGCTTAAATATACAATCATAGCAACAGAACTTTGAGATGGAACAAGGAGCACTTTGAGCTGTTTTAAAAAGGACTCTGCTGCAACTGAGAAATTATTCTTCTGGAATAGTTGGAAAAATGAGATTCTGAATTTCTTGGTCATTATCTTTGTTTAATTATACTATGGAGATATATTTTCTTTATTAGTAAACTAATAATTAAAAGTTCTTAATATCAGAATCAGTTCCAAACCCCAGATATAACTTCCAGTGAATGCTTTCATACAAACAGCTTTTAGTCTTACTCCATGTAGCATGACATGGAAGTACAATTTCCCCACAAAACCCATAATTTATGGTGCTGATGGGTGATCACCATCATCATCATCACCACCACCATCATTGATTTAGAAGTTCTGACTGACTTAGGTTCTTTAGGCATTCTTTTCTCTGGTTATGTACCTTTCCCTGTCCAGGTCAAGATATGAGCCAAGCTCAGTTCCTAGAGGTTGAATAGCCTGAGAAAATGGGTCAGAGTGGTCTTCTAACATTATGACTCCCAGGGGAGGTTGTATACTAGTATCTGTGATTTAAAATGGCAGATACCTCGTGACACTTGCATGTAAGACTGCTCTTCCAGCTAATTAGACATCTAGTCTTAGATTTAGCTGAATGGTGTAGAAAATAGAGTATTGGATTTGGAGATAGTAAGATCTGAGTTTGAATCGTACTTCAGAAACTTACTAGTTGTGTGATCTAGGGCAAATCATTTATCTCTCTTAGTTATTTCCTTATCTGTAAAATGAGGATAGCAGGATCACCTACCTAACAAGCTTGTTGTAGGGATTAAATGAGATAATATATGTAAAGTGCTTTCCAAGCCTTAAAGAGCTATATAAATGCTTGATATTATATCAGATGAAGATATAGCCATAAATAATAACATAGCAGCATAAATTTATAGAGTGCTTTCCTTACAATAACCCTGTGAGACAGTAATAACATTACTATTTTTTAGAATGTGGAAACTGAATTTCAGAAAGGTATGTGACTTTCCTGAGGCCATTTAATACAACCCCCTTTATTTTATAGATGAGAAAACAGAAGCCCAAAGAGTAACTTGCTCAAAATTATACAACTAATCAATGCCAAATATGAACCAAGGTCTCTTGACTTCCAATCCAGAGCCCCTTCTTGACACCCTCTTAACAATGAATAAAAGTTTCTAGTAGTGCATTTGTGGTGATGACATAATTGTAACTTGGTACTCTACATGTGACATCTACAGTTGTGACACTGCAATGTAAGAAGTTCAAATTTCTGCTGTTTTCCTTATGCCTGGAAGGTTATACTGGGTCATTCCATCAATTATCCAATAGGGATAGAATAGGGAATAGAATATCTGAACTATGCAGATATTACACCCCTCCCTCCCCACCTTCTATTGGTACCTTTGCGTCAGAAAGCTACACATATGGATAGCCTTCTCTGGCCACCAGAGGGCACTAAGCCTACAACCATGCCTTTAAGTCTTGGTGCTGGACAGTTTAAACCCATACATACTGCTGGGGTCTGGAATTCAGCTCATATGGCTTGTTGCTCAAACATTTGAAAAAATCAATTATTCTAGAATCATCACCCTAAATCATAACTTTTTTCTCTTTCTATGACAGCCCACTTTCAGAGGATGCCGCTACATATACATATGTACATACATACACACACATACATACACACATACATGGCATACATACACTGTGGTCTTCATATGTACATACATACATACACACACATACATACACACACTGTGGTCTTCCTCTGAGAATGGCTGCCTCTCTTTCCTGGAATGCTCTTCCTCCTCACCTTTAACTCTTACTTCCCCTGGCTTTCTTCAATCCTTAGCTTGTCTCAGCTTCTCAGGGTACCTAGATGTTAGTGTCTTCCTCTGTCTCCTCTTCCTCCCCTCCAGATTACCTTACATTTTTTCCTGCATATATCTCATATGTACCTAGTTGTTTACATGTTGTCTGAATTTAGATATAAGCTCCTTGAGGTCAGGGACTGTTTTTGCCTTTGTGTCTCCAGCACTTAATTCACACAGTTCATGGCATGTATTGAATTAAGTACTTAATAAATGACTGTTGCTCAGGCAATATAAAAATTTTCTTTTATAAAAAGGAACCACTGCTAAGACTCTTTACACAGATGTGTAGAACTATAGCCTGTTATAACTAGAAGGCTTCTTAGAAATCATCAGATCAAGAAATGTTAAAATTTTTTTTCTTACATGCAACCAGGAAATAAGATATACCACAGTGGTTCTTGACCTGTGGGTTATGTTCAATTTAAATACATCCTGCATGTCAGATATTTACATTACAATTCAAAACAGTAGCAAAATTACAGTTATGAAGTAGCAACTAAAATAATTTTATGGTTGGGGGTCACCACAACATGAGGAACTGTATTAAAGTGTCACGGCATTAGGAAGGTTGAGAACCACTGAGATACAGGCACTGGGGTATAGAAATCCATCTTGCCCTATTAGAAAGTAGGGGGTTAGAAATAGGGGACAATATAAGAGAGAACAGATTGGGGGAAGGGGTATTAAGTAGGCTCACTATCTTGGGGTGGGGAGTAGGGGAGAGACGGGGAGAAAATTTATAACTCAAAATCTTGTGGAAATGAATGTTGAACACTAAAAATAAATAAATAGAAATCATCAGATCAAATCCCATCATCTATAGATGAGGAAATGGAGGAATAGAGAAGTAATTGCCCCAAATCACATAGTGAATTAGTGACAAGTTAGAAATAAGTGGAAGGATGGCTCACAGTCTCTCTTTGCACAGGCAATTAAAAGAGTGGTTTTTAAAAAATTTTAATGTGTAATGTCTCTTCAGAAATTTGGTCTGTCATATTTTTATGATGCTTTGGGGCCAGAACATATTGTAGCCGCACGGTCTGAGCTACATGTTCCATGATACTTTTGGATCTCCTTGGAGTGACCAGACACGAGAATGGAAGAGAAGGCAGAAAAAGGCACTGATAAGAAAGCAGAAGAGGGGGAGATATAGCAGCTTCAAGACATTTTCCCTGAATCTCTTTTCCTTCAACTTGAACACAATAAATTTACCTATAACAAGCAGTCAAATATTGATAGAGTAATAGTAAAGAGAGAGTTGGCCTTGGAGTCAGGAGGACCTAAGTTCAAATTCAATCTCAGACTCTTACAATTTGTATGACCTTTGGCAAATCACTTAACCTCTCGAGGCCTCAGTTTCCTCATTTGCAAAACCATGGGATTGAACTCAGTGACCTCCAAGATCCCTTGTAGCCCTAAATCTATGATCGTCTGATCTCTGATAGGAATGTTGTGGAGATACAGATTGTCTGATAGTGAACATAGCAGAGTCAGGCATTAGGAGCATTGAAAGTTTTTATAATCATCTGAGAAATGCTGAGAGGGCCAGTGTACTCCAAGAATTGCAGCAAGGTTCTCAACGACTCTTTGTGAGCAAATGAACTATTTCCTCCTCTTACAATGTTGGGAAACCAAGGAATAAATGAAGAAGCACCAAAACTATTTTCTTCTCCCACTGCATAGAAGCATCATGAGGAATATAAAGAAATCAAAATCCAGCTTCTGAGGAAGGAGCTTCAAGGTGCCTTCAGGAAGCACATTTAGAATAGATGTTTGAAGGTGATGGCAGTGTTTTATGTGAACTATTATTGGATGCCTCTCAATGTCACAATTTTCTAATTTATATGTGCTTTGTATGTGTGTATAAGATGTGAAGTAAAATAATTCAATGACAATTGATCTGGGAAGGAGAAAAATTTGGGGTGATTGGAAGCTCATGAATATTAACTAGAGTAAATTGAAGCTGAGCCATGCTTTGGAAGCTTGGAAGTTGCTAGGAATATAATATGCCTAAAAGCAAAAAGATCCCACCATAATTTCATTGGACATTTATTAATCTCAAATTGCCATGCCCATAATGAGCATTTGCAAAAAGACTATGACTATAATTATAGCATAGGGATCTATATTTATTGCAGAAAATGAGGAAGAGCAATCTAGCTAAGAACTCTACCAGATTCTCCAAATTAAATCAACACATACCTTAATACTAGGTATCTTTTATGCAAAGGTGGGCATACGAGATGAGAATGAAAAATATATTGGAAAATATGGTTATGTAGCAATGCTATCCATTCTATCTTTCATATAAGGATGGCTGCTACCAGCTTTACCTTCTTCTTGATGTTTGTGATGCTAAAACACAAAATTCTTAGACATTAAACTCAAGAATTTGAGGGATATTTATTTTGTAAAAATATTTTTAGGTAGGAAATAGAAGAATCTTTTAAAGGCTTATAGACTAGACAGAGCCTCAAGGCTATATATTATGAATATTTTTAAAAGTATCAGGAGGTTCTGGACATGGCAAGCAGCAAGTGCCATCTAAAAAGAGAAAATGAATTTTTTTTTTTTGGCAGTCCAGGTTAAGTGACTTGCCGGGTCACACAGTAAATATCTGAATCTGGATTTGAACTTGGGTCCCCATGACTTCAGGGCCAGTTCTTTATCCACTGTGCTACCTAGCTGCTCCCGAAACTGTATTTTAAGCAATAGGAAATGATTTGTTATCAATGGAAAAATCATTTCTGAATCAGGTGTCTATGCATAGTCAGAACATAGATCTATTCAAAGAAAAATAAAAATCAATACCAAGTTAAAAGAATAAAAATGTGAAGATCCAGTTAGCAGTTAGAATTGACATGATCTAGTTAAACTGCTGACTATTCAAAAAATGGAAACAGATAAAAGAACAGATAATGATTCAACAGACAATGATTATTTCCTAAAGAAGAGTAACAAATATAGTTTCTTTTTTTTTCTTTTGTTTTTTTCTTTGGAGGGGGGAAGGTAGGGCAATTGGGGTTAAGTGACTTGCCTGAGGTCACACGGCTAATTTTTTTGTGTTAAGGGTCTGAGGCCGAATTTGAACTCAGGTCTTCCTGACTCCAGGGCTGGTGCTCTATTCACTGTGCCACCTAGCTGCCCCTAACAAATATAATTTCTACAGTAAGGAAACGGAGAGAATCCCTCGTCAGGCAGAGAGATATAGCAGACATGGACAGCACTAGTTTATAATATAAATGTGTTTTCAGCATCTTATAGGGGTACATAATCGAAGATAGTGAGCAATAAGATAAGTGAGCTTATAAGTTCTAAGATAACTTATAAGATAAGATAAGTGAGATAAGTAAGATAAGATAAGTAAGATAAGTGAGCACAAAACTGAAAAGTAGTGTAAAAAACCAAAATTTACAGGAATCTTGGCAAGAAATTTTAATGTCAGATTATCTTCAGAGAATTTAAGGATGAAATTACAAGGATGGAAAGAAAACAGATGGAAAATGGAAAAGATCTGTATTATTATAACAAACTTCTCTCCATCCATGACAGTGGAATAACCACATTTAGATTGAAGAAGTGAAAATAGCAGTAAAGAGACAAAACTTGGAAGAGTAGTAAGATTAGATAAAGTATGCAAAGAAAAGGTCCATGGTGGAAATGACAAAATTTTGAGGGTACTGAGGAATCCATTCTCTATTTGAAAGAGGATATTAAACCCTAGGAAAAAAAATCATGAATGTTATTACTATTTTTAAAAAAGAATATTAAAAAATACCAATAACTACAGACATAAAGATCTACTTCTCTACAAAATTTCATGAGAGTAATTTACACACTGATTTCATTCTTTGATGAAGGAATAAGCAGCAGGCAAGATTTTGCAAACAAGCTTTTAGCACTAACTATATCTTTGCAGTCACAAAACTGACGAAAAGATATAGGGAATATAACTTCTCACCATAATTACTTTTTTTTGACTAATAAAAATATTTGATTTTTGTAGAGCAAAATACCAACAAAATGCTCTCCTCCAGCTATCAGCTTCTCATGGATATGTCAAAAATCAAAAAAGAATCCTTGAGAAATGTTAATGATAATTTCATTTACTAACTTTAAGAGCCAGGCATAAAACTGAGAAAGGTACTTGTTACTGTTATGAAGAACATTTAGCATAAAGTCCTAATCAAAAAGAGATTCTGGAGAGAATGAAATCCTTTAAATCAGTGATTCTCAACCTTCCTAATGCCATGACCCTTTCATACAGTTCCTCATGTTGTGGTGACTCCCAACCATAAAATTATTTTCGTTGCTACTCCATAACTGTAATTTTGCTACTGTTATGAAATCTATCTGATATGCAGGATGTATTTTCATTGTTACAAATTGAACATAACCCACAGGTTGAGAACTGCTGCTTTAAATGTTCCAATCACTCCATAAACATTTATTAAGCACCTATTATATGCCAGGCACTGTGCTAAATACTGGGGATTTAAAGAAAGGCAAATGACAGTCTCTGCTCTCAAGGAGCTCACAGTCCAATGGGGGAAGATTTCATGAAATCTCAGAATACTACAGAGCCTTTTAAATGAGATCCAAAACCACTCAAAAGAATTTGGTTTGAGGCTGAGTATCCTATTTGGTGAGTGAAAGGTCACCTAACCCCATATCTCACTGGGTCTAGATCATGCTTCACATCTAACTAAGACATTCATCAGGAAAATCCAAGTGGATGAAGAATGCCTATTATTCAGATTATGATATACAGTTGGATAGAGAGCCTCGGGAGCTGGTGCAACAGTACAATTAACTTGAAGAGATACTACTAAGCAATGAACTGGTCCCAAAATTAAATAGGAGATGGGGGGATTAGATCGGATTACTTTTGGTAAATTGTTCAGTTCTTATAAAGACCCCCATGCTCTTCCCTTCAACAAATGCTCATTAAAAAAATACATTGGTGTCTAATTAAGCTATATTGATTCCTCTCGTGGTGCTATATCACAATAAAGTCTGGAATATCACAGTTTTTACAGAATTAAAGTTTCAGGTCACCCAAAGGGCAATACGACTGAATGGGAGATGTATGGTGGATGAAACTATAGCATGTCACCAAGAACTTAGAAAAAATAAAATGGTCTACAGGATATTATAATATAAATAATATTAATACAAACATAATATAAAAAGATATTATCTGAGAAACATACACCCTGAAAAGGAAAAAGTCTAATCTATCCTGATTAGCGAGTGAGTTACTGGAAAACTGAAAAGTCACCTAGGTTCCCCCCCCACCCCCATTTGTGTGTGTGTGTGTGTGTGTGTGTGTGTGTGTGCATATGCATAAATTTACGTTATATCCCACTAGCAAATAGCTGGCCCTAGACTATGTTTCATATTCTATTCAGCCAAAACAGCAAAGTGCCCACTTACTGTAGGCAACTTGCCATCTGTCTTGCTTCTGCCTCCCCTTATCCTCACTAGGAGAGACTTAGCCCTCTAGAAACACGCCCCTACCTCTCCTCACCCCAACTATACCTCCTTAGTTAATCTATTTTGGCATTCTTCCCTACAGGCTGTTTTTTTCTGACCAGAGGTGGCTAGAGCGCTAGGCTTGAAGTCAGGAAGACTCATCTTCACAAGTTCAAATTTGGTCTCTGATACTTATTAGCTTGGGTGAACAAATCACTTAATTGTGGTTGCCTCGGTTCGTCATCTGTAAAATGAGCTGGAGAAGGAAATGACAAACCACTCCAGTATCTTTGTCAAGAAAACCCCAGATGGGATCGTAAAGAGTTGGATGCAACAGAAAGAGTTTAACAACAACTTAGTGAAAGCTGGCCCCAGGTCAAGTTTCACATCTTCTCCAGCCCATCCATTGGGAAACTAGGACCTGCTCAGGATGGGCCTCTTGTCATCCCCGTGCATCCACACTTCGTCCACCTCCAACTTTCTACCTTTTGCTTTTTTCATACCCTGGGGACAGTTATCAAACCATTGCTACTAAAAAGGGATCTATAGTTCACTCAAAATCTCTGTGGTTCCTGTGACCAAAACCTCCTCCCCTGGACCCCATTCTCCTATGTATCATATCCCCCTATCAGAATATAAGCTCATTGAGGACAGGGAGTGTCTTTTTGTTTTTGTATCCCATGTCTACCGAATAATAGGTACTTTATATCCTTATTCATTCATTCTTTTAAAGCAAGGGCTAACCAATAGATAGTTTGAATTTTCTACTTGTGTATCCACACAATGTCAAGAGGAGTGCATGTTGAGTAAATATCTTGTGTGGGATTTATAAGACATGGACAAGAATGGCACAGGATGAGATGGTATAGCTGGTTTGTAATTATCCTTGTTGGTGAGAAAAGTACTCACATAGATAAGATCACTGATCCATAGAATTTAGAGTTTTTAAATATTGAATTAAATATTGACAATACTTACAAATTTACTAAATTAATTAACTTTTAACAACTTTTTATTAATGTTTTTATATCACCTTCACTTCCAAATGTACTCCTTCCCTACTCAGCAAGCCATCCCTTTTAACCAAGAATAATAAGAGAAAACAAGCAGTTCAGCAAAACCAACCGACATAATAACCTATTTTGATTGTATCTTCATTGTTTCATATTCATGGTGGTTGGTTATAGAATTGATTAGACTTTTTAAGTCTTTCAAAGTTGTTTGTCATTACATCATCTTCTGACTCTGCTCATGTTAGTCTATATCAGTTTATATAGGTCTTCCCAGGTTTCTCTGAAACTGTCCCTTTGTCATTTCTTATGACACAGCAGTATTCCATTACACTCATATTTCTTAATTGGGCCAGCCATCTCTCAACTGATTGGCATTCCCCTAAGTTTTCAACCTTTTGTCACTTAAAAAAGCACTACAAATATTTTTGTATATATGGGTCCTCATATTGTTTCTTTGATCTCCAGCCCAAGTATAGGTCTACTAGTGGTGTTGCTGAATTAAAAGGAAGGCACAGTTTAGTAACTTTGGGGGTATAATTCAAAATTGTTTTCTAGAATATCTGGACCAATTCAAAGCTGTATCAATAATATGCCTTTCTCACAGCACCTCCAACAATTCTCTCTTTTTTTAAAAGTTGCCAGTTGGATTCCCATCCTTTTATTTTATAAATGAGGAAGCTGAGGCCCAAGGTAGTTACATAACTTGTTTTTCTTGGGATCAGAAGGAAGAATTAGAAGAATGGGTGGGAATTGCAATGGGACAAATTTAGGCTCGACATCAAGAAAAATTTCCTATTCATGAGAACTATCCGAAAGTGGAAATGGGCTGCCTTGGAATGGGGTGGGTTCTTCAGCACTTGAGATCCTCAGGCAAGGATTGATACTTTTATCTTTAGTTCTAGGATTCTATGGTTTGGATTCCATGGAACATGGAATGATGTCAGAAAAGTCACAATAGCAAGCAACCTTAATGGCAATGGACATGGTGGTGAGCTTAAGGTATAGCTTATAATAAGACATGACCTTTGAGATTGAGAAGGGCTCTCAAAGATCCCAGTAAGGACATGTTTGATTCAAAAAGGAGGTGGGCCAGTAATAGTTCTTTGGGTGAATCCTTTATGGATAATTTATAGAAGGATAAGGATAAGAATTAAGTTTCTATCAACACTGGAGGGAGTATCCATGCCAATGAGATCACAGATCAGTTGAAGGACTGAAGGAGAGTATGATGACTTGGTAAAAATTTAATGGTAGAAACTATTATCAGAAAAGTAAAACAAAATTGTAATGGTTTCTGGACTTGTATCTTCCAGTGTTATAAAGAAGCAAAATGTCTCTTTCAGAAATAGAGTGGAGAAAAAAAGAACAGGAATGAACCACCCTTCTGCCCCCTTGATCCCAAACTCATTAAATACCCTTGCCAAATCAGCTTTTTCTTCCCTTCTTTTTTTCTCTTAGCTTCTTTTGTTTCAATTTGACCAATTTAATGGACTGAAGCTTTGCCTGGGAAAAGCTTCCCATATTTTCTAAGTAGTAGTTTATGATTTGGTATGACTTAATTTGAAACATATACCAATTTATTCCCCCATGCAAGAGAAGATAGGAGGAATCATAAACAGCCAAGAGGGTGTGTGATGCAAAGACTTCCTTTGTCATAGGACTGCAGTTGCTCGCCAGAATCCCAGACTTCTGAAGATATTCTGTGCTCTGCACTGCTTAACAGAGTTGTAGACTCTCAGAATTGGAAGGAAAAGTTCTTACAAGTTATCTAGCATGATCTTAATTCAGTGGAGTTTAAATGAGTTCAATTCAGCTTTTTAAGCATTTATTGAACACTTTATTTTGTGCAAGGCCTTCTATTTGGGAACATAAAAACGAAAAGGAAAAAAAAAAACAGTTCTTGCCCTCAAGGAGCTTATATTGTACCATGGGATATAACATGTACATAGACAAGTAAATTAAAGAGAAATAAATTAGAGAGCACTAACAACTTCCACTCAATGCAACATTCCTCTTTACAACTTCTTTGATGACTGTCCAGCCAGCTTACTCTTAAACATATCATAAACCAAATTCCTTCACTGTTGAATAATTCTAAATCTTAGAAAACAAAACCCACTTTTGTATCCTTGTTTCACTCAAAAGTAACTTTCCAAAATCAGATCCTGTGTTTGCTACTTGCATTGCACTTGTCAGATGGAATAGCAATGTCTCATACTTTTGTCTTTGATTCTTATATTTTGCATCATACCAACTACAGAGAACAAAATTTGTTCTACTTCCTGGCAAAGTTTTTCATAGGATCATCAATTTCTAATCGGAAGGGACCTCAAAGGTCATGAAGTCTAATCTCTTTATTTTAAAGATGAGGAAACTGATGCCCAGGGAGTATCATATCTCCAAGCTGTTATAGGCAGGAAGTTGCAGAGACATTGGTTCTCTCTGTCTCCAAATCTAGCTCTTTTTCCACTATTCCATGCTGCCTCCTCTCCTTATAGATGGAGATAAATATAGAGTCTCAAAAGTTGATATTAGTTGTAGTAATGGGTATCTGTAAAAAACCTTATTCATATATAGTGATTACTATAGCTATATATCTGAATCTGGAAGGAAGAGAAGGACCTTCAGTGGACTATGATGAGAATGGATTATATTCTAGGCAGGGGGGATAGCCTATACCTAACACAATTATCTTTCTATTACAAATTTTTTGAAAAGATTTTTGTGAATACAAGTCCTCTTAAATATTTTCCCCATAATTATATAAATTCATAATTCATTTTTTTAATTTTACGGAAGTTTTACACTTAAAAAATAATCAGGCCTTTACATTCTATTCTATTCAGACAGAAAAGTAGATGTATTGTTTTCTGATAGCAAAGCTCTGATTTTGACTCATCTGGGTTTTTCAACAGTTCCCAAAATAAAAGTGAAAGTGATTTATTTTAATCTGGAAAAGAGTAACTCCAGAGAACAGGAATAGTAACTAAGCAATGAAGAGAGGTGGGATTAAGGATGCAATCCTACTGGAGGAGTAAGATCAGCTGAGGGAACAATGGACTATATACTAAACTAACTCAAACACATTCCACAAATGCTTATTAAATGCTTACTGTGTAAGGCATTATGCTTGGCACTGAGGATGCAAAGATGAAAAAGCATATAGTCCCTGTCCTCAACAAACTGACTGTTCGCTCTGGGTATGATATAACCAATGAGCATAATACAAGGGAGAATGTGTGATAATATATTTTTATCTCCTATCCAGAAGAACCTAGCAAAGTACCTTCCTCATACATAATAGGTGTTTAATAAATGCTTACTGATTAAGGCCAAAGAGACAGACAGAAAAAGTGCCAAAGAAAACTTG
>CM053586.1:213719481-213806502 GCA_028646515.1 Pseudochirops corinnae
CAATTCACGGCTTCTCCCAGTTCAGCCCTCTCTCTTCACGTCAACAAGTCCATCCCACAAGTGGGATTCACAAGCTCACACTCAACCCAAAAACCAAGCCAATACAGGGGCATCTCCAAATTCCATTACCAATACAGGTTTGAATGTATTTTCACAGCAATATGGAAAATGTTGAGCAGTACCATGGAACCATTATGATTGTGCTAAATGTAATAGAATAATAGAAGAATCTGTTAAACACCCACTATGCGCCAAGAACTGTGGATATAAAATAAAAAATCAATACAGAATTTACTCTCAAGGAAGTCACATTCTAATTAGGGAAGAAAACACATATAAGAGTGTTCAGCTGCAGAGTAGATATGGTGGTCCTTTGAGAACAATGGAGAGGCAGGGGATAAATCCCAGGAATCCTTAGGGTGCTTAATAAGAATCTTACATTTAGAGTACTAGTAGCTAAGTTGGTGCTTATGGAATGATTTTTAGCATCCTCTGCCCCTTTCTTTGCCACTCTTCCTCTGTCACTACAGAAGCACAAATGATCAATGGGTGATTGAGACCCATTTTGTATATTTCTTTGTTTCATGAGTGGCCACAGCCACAAAATTCTTCACCAAGTTGACCAGTCTACTGTACAGGGCTCTCTGTACAGCCTCCTTGTACTTGGCTAGCCTGGTCCTTGGAAAGCAGACACTGTATAGTGAGACTGTACATGAACCTGTCAGAATATATACTACTATAGCTTAGACACTGAGAAATTAGGCCTGACAATATAGTAACAAGTAATTTCCTACCTGCTTGAATAGAATCATTTCCATTTTTTGTTATTTGGAGCTTACTTTTTGCTCCTGTCATGATACTTCAGAGTAGGAATTTGTATTATATATGATAACAGAAGCAGAACCCAAATCTATGGTTTATATTGGTGTCCTTGTTTAACTTTCTCTAAATGTACCTCCTTTGTCTTTTTTCTTTTCCTCTTCTACTCCATTTTCTGTCTACTTCCTCACCCGCCTTTTTCTTCCTTACCTGTATTTAAACCCGTGAGTGGTTCCTGTATCACTCTTGGGTACTGATTACCTTGGCTGGTAGCATTTATAAATCGAGAGATTTCTTTCCCTAACCTAAAGGTAAATGATTAGTCATGTTTTCTTCTGACTCTAGGATGGATCCTTTATATTTTAGACCATCTCTATGACCTCAAAGCAGAATAATTTTACAAATTCCCTCACCCAGCCCTACAAGCTAAGCTTCCTGGAGGTATACAACAGAATATGATAGACTCACACTCAAGTGGCAGAACAGTTAGCAGCTCCTGAAGCTGCTGATCCGTAAGGTCCATCCCCAGGTTCCCCAGGACATTGTCTAGCTCATGGATATCAAACTTTACTCCTATAGGAAAAATGAAAATGGTAAAAGAGAGGAATAAGAAAAAACCCAGATGATGTTAAAGTGTGAAAAACCTTCTATACTTGCCTATATTAATTGACTTAAAAAAGAAAAGCATCGTGAGGTTTTTTAAAGTTGGTTGAGTTCAAGTGGATGTACTCATGAAAGCCCTTTTGGTTTTACTCATTGATGTTAGCTGTTTTGGAGACAAACCACTCTGGTTTCCGCTAGAAATCCAAGAGGCATATACCCAGTGTCAGCCTTTACTATGAAAGACGTATGAAAAGAGGCCTGTTTGTTCCAAAAGTATTTCTATACATTTTTAAGCTTTTTATCATTTTCTCTAAGAACATCTATCAATCTTTTCCCTCCTTTCTATGAAGCTTTACTGTTTCATTAACACTGCATAGGTTTTTTTGGTCTTTTTTTGGGGGGGGGAAGGGAAGGTAGGGCAATTGAGTTGAAGTGACTTGCCCAAGGTCACATAGCTAGTAAGTGTTAAGTGTCTGAAGCTGGATTTGAACTCAAATCCTCTTGACTCCAATGCCGGTGCTCTATTCATTGTACCCCCTAGCTGCCGCAGAGAAAGGTTTCTTACAGAAGGTGGAATTTTAGCTGTGACTTGAAGGAAGTCAGGAAAGCCAGGAGGCAGAGATGAGGAGGAATAGTGTTTTGGACAAGGGGGATAGAGAGTAAAAATGCAGAACTGAGAGATGGAGTATCTTGTTTGAGGAAGATCAAGGAGGTCAATGTGACTGGATCATAGAGTGTACAAAGGATTGTAACGTGTGAGAAGACTAAAAAGGTAGGATGGGGCTTAAGCTGTCTCCCTGGAAGATGGCACATCTTACATCAACATTATTTTGTTAGTGGTGTGTTTCCATGTAGACATCAAAGATTCTAGCATTTTTGGATATAGCATATGTATTTGCAGTACATGAATAAGGCTTAAAATTAAATTGAGTTTTATGATAATGAGTAAAGACAGTGTATATGTTTCAGTGTTTTCAGGTGACTGTTTCATAATAATGAAATCAACAATGAGTTGCTTTTGACATCTCTTGGGACTTTTTGGTGTACCCTTCTTGCTTGGCTAATATTTTTGGGGTTGTTTATAGATTTTAAAATGATAAAAGTAATGAACACTTTATATAAAGTATATAAACACACAACTGACATATTTGGAGGGTCAATGGTGTTTTCATCTTTGGGCAATAAATATGTAATTTTCATTTTTAAAATTTTCATTTTCTTAAAAAAGGTGGGATTCAGGTTTGTATCAGCAAGCAAGCTGGTAAAGGCTTTGTCAGTAAGTCATGCACCACTGTGAAATATTTAAGCCAATAATTATGGATCTCACCCAGACCAGACACTTTCTTAGTCATTTCCCCTGATGTAACTGTTCTATCACTTATTAAACTAATGGTATGCAAGATTTCTGTTTCACATTTTATCCAACTTGTGCTTTTGTGGTGTTGGTCTTCTTTCAACCATAAATCTTCCACATCTTTCTTCTTAGGGGTTCTCTTTCTCTTGTCTAGGTCCTTTGTTTCTCAAGCTTCTATAGTATAATTCTTGATCGATGTTGAATTGTTTAATTAGTTTATTTTTTGCACTGTTTTTGAATCTCTATATCCTTAAGGGTACCAAGGATATTAATAGTATCAATTTCTGATCTACCTTCATTTTCTGGATTTACATTTTGTTGGTCACGTCTTTGTTGTTTTTAATTGGATAATATGACTTTCAGGTTTTCTATGGTGGGTCTTTGTATTACTTCTTTTGACCTCTATGTTAACTCCTGCCTTGTGTGAATTCTCAGTATGTTTGGCATTTGAACAGTGTGGCCAGTCCATTGGAGTTGTACTCTCTACGATAGAGTTGAATGCTTGGCAGTTCAGCTTGAGAAAGGATCTCAGTTCTGGTACCTTATCTTGTCAGGTGATCTTCAGAATCTTCCCAAGAAAATTCAAATGGAATAGATTCAGTTTCCTCATAGGGTGCTGGTAGACTGTCCAGATTCCACAGGCATACAACAATATGGTTAGCACAATGACTCTATAGATCTTCAGTTTGTAGGCAGACTAACATGCCATGCCCACATCAAAGAAGGCTCTGTGCTATATGGGCAAAGCAAAATTGCGGCAGCTCAAAAGAAACTTGAGATGCTCAAATTTAGAGACATCTCCACTCCAAATGTTCACATGGACTATCTGTGCCTAACCTGTGGTAGAAGCTTCCAAGCTTGTATTGGTCTGATCAGCCACAGTCGGACACACTGTACCTTGACTGACATAGTGATGTCATTTTGGTTCTCTTTAAGCACAAAGGACAACAACCAATGTACCTATTGTGGGTACCAAGCTAGATATTTGATGGAGTCTTCTAGTGTCTTTCCATAAGTCTTCAAGAGGTTTCTTAAGCTGCTTTTGTCATGGCAGCATTTGCTACTTTTCCTTAGGAATGTTTTCAGATAGCTCCACCTTTCCTCCTATAGTGTTTATCATGGCAAAGGCTCAGTATAATCTATGTTGTTGTTTGGTTGTTCAGTTACGTCCAGCTTCACTAATCCGAAGTCCATAGGGTTTTCCTGGCAAATATAGTAGAGTGGTTTGCCATTTCCTTTTCCAGCTCATTTTATAGATGAGGAAACTGAGGCAAATAGGGTTAAGTAACTTGCCCTTGGTTACACAACTAGTAAGTGTCTGAGACTGGATTTGAATTCAGGCAGATGAGTTCTCCTGACTGTATGCCCAGGGTTCTATCCATTGCACCACCTAGCTGCCTCTGTACTGCTGTGTACATGTCCTGAAATGTTTTTATACTCTCTATAACATAGAATAGGAGAATGTAAATTCATGGTAGTTATAGCAGACACCAACCTATTTGAACTGCAGTCTTGGTAGTTGGTCTGCTCTTTGGATATTTAAAAGGAGCTTTTCAAAATTCTAAATATGCCTATCTCTTCTTTTCAAAATCATTTGAAGACAATGGCATCAATTTCTCCATCTATTTCATTATGGAAAGCAAACTTTGGGAGTTTGTATTGTTTTGAGTTTTTCAGGGCTTTCTTGTTCTTTAGTTTTTCTCTTCTCAGTTAAATCTCAGCCACTTAAATGTAACTTCTCAGTTTCTGCTCTTATTTCATCTTATCTGGGTTTTGGAATAAAGTTATCTTCCCTTGAATCCTCTGCAATATATCTGCAATACAGAGGTGTTAAAAAGAAGTATAAAGGCCTTGCCAGCAATGGGTAAGATTTGTTTCCAGTTTTGTTAGGATGTAGCTTTGGCACATAAGAGAAGCAATCACATTTTTAGTTTATTTCATGTATACTAGTTTTCTGGCTGTTTTAGTAGTCATGGTAGGGTATTGGTATTTCTGATTTGTTCTGGTGTATCTTGTCTTCTTGCAGCACCAGAATACGTAGTGCCATTCCACTGTCCTTTGTGTCTAGCCAATCATCAATGATGGTTCCAAGTAAGGTCAGCCTAAACCCTATGATGCTCCATATATTTCTTAGATTCATAGGAACAGTTTAATGATACTACCTGGGGTACTTAGCCAAGTAATAGTATTACCAGAGCCCAACTTACCAGCATTTCAGGGTTCCTGCCAAGCATTCAGAGCTCCTTTAGCCAGTCTTAAGGTACACAAATGTCTCTGCTGTACATCATCTTGCCTGGTATTCCATAATTTTGCCATGCCTTTCTTTTTCTCCTTCTCCCATCTCACAACATAGATGATGGGTTGGACTTTGAGAGGGTTATTATCTCATTATTATCTTTTTAATGGGGTTCAGATAGAAAAAGTGTTGAGAAATTTGATACCCTGATATTACTGCTATTATTCTTCTATATGTAATGTTCTGTGACCTTTTTCATAGTTGGACAAAATAACTACTTTCTGTTGGTGAAAAAAATTTCAGTTTCATCTTAATCCTCTGTAGGTCTACTGAAAACATCCTTGAGTCCTTGATAGCATTCAGGACAACAGGGATCATGTTTACCTTATATCTTGTTCCTATGTGATTTTTAGTCTCTTTTGCTAGGTTTTGAATGTTTTTTATTCAGTGTTGTTAGGAAGTATGAGTTCTTGGTTTGGAATCATATACTAAAAATAATGAGGCTTGAGAACTGTTTGGTGGGTTAGGGAAATATAAACCTCTATTTCCAAACTTTTATAACATACTTTAAAGTGTTTTACAACTTCATTTGACACATCATATACTTGAAGTTTGAAGGTACTAATTTATTTTAATAGTGGAAGTAGGATAGAACATTTATTCTTGTGATAAAGAGGATAAGTAGTCAAAGATAGAACTGTACTTGTTTGACAAAGATAGTGGAGAGAAAGAGGAAAGAAAGAATTTGAACAAAGAAAAGGGAAGAAGAAGAATATAGATAAACAGAAGGGTGAGAATGGAGAAAATATGGGAGAAAGAAGAAACAAAGAAAAGAAGGGGGAAAGAGTTGGTATAAAAAGACACGCTTTACAGTGTATAAAGTGCTTTTACATACATTATCTCATTTGTGACACTAAGCTCTGTGAAGAAGGTAATATGTCAGTATTATTATAATTATCAATGTTCTAGTAGAATGAAAACTTCTGAAGGGTGGAGATTCTCTCAGTTTTGTATTTGGATCCTCACTGCCCGGCATATAGTCAGTGGCTGATAACTACTGATTGATTGTTTGACCCTAATTCTATAAATGAAAAAGCTGAGGTGAAGAGGTGAAATAATTTACCCAAAGGGATGCAAATTATAAGTTCAGGACAGAAATAGAAGCCAGATCTTTTGGCTCCAAGCCTAATAAGTGTACAGTGTTAAGGTCTCATAGTTTCATAGATTCAGAGCTGGTAGGGATTTCAGAGGTCAGCAATCCAACTCCCTCATTTTATATATAAGGAAACAGAGGCTAGAGAGAATAAGTGATTTGCGCGTGGTCCCACAGGTTGTGAATAGAGGAGCTAAGACTAGAACCTAGGTCCTGTGGCTCCAAACCTAGTATTTTCCCCACTGTACTACTCTTAATTGGTTTTAGTGTTGTCATAAATTCTCACTGACCTTTAAGATCCTTTAGGCAATTCATCAGTTTACTCTTCTCGACCTTTCCATTGTCTAAAAATGCAATAAGATACAGAGACTTTAGACAATGAGATAAGCGAGCTATAAATTCAGCATGGAGGCAAATAAAGTGCAATGATGATGAACAGTATGGAGAAAGTGTACAATTAATTCATCATATTGAAACCACTCTCCTTTCCTTAATTATACTACTATCTGGAGGAAGAGATTATAAATGATTTCCTAAGGCAAACCAATCCACTCATTCTTCTCTCTCATAGAAAAATTACCCCTTTTCTCGACACTGTTTTTCAGTATACCTATGTGTATACTTATACCTATGGACCTATGGCTACTTTCCAAGTAACAGTATTTATCTGTTTCTTGATTAGAATCTGCTAAAAGTAGGGAAGAAAAAAAATTGGACTGAGATTCCTCCATCTCCCTAAGATGAAAATATTAAAATCAAGACCAATAGGCAGAAGTTCCTTTATTTTTTCTTCCTTCCCATGCACCCCAGCATATGTCTGTTTCTTCATCTCTCCCTTTGGGAGGAAAATATCTCCCTACACTGTTCAAATACTAACTTTTTCACTCGTGCTTTGACCTTAACCACCCCCCCACTTCCCCTAGGACATTTGATTTCAGGTCTTCCTGATTCCACACAGCACCAACTAGCTGCTGTGAGTGCCTTCAGTATTTTATTACTTTTCATTTCATTCACTCATAAATGCCCATTTTAAAAATGTTTACTCTATGCAAGGTGATTGGGAAACAAAGATTCTTCAGGTCCTACTCATGGAGAGTAATAACAAAGTTAAGATTTAAACTTCAGTCCTTGATTCCCAATTTAGTCCTCCTTTCCATGACACCACACTTCTTCTTTGGAGGGATCTGAGGAGTCCTTTTAACACTAGCCAGGCAAAAGTTTAGACAAACATGAAATATTGTGAATCCCCAAATCTAAAGGAATCTGTTTACCAATTATTTCTAGATTTGCCAGAATAGCAATTTAGGCTTGCCTTTTCAGAGTGTAATTTAGGACAGGAAAACGTCTCCTATATTTCTGTGGGTATAACTGAAAATTTATAAGGATTGTGGAGTGTTACCCCATGGTGAACATCCCTGTATCCCTCTGTCCTGAGACAAATAAACTGAACAGCTTTGCCTCCTTTTTCCTCTCATACTGCTCCAGCTCTTCTGGTCCAGAATCCCCAGCCCCTATGCTAGGCTACTTGGGTTGGGTGGGAATAAGATCACTTTCCATTTGAGGCAATACTGGGTTACTTTTATAGCATCCCTTAATGCTATTCTCTTCTACCTTCCCTCACCCACTTCCTTTATTTTTATTCTTCTATTCATATATTTTCATTTTACTTGCTCCTTTTCCTCTTTACTATCCATTAGGCTTCCTAGTTGCTAAAATCGTATTATCTTCATTGGTTAGTCTTTATGCTTGTACTGAAGTTGAAGAACTCTAACCTAGGGAGTAGTCTGAGGCACCTTTCTTTAGAATGAAAGTATCAGACATTTTCACAGAAGCAAGTCCAAGTTTCCTTCATGGCCACAGTATAATCTGGCCACACTCACCATCAATTGGCAGGCGTTTCAGTAGATCTTGATGTCCATCTTCTGTGAGTATGATCCCCATGTCCTTCAGAAAGTTGTCCAGGTTTTGAGCATCGATGTTTTCTGTTTATAAAAGATAAGGATGGTGAATGGTAGGAGTGTGAGAAATCTGTAATGACTCCAGAGAGTGAAAGTTACCTGTGTTCTATCATCTCCAAATGCAACAAGAAGAGGAAAGTTAGCCTTTGAGATGAGCCTACATGTAAAACATCACTTGGGAATTCAGAAATAGAATTATTTCCTTCTCGTTCAGGGGACCCATGCTATATTGAAGAGGTCTACACTGAGGAATGTGAAATGGTCATTAGACAATTGTCTGGTGAAGATTGACAAATCAGTGATGCAATAAAGCTGCATAGGTCTAGCTTAATAAGTAGGGTTTGATTTTCTTTGCCTTTATTCCAATAGTTTCTATTGGTCACATTGCAATGCTACACTTAACCACTGGCTTGGAGTCCTACAATTTTGTCTGCTTCAACACCATAGCAAAAGTGAAGCATAATCATACTTCACTCCAGAAAATTTATGACTTGCTACAAAGAGACTGGAAAGTATTTGGGAAGCTTGTAAGTTGATTTAAATAGAGTGAGGATCATTTAGCACATTTATCCACAATAGAGAGTGTCACAGTTGTTATCCTGGACTCCTGATTCTTTCTCACCACTCCATAATGAATCGGTCGATGAATCTTGCCACTTTTCTCCATAACATCTCTCATATCTACCCCCTTTTATTTCTAGTCATACAGCCATATCATTAGCATAAGTCATCATCCACCTCTCCCTTGAAGAGATGTTATAATGGTCCCTAATCTGATTCCCTTCCTCAACAGTCTCTTCCCCACCAATCCATCTTCCACAGAGCTGCCAAAGTGATTCTTTTATGACCATGCCACTCAGTAAATTCCTCTGGTTTCCTATTTCTCTTGGATCAAATATGTAAGTTCCTCCCTCATTACTTTGCTCTGCCTACTTTCTCTTCCCCACATATGGACTTCATTTCCCAGCTGTCCCCCATGTTCTCTGGTGAATTCCATCTCAGAGTCCCTCTCTTCTTCAAGGTGAACCACAGTCTCTGACTTCAATGAGGAGACTTTCCTGATTCCCCTACTGCTAGGATCCAATTTCTCAAATTATTTTGTATTGAATCTGCATATATTTACATATAAACATGTTGTTTCTCCCAAGAGAAGGCAAACTCCTTGTGAGCTGGGACTATTTCATTATTTTTGTTTTTGTAAATCCAGTGCCTAGCACAGATGTTGTGAGCACTTAAATGTTTACAAATTGATCATCTCTGTCTATGCAGATCAAAAAATTATTTATAATATATATTGTTAGAAAGCTGCCTGAGAGGGGAAATAACCTGTCTCACAGGCACACAACTAGTAAATGTTAGAGGCAGGTCATGAATCCAGGACTTCTGACTCTAAGGCTGTACCTCTATCTACTATGCCATGCTTCCTTTCATGGATTTGTGTGAAAAACATTGGGATGCCTGTTTTTACCTGCCTTCTCATCATAATGTCTTACTCACCTTTAATAGCTTTCAAGTTATCCATAATTTTATTCAGAGCGACCTTCCCATCAACTGTAAGACAAGGCAGAGGTTAGACAGAGACCTGAGGATGCAGAATCTCATCAAAATAGTATTATATTGCATTCTGAAATTATGAGACAAGCTTGAAAAATTTAACAGTTTTCTCTGAACACAGCCAATTACCTTGGAATTTTATCCTATATTGTCTAATGATTTATTTTTAATAAGCAGCTGAGTAATGAAGAAAGCTCTCAATCTATATATTTATGATAATAATTATAACAATAATAGTTAACATTTACATAAGGCTTTAAGGATTGTAAAGTGCTTTTCAGATATTAATTCATTTTATCTTCACAAGAACTCCATGAGACAGGTCTTATTATCTCCATTTTACAGATGGGGAAACTGAGGCTTAGAGAGGTCAAATTACTTGCCTATATTACACAGCTAGTATATGTCTAAGGCTTTGAACTCTTCCAGGTCTTCCTGAATTTGACTCCAGCTCTGTATCCATTGTACTAGCCACTTACCTCACAAAATCATTCTGGGATCTTCTCATCTCTTTGCTATTTAGTATCAGAAGAACTTGTAATCAGACATTTTATTTTGGCATATAAGATTCAGGCTATTTTAGGAGTAAGATTGAAAAAACTGGGCCCTTCCTATCTTCTGGTCCCCACTTCCTCTTCTGTGAAATGAAGGGACTAGACTAGGTAATCTCCATGTCCCTTCTCTGCATGGGCACAATATAATAACCCTGCGTACTAGGAAATTCCTTTTTTTTTTCTTTTTTGACAACAAAAGGAAAAGAGGAGCTATTTTTTTTTCTTTCAGTGTTCTGATCACAATCTTGTATTTGGTTAAAATTTTATGTATCTTTGTATCTTTGCAACTTTGCTTTGTCTAATTGTTTATGAGGAAACAAATATGCAACTTTATTATAAAAATATTATATTTAAATGGCATTTAAGTTATTCAGGTGGAAAAAGCTATGGCCTCTTTAGGAGACAAATCATTGTTAGCAATTTGACTTTGTTAAATGCCCAGAAATTGAAGCATTTAACTAAAGAACAAGTTATATGCTATTTAAGTCAAATGTGGGATAAATTAAATTTATACATTTCTTTAAAATGTACAAAGTACATTACATAAATAATATCACTTAAACCTCACAAAAACTCTGAATTCAGTGCTACAGGAATCATTGCTGGGTATGTATCCTTCCACTATTATCCTCAACTCTTTCCTTTTACCTCCTCCTCATCCAATCAATTGCCAAGACTTGCGGACACTGTTTCTACAGTCTATCTGCTTGTATCTCTCTACCCACAATCACACTGTATGTTTGCAGGCATCAATTTAATTTAGATATAATGTTCACTTTTGGTTTCTGGCCACAAGTGACTCCTGATGGAAGCCTAAGAAATGAGAAAAGGTTTGCAAAATGTGTTAATGGAGAGTATACTCACATTGGCAAGATCATGGATTCTTTGTGTGTGTGTGTGTGTGTGTGTGTGTGTGTGTGTGTGTGTCTTTTAAAAATTTTTTTAAAATTTCGTCTCTTATTTTTTAATTAAAAAAAATTTAGATAAAAACTAAAACTTAAATACATAATAAGAATAGAAAAAGAAACATTATAAACTTAAATATAAAATAAGAAAAGAAAAAAAACATGTCATGTGCATGGCAGAACATAGGAGGATTCAAAATATATAGCAACAACTTAGCATTTCAAGAAAACCTATATATTAAATACTGTGTATTATGTTGAAAGCTGTCCATCTTTTCTTCATTATAAGTTTTTCTTTTATTCTCTGCTGTACAGTTTTTACTTTGCTCTTCCCACCCCTTCCTTTCCCTTACCCACCACTCCAAGGATATAATTGAGTATGGATATATTTATATATAGATTTTGATATATTCATATACATATATACACATACATACATACATATATATATATATAAACATATACTTTCCCTAAGAAATTATACCCTAATCTTGTTTTTATGTTCATACATATCTCTTTTTTCTATATCTCCTAACTCCTCTACTTTACTTCTACCTGCTACCTTGCCCTCCTATTACTTAGCTTACCCTCACTTCAGCAATCCCTCCTTACCCTCCCAATCCCCTAAATCTAAATAAATACCCTTTTGTACACCCCTTTGACCTATTCCATCCCCATGGCCTCAAAAGTTCCCTCTCTTATCTTCTCATTCCCCTAATTCTAAACATCTTCTATACTCCTCTTTTAACCTATTCCCTCTCCCTCCCCTCTAAAGATTTATCCTTTCTTCCCTCTCTATCCCCTCAAGAGTTTTATTTCTTGTTTAAATTTAGAAGACTTTTATACTCTTCTAGATGTATATGTATTTTCCCCTCTTAAATCTATTCCTAATGAAAGCAGGTTTCTAGAACTAATAGCACCCGACACCCCCCCCTCCCCCATTTAATTCCTCTGTATTGGGTCTTCATCTTGCAACTCATTTTTTTAACCTTTATTGATTCTCTTTTTAAATTTTTTATTTATTTATTTTTAGTTTTCAACATTCATTTCCACAAGATTTTGAGTTGCAATTTTTCTTCCCATCTTTCCCCTACCTCACCCCAAAATAGCATGCTTACTGAGTACCCTTTCCTCCAATCTGTTCTCTCATATACTCCCCCATCACCCCTCCAACTTTCTAGTAAGGCAAGATGGATTTCTATACTCCAGTGCCTGTATATCTTACTTCCCAGTTGCATGTAAAAAACAACAGCATGACTGTGATACCAGTACTTTGCATGAACCTATTTGTGGCTTTGTTAAGACTTGACTTCCTGGGAACAGAGACTGTGAAGGATTTAAGGTGGACTGGACACTGTGAGCTTCAGCATGGAACAGGAACTGCACAGAGAGCTGGACAAGGAACTGGGAGCTGTCTGCCTTTGAACCCAGGTGATAGTTCAGTGAAGCCAGGTAGACGCTGGGACCATGGAAGGGGATCCAGGGATCCCTCTCTGTGGGTACTCAGTAGTGGTGAAATTGTGATTTACTTGTGACCGAGGAGTGGATGGCCAATGTATTTCTCACTTCACCTTAAGAGGGTACTAAGTAGTGACTGAGGACTAATTCCTAACTGATGATTGAATAGTGACTGATGACTGAATAGTGACTAATTTGTAACTTAATGTAGCCCATGGGTAGAGGACTTTGACCTTCTGTACTTTATGATTGAATGATTGAGTTACTAAGTGATTAATTGACTAAATGTTTACACTTTGTTGAAAACTATTGTGATCACTTTGGTGAAAACTATGTGGCCATTTTAGTGATAAGTTGTTAAGTTGTAACATGGTGAATGCTGTACCTTGATTTTCTGTGAATGTTTTGCAATTATTTGTTACTGAATAAATAGTGTTCAGTATACTATGTAATCAGAACCTTGAAAACTGTTCACAGCAGCCATCCCCTGGAAAGCTGCTCATGCTTGGCTTTACAAGCTGTTGACTCACTTTCCATGATTTTCTTGCATCATTCTCATTTCTCTTCCCAGTCTTTCCTCCACTTCTCTTACTTGATTTTCAAAATCCTTCTTGAGCTCCTCCATGGCCTGTGACCAATTCACATTTTTCTTGGAGGCTTTTGATGCAGAAGTTCTGACTTCATTGTCCTCCTCCAGTTCCATACTTTGATCCTTTTTGTCCCCAAAAAAGTATTGTATGGTCTGATTGCGCTTCCTCTGTTTGCTCAAATTGCCAGCCAATTACTTGACTTCTGAGCTCTCTGCCATGGTGGAACTTTGCTTCCAGAATGGAGAGAGCTTTGTCCCATACTGCGGGGGTTTTTGCAGCTGCCAGAGCTATTAGGAGGGCACCCTCTCTATAGCCCCCACAAGCTCTGGCTCATTGGCCACACACCCCAGGACCACTACCCAAGACCACGATCCAGATTCAAGCAGGTTAAAGCAAGAGTGATTACCCTCTGAATGGTCACTTGGTCCCCTGACAATCTGCAGGCCAGGAGCTCTAGAAGCAGCCACAGGGCAGCTGCATAGCCCCCATGCCTCTGCAGCTTCTCACTCTGGGGGCAGGGACCAGACCATGCTCTTCTGTTCCCCCCTGTTCCAACAGAGTTCTACACTGACCTTTTACATTGTGTTTGGCGTTTATGGGTTGAGAAGTCTGGAAACCACCACAGCTGCTGGTGATTCACTCTCCTGAAGTCTCTCAGACCACTGCTGGTCGAGCCACCCTGGGGCCAGAACCACACGGCCTCCTTTGGACTGCACTTGGCTCCCAGCTCAGGGTGATAGATAGCTTCCTTCAGTGGGAGATTTGTTTCTCTCTGTCACTTTGTGGGTTCTGTAGCTCTAAAGTTTGTTTAGAGTAATTTTTTTTACATGTATTGGAAATGATTGGAGTGGGAGCTCACACCAAGTTTGTGCTTCTACTCTGCCATCTTGGCTCCACCCCCCTTGCAACTCATTTGTATAGGATAATTACTCTTTTAGCTGTTCTTGAATGCTTTTACTTTTTAAAGTCATATCGTATTCACATCTCCTCCAATCTTCTTACAAGCTAATTACTAGTAACCAACTTAGACATAGGTTTTACATTTTCCATACATAAAAGATAAACATTCTGTCCTTGTTGAGTTTCTTGTAATTGAGTTTCTTGTAATTGGTCATTGGTATATACCTTATATTTCTCTTGCATGTCAAATCTTCTATTGAATTCAGAGGTTTGTTTTTTTTTTTTTTAAACAGAATCCTGAAAGTCTGAGAGTTGATCAAATGTCCATTCAAAATTATGCTTAGCTTTGCTGGGTATGATATTTTTGGCCAGAGGCCCAGTTTTTTTGCTCTTCAATATATAGTGTTCCAAGACCTGTGATCTTTTAGTGTCACCAATGCTAGGTCTTGTGTGATTCTAATTGTGGTACCATCATATGTAAATTGTTTCTTTCCTGTTGTTCGTAATATTTTGTCCTTGATTTGGGGGTTTTGGAATTTAACTATAATATTCCTGTGAGTTTTCCTTGTAGGATCTCTTTCTTTGGTGATTAGTGGATTTTTTTTTTCTATTTCTACTTCTCCCTCTTGTTCTAATATTAGCTTCAGGACAATTTTCTTTAATTATTTCTTGTATTACTGTATCAAGATTGTTTTTTTGATCAGAACTTTAAGGTAATCCAATCATTCTTATGTTTTTTTGTCTTGATATATTCTCTAGATCTGTTCTTTTTCTTGTGAAATGTCTCACATTTTCTTCTATTTTTTCATTCTTTTTATTTTTTAAAATTTCTTCATCTCTTATAATTTCACTAGCTTTCCACTGCCCAATTCTGATTTTCAAGGAGTTATTTTCTTCCTTAAGATTCTGGATCTCCTTTTCTAATTGGTTGACTTGTCATAATCTTCTTGTTTTTCTTGTATTATTTTAATTTTTCCTCCATCTCTCTCATTTGATTTTTGAAGTCTTTTTAAAGTTTTTTAATGAATTCTTTTTGGGCAGGTAACCATTTGACATTACTCTTTGGGGTAGAAGAGGGTTTCTCTGCTTCAGTATCCTTCTTTGAAGGGAAACCCTGGCCTCTCTACATATAGTAGCTCTCTATGATTTAATTCTTGCTCCTTTGTCTGTGCAAATTTTTTAAAAAAATAATTTAGTTTTTATAATCACCTCTAGTTTGGCCTCTGATCCTCTTTAGTTCTCCCCTCTGACCTTGAACTCAAACCAAGACCTCCAGCCTCCTGTAAGTGCCCACAGTCAGCCAGTGGCATCCCACCCTACTGCTTCTGCACTCACCTGGTGTATACTGGTTCCTTCTCTCCCCCTCGGTTACCCGAAGCACAGCTGGGTCTAGGGTTCCTTATCATCAGAGGTTCCCTAGATCTTCCCTAGATCAGACGCTCAATGCCCCTTATTGTGGTGGGGTGGTGGTGGTAGTAAGTTCCTGTGGCCCACTGCTAGCCTCAGGGCTTGTCACTTGCTATTTAAGCTGCTTGCCTCTTGTTGTTAAAGTAGACCCTAGCCTGGAGGTGTTTAGTCTTCATAGGAAGGAGATCTAATCCTGAGATTTTTCTTTAGGTCTTCTCCCATTGTCCCAATAGGACCTCTGTTCTGTCCCTGCTCTTAATTTGTTTTCTTGGCTCTGTGTTTGTCCAGAGGTACTGTTTTATCTCTTTAGTGGAGGAAAATCTTGAGAGCATGAAATTTTCTGACCACCTCTGCCATCTTTCCAGAATCTTCTCCCAGATTCTTATAATATTGAAAATTCATATTCCTCAATAACTCATCATAAGGGCTTAGAGCTGAAGACCCCATTTTTTTTCTTCTGAGATCATGAATCTAGGCTCAGTTAGAGGCTCTATTTAATCTTTTCAAGTGCACATGATTTTTTTTAAATTTTTTTTTTTATTTACTCATTTACTTTTAATTTACAAGATTCAGTTCCACAATCACTTGAGTTTCAGATTTTCTCCCCTCCCTTCCCCTCCCCCCCCATGGTGGCGTGCAATCATGTATAGGATCTGCAAATACTTTCACATTGTACAATAGTTTGGTCATATAGAAGGGCTGTAACCTATGAGTGATCACTGGGAAAAGAAAAAAAAAAAAAAGCAAAACCAGACATGAAAGAGAACGATAACGAATTTTGCTTCAGTCTCCATTTAAACTATAGTCTTTCTATATCTTTCTCTGAGTTTAGGTATCTCCTTCCATCTTGAGGCTTGTAGAGTTGTCTTTAGCTGGTGCACATGATTTTTAAAGGAGCTTAGAATATAACTTGTCTTCTGTTACCATCTGGAGGTAAATTTTTTAAAAACTCTGCTAGCAAATCATCATTGATCTCCTGTACAAGACCAGTAAGTCTAAGTAGATAAGGGATCATTGTCGGGTTGGTCACTACATGATGATTTTTTTTTTTTAACCAAAGAAAAGTGAAAGGATATAGTTAGGTTTATATGGGTTATAGTCTGCTCATTCTACTCACACCAATGAAAATATGACTCTTTCTTTCTTTCTCTTTTTTTTTTTTTTTTTTTGCTTTTTGGAGGGGGGAAGGCAGGGCAATTGGGGATAAAGTGACTTGCCCAAGGTCACACAGCTAGTAAGTGTTAAGTGTCTGAGGCCAAATTTGAACTCAGGTCCTCCTGATTTCAGGGCCAGTGCTCTACTCACTGTGCCACCTAGCCACCCCCCATGACTCTTTCGAAGTAATAAAAGTAGCTAGCATTTATATAACACTTTAAGCGTTGCAATCCAATATGTATTTATATGTATATATGAATTATATATATATATGTTTTCTCATTTGAATCCTCAGTACAACCTTATGAAGCAGATTCTATTATTGTCTCTATTTTGCAAATGAGGAAAAGGAGGTTAAGCCCAAACAAGTGATTTGTTTTGGATCATACCAGTAAGTGTCTAAATCAGGATTTGAACTCAGGTCTTCTTGAGCCCAAGTTCTGTCTTAGAAAATTTCATCTGGCTGGTTAGGATTTCCTGATTCACATTGGCCACCCCCCTTAAAGATGGTGACTAGATAGTTGAGGTGGAGCCTGTGGTAAAGAGTAAGGAGTCTTCCATTCCTGTGTTCTATTCAGTGACATTCTGGAGACTTTTGACTTCAAGGGTCAGTGAGAGATAATATTTCATGATACATTATGATGGGCTTTCTCCATAGGTATTTATGTCCTTCTATATGATCTAAATAAGTATTCTTTTCAGAAATTCTCAGACAAAAAGGAAAAACTTCCCTACAGACACACAGGGGCATAAGAAATGCTCACCATTAACTGGCAAGTTACTCAGTAGTTCCTTGATTTCTCTGTCTGTGAGGTTGATCCCCAGGTTTTCCAGAACCTTGTCCAGCTTGTTAATATCAATATTCCCTCCTTCAGAAAGAAGAAAATCGAAGAATATAATCAATTAACTAATTATTTATTAAGTGTTAATTATGTGCCAGACACTGTACTAAATGCTGGAGATAAAAAGAAAATCAAAAGCATTGTTGCTCATTTTTCATGACTCTGTGGACCATACTATTCATGGGGTTTTCTTAGCAAAAATGCTGGAGAGGCTTGCCATTTTCTTCTCTAGTGGATCAAGGCAAACAGGTTAGGTGACTTGTCCAGGGTCACAGAGTTCATAAGTATCTGAGACTGGATTTCACCTCAGGTCTTCTTGATCAGAGTAGCTAAGTGATGCAGTGGATATAGTGCTTGACCAAGAGCCAGGAAAACCTGAACTCAAATCTGACCTCAGACATTTCCTAGTGGTATGACCCTGGACTAGTCACTTAACATTGTTTGCCTCAGGTTCTTCATCTGTAAAGTAAGATAGAGAAGAAAACGGCAAACCACTCCAGTATCCTTGCCAGGAAAACCCCACATGGAGTCATGAACTGTTGGACACAACTGAAATGACTAAACAACTTCCTGACTCCAGTCTCAGTGCTCTGTTCCCTGAGCTACCTTGCCACCTTCAAAAGCACTATCCTTGCCCTCAAAGAGTTCACAGCCTAATGGGGGATGTAAATAAAAAAAATATGGAATTGTGCCAGAGGGACAGATTCTATAAAGACTATGTACAAAGAATTTCAAAACCGGATCCATCATACCTAGATTGAGGGTGAGGTATCGCGAATAACAATTCACATGTACAAAATACTTTCTAAATGTGCTCCAAACTCATTTTCAAAGGCACAGTGACAATTTTTAAGGACAAAAATGGAGAGTCATTGGAAGGGCTAGGAATATGATTTGTTCCTGTAATCTTGATTCCTTGTAATCTTGAAGTTCTCTACAGTGATAGAATCTGAATTGTCTTCTCCTGACTGTACATAAAGAACTGGAACTCATGAGGCAGAAATTCTGAATCAGCAAATTGGAAAGATAATAGAATTCATGTTATAAGTACTGAGAAGAAATAAAACAGTTTCCTACTCACCATGTAGATTCTTCACAAAATCCATTATGTTTTTCTTATTTATTTTCCCTTTAGCTGTAAGAGAAAGTGAAATTCAGGTCACGAGAATTAAAAAATAAAGACAAAGTTCATCACTTAGCCTATAAAGATTGCCCTAATTCCTTCCTTTCCCCATGGAATAAGAATGAAGTGAAGAACCAAACAAAACTCTCAAGTGGATGAATTAATCCCTTTTATTAAAATAGATTCTTTTTACTCTGTGGCAACATAGTCCATTATAGTTAAAATGGAGGATTTCTTACAGATAAAAGCTTTGTTTCAATCAAGTATTATTTCACAAGCTCTTGACTCAATTATCTTTATAAAGGAAGGAGTAGACAATACTGGTTTGGAAACAGGCTGTTTGGTTGTTGTTTTTTGGGGGATATCTGAAACTGAATCTCTTTTATGTGTAACTTGTTTTAAAAAATATATGATAAATTTATCATTGTGCTGCTCTGTGATTTCTTCTAAACTTCTGTTCTCTCCTGTGCATTTTATAAATCTTTCACTTTTGCTTTTCCTTTTTTCATCACTATCACTATTTATTTCTCTCTTCCCCATAACTTCCATTCCTCTGCCTCCAAGATGAGCCCTAGCTTATAAAAAGTAAAAGTACAGTAAAGAAAAGCATATCCACGTACTGACAAATGGTGAACGCTACCAGTCTTCCAAAGTCAGACCTCATTGCATTAATCTTTTTTTTAAGACAAATTAATTTATTTTTAGTTTTCAACATTTACTTCCATAAGTTTTACATTTTCTCTGCCTCTCTCCCCTGTACCCTCCCCGAGACAGCGTGCAATCTGGTATAGGCTCTACATTACTTTCTTATTAAACACACTTTCACCTTAGTCATAGAAGGATTAGAATGTATGGGAGGAACTATGAGAAAGAAAAAAGAAAACAAAACAGAAAAAAGGGAGCAAATCGTATGCTTCTGTCTGCATTAAGGCTCCATGTTTCTTTGTCTGGATGTGGATGGCGTTTTCCATCATGAGTTCTTTGGAGTTGTTCTAGGTCCTTGCACCGCTGAGAAGAGCTAAGCCTATCAAAGTCAGTTATCACACTCATTGCATCAGTTTTAAGTCTTTTAAAATTGCTTTTGTTTAGGATGTAATTATTTCATAAATTGCTTTTTCTTGGCTCTTCTCACTTCACTCAGCTTCAGTTCATAAAAGTCTTTCCATATTTTTCTGAAGCTATCCTTTGTATTGTTCCTTATAGCGCAAAAATATTCTACTACGTGCGTATATGATAATTTCCTTAGCCATTCTCCAATTGACTTATAACCTCTAAGCTTCTAGTTCTTTACTATAACAAAAAGAGCTGATATAAATTGTTTTTTCTACTTATGGGCTCTTTATTTCTTTAAGGACATAAACCAAGTAGTGATATAGCTGGGCATGAAAATTCTACTTACTTTTTTTTTTTTATACTATAGGTCCAAATTGCTTTCAACCTTCACCAAAAATTCATTAAAATACCTGTCTTTCCAGAGTCTCTTCATATTTTCTGAGTAAGAACATTAATTTAGTTAGTATTATCAGTTTTTATTATATTAACATGGCCCAAAGATGATAAATTAATATCTCTCCATTTATTTAATACTATCTTTATTTCTATGAAGAGCAATTTGTAGTTGTTGGAATCCAGAGTAGCTGGATTCCAAAATATTTTATAATTCTGTAGTTATTTTTTTGCTCTTTGGAGGAGGGAAGGCAGGGTAATTGGGGTTAAGTGACTTGCCCAAGGTCATACAGCTAGTAAGTGTTAAGTGTCTGAGTCAAATTTGAACTCAGGTCCTCCTGACTCCAGAGCTAGTTCTCTATGTACTGTGCCACCTAGCTACCCCTTCTGTAGTTGTTTTTAATGGAATTTTTCTTTCTTTCTCTTCCTACTGTGTTTTGTTGGTAACATATGGAAAGTTTGAAATTTGATGTGGTTTTATTTTTTATTTTCTACTTTGCTGAAGTTGTTTCAATCAATTTTTAGTTGAAGCTGTAGGATCTTCTAAATAAGTTATCACATGATCTGTAAAAAATGATAATTTTCTTTCCCTTCTGCCTGTACTTCTTTCTCCAATTTTTTTTTATTGCAATAGGTGAAATGACATTAAATGATGGTTGTGATAATGGATATACTTGTTTTATCCTAATTTTATTGGGAAAGGCCATTCATTTCTCATCCTAGAACAGTCTGATTTGTTGCCAAATAGAACACATCCTTTCAAATAGAAAAGCTTCCCTAGTGAAGTTTGTCAGTATGATAAGATGCTGAGGCATATTCAAACGGATCTGTTTGGGAGTTCCCTTCAAAGCTGCAGATGGCAGAATGCTAAACTTGGAGTCTGAGATTTGGGTTTAAATTATGCCTCATATGATTACTAGCTGTGTAACCCTGGGCAAGTCATTTAACCTCTCTAAGTCTCAATTTCATTATCTATAAAATGAGGAGGTTAGATCTGATGACCTCTAAGGTCCTTTCTAGCCCTAAATATATTAATAACCTACCCATGCTTGCATATCTTGTCTGACTCTTTGTAGCAGCAAGTACCCTAGCATAGCCAGGATGCCTGCTAGCACACCCAGGATGCCTGCTAGCACAGGTTCTTTGTTCTGCTTTTCTAAAGGAAAGCAACTCAAAAGGGGTTGACCATCTTACTTTAATCAAACATGTATATCTATCTCTATCCACACATCATTCACTTAGTTCAGGGGAAAAAGT
Organism: Pseudochirops corinnae; assembly: GCA_028646515.1. Classification (NCBI taxonomy): domain Eukaryota; kingdom Metazoa; phylum Chordata; class Mammalia; order Diprotodontia; family Pseudocheiridae; genus Pseudochirops; species Pseudochirops corinnae. Next base: position 213,740,796 of record CM053586.1, read on the forward strand.
CAGCATCTGAACTTCAGAAAATACAAACAGAAATTACAAGCAGATAAAAAAATACAGACAGAGAAAATAAAACAATTCAATAGGCCAATTCAAAAAGGGCTTCTTGTTGTCTGACGATCATATACCTACATAGTTAACAGAGAGAGAAACGTCAACATCTGGGTTTTCAAAGCTGGGGGGCTCAATGGCTACCCAGAGTCTCGTCTGGCCAAATCACACCACTCTTCCCATAAGTGAGGTCCAAAGCAAAAACTCACCTCAAGAGTATACACACACACACACACACACACACACACATATACATACATATATTTATATGCATATGTATATGTATATATGCCCTTCTTCAGGGTCAGAGGACAACACAAGCTTTGTGACCCACTGCCTAATTACAAAGTAACAAAAGTGTGGCCCTCCTTGAAAAATAAGCCTCCCCTAAGTAAGCTTTTCTGTTGGGCTCCAAGTGAGGCCCATTAAAGTTCAGAGAAGATCTTCAAATTCTCTAGGCCTATCAAGAGGCAGGGAAGATCTTCAATTCAAATTCCCTTACCATTACATCTTACTCTGCAGTATTCCAGTTTTTGATGCAACCAGAAAAATGTCATTTCCAAACAGGACTCTCTGGAGGACTTAACCATCCACAAAGAAACCCTCTTCAATTTTGACTCTACACCAGATCTCCTCCAGCACCATGGTAAAAACCTTTGGGACCATATACACCCTTGTGTTATGCCTCACCTGATCTGTGTGATAAGAGGTTCATTGAACAGGGCTATTTCTGTTATACTTTTCAAGGAATCTTTTTATATATGGAGAGGAGATGCCATATGGGAAAAGAGACTCGGTGTTCTTTTTCTGTATGGGATCAAATAATTTTTTCACCCTCAGCAAACAACAAGCAAAGCAGGATCTTATTGTTTTTACATCTTTCCGTTTACTACAAAATGACTAAGATGTGGTCTATTGTTGAATATCTCTTGTAAACGCTTGCTTGTGCTCCCTAATAATACCTCCATCCATGATGCTCTTGAATTGTGTATTGATGACTCGTATAAAGATTTTGTACTGGTGGGAGAGTAGGCATATAGGTCAGTGACTGTGGATGTTTTCTTGGTCTTTTTTTGGTATTAATAAAATCCAAGATTTTTTTTCTTATCACCCTCTATTTCAGATGCTTTTCCTACAGTGTTCCAAAAAGTTTTAGAATAGTGTAAAGCTATTAAAGTTTAAAATTTCTCTAAGACTTTTGTGACAGCCTATATATATTATATATGGTACTCTCACAACCGTATTTTCTTCAGAACAAATCTCTATAATATATATCTGGTCCAACGGGGCAGCTTTTCTCATCTTTGTTATCTTTAATGTCATTTTTCTTCCACCTATATGCTAATCTTGGATTGCGATGTTTGGGTAGAAGTGTTCTCTTTCTGTTGTCTTTGATCGTTTGTTATAGTAACTAGAGATCTTTTCTGTTTTCTTCAATTTATTTTTCTATATTTATTTGATCCTTCACTGCACTGGGGATTACCATTCTTAGAGAAATTCCTTACAAAGTTTTCTTTAAATTAGTTTAAATTTCCACAGTTTCTCTCGGCTTTGTAAGACGATATTCCTCAGAACTATGTTCACCATCTTTTTCTAGAGGATTTTACAAAGAAGTTTATTAACAAAAAAGCTGTTGTTGCCTTAACTAATGTTGCCATATTTCTTCACTTGGCATGTAAATAAACATTTCCTGACTGAAATGCTTATTGGGCTCATCTGGTTCTTGTGGCAGCAGATTTAGAGTGGTTAAACTTCTGACTCTTAATGGCCATCCATGTAATTTTTGATGCATATTTTCCATTTTATTTGTTACTTTTAAAAATAATTCAGGACTGAATTATTTCAAATGTATGCCATATCTCTTTCTCACTCTTACTCTCTTGACATGTTATAGAAAAATCATATCCAGAACATTATAACAAGAAGGGATTATATTTTTGCTATATTCTGATTTTTTCTTTTCTTTTTCTTTTTTGTCCTTCTGGAGTGGGGAAAGCAGGGCAATTGGGATTAAGTGACTTGCTCAAGGTCACACGGCTAGTAACTGTTAAGTGTCTGAGGCTGGATTTGAACTCAGGTCCTCCCGACTCCAGGACTTCACTGTGCCACCTAGCTGAGCCCTGATCTTTTTTTCTTGAAAAGGTGTTGGTCTTATTGTTCCTAGCTGATCCAGTGATTACTCTTACATCAATAATAAGTTTTTTCTTATCTATTTCTATTTCTATTTTTCTATTATTTATTATTTTCTATTTTTTCCTCTTTAAAAAAATTTATTGGGGCAGCGAGGTGGTGCAGTGAATAGAGCACTGACCCTGGAGTCAGAAGGGCCTGAGTTCAAATCTGGCCTCAGACACTTAACACAAAAAACTAGCTGTGTGACCTTGGGCAAGTCACTTAACCCTGATTCCCCAACTTTCCCCCTCCAAAAAGCAAAAAAAAAAATTTATTTATTTACTTTTGGTTTACAACATTCAGTTCCATAGTCCTTTGAGTTTCTAATTTTCTCCCCTTTCCTTCTTCCCCCCTACCCCCCTGACAGCATGGAATCTACAAATACCTTCACATTAAACATCAGTCAACTTGTAAAAAGGGATTATAACCAGTGGCGTGAACAATGAGAAAGAAGAAGCAAAACAAAATAAAACAGAAAAAAAGAGCAAGTAGTTTGCTACAACCTGCATTCAGTCTCTGTAGTTCTTTCTCTGGATGAGGATATCCCTTTCCCTCATGAGTCTTTTGGAGTTATCTTATAACCCTGCATTGCTGAGAGGAGCCCAGACTATCCAAGTTGGTCATCACACATATGTGTTTATAATTGTATGCAAAGTTCTCCTGATTCTGCTCTTCTCACTCAGCATCACTTTATATAAGTCTCTCCAGGTTGTTATGAAGTCTGTTTGCTCCTCATTCTTATAGCACAACAGTATTCTATTACATTCATATACCACAACTTTTTCAGCCGTTCCCCAATTGATAGATATCCCCTTGATTTCCAATTCTTTGCCACCACAAAAATTGCTGCTATAAATATTTTTGTACTAATGGGCCCTTTTCCCACATCTTTGATCTCTTTGGGATACAGCCCTAGAAGTGATATTGCTAGGTCAAAGGATATGCACTTATTTATAGCCCTTTGGGCATAGTTCCAGATTGCACTCCAGAATGGCTGAATCAGTTCACAACTCCACCAACAGTGCATTAGTGTTTCAATTTTTCCGCATCCTCTCCAGCATTTATCATTTTCCTGTTCTGTCATCTTAGCCAATCTGACTGGTGAGATGTGGTACCTCAGAGTTGTTTTGATTTGCATTTCTTTAATCAATAGTGATTTAGAGCATTTTTTCATATGCTTATAGATATCTTTAATTTCATCCTCTGAAAACTGCCTGTTCATATTCTTTGACCATTTATCAATTGGGGAATGACTTGTATTATTATAAATTTGACTCAATTCTCTGTATATTTTAGAAATGAGGCCTTTATCAGAGACAATGGTTGTAAAAATTATTTCCCAAGTTTCCACTTCCCTCCCAATCTTGGTTACCTTAACTTTATTTGCACAAAAACTTTTCAATTTAATGTAATCAAAATTATCCATTTTGCATTTTGTAATGCTCTTTCTCCTTTTTTTTGGATGGTCTTTGATGCTCACCAACTCTAATACCTACCAATTCTTTTCTCAAGTGGCTGTTCCTGATACAAATTCAGAAGGCTTCTGTATAGTCTACATATCACTGACATCTCTTTTTCCCTTATCCTGAATACTTATCCTTAGTTCTACAATAAGGGATGACCAAATATTCCATGAGATCATGTTTCTTGCTGCCCTTGGATGTATGATAAGACTAGGTCCACCAGCTCCTTCTTTGTTTGCCTCCTCAAGTCATTTAACTATATGACTATAGCTTTCATTTAGTTCCAAAGTGCTTTACAAATATTAACTCATTTTATACTTTTAACAACCCTGGGAGGGAGGTGCTATTATTACTTCCATTTTATAGATGAGGAAACTGAGATTGAGAGAGGTTAAGTGACTTTCCCAGAGTCAAACAGCTAGTAAGTGTCTGAGGCCACATTTGATCTCAGTTCTTCCTGATTCCACACAGCACCAATTAGTGGCTGTGAGTGCCGTCAGTACTTTATTACTTTTCATTTCATCTACTCACAAATGCCCATTTCAAAAACGCTTACTCTATGCAACATGGTTGGGAAACAAAGATTCTTTGGGTCCGACTCATGGAGGGTAACAACAAAGCTGGGATTTAAACTTCAGTCCTTGATTCCCAATATAGTCCTCCTTTCCATGACACCATACTTCCTCTTTGGAGGGATCTGAGGAGTCTTTTAACACTAGCCCAGGCAAAAGTTTAGATAAACATGAAATACTGTGAATTCCCAAATCTAAAAGAAGCTGTTTGCCAATTACTTCCAAGTTGTCCAGAGCAACAGACTTTAGGCTTTCCTTCCCAGAGTCTAATTTAGGACAGGAAAATGTTTCCTATGTTTCTGTGGGTACAACTGAAACTTTATAAGGAGTGTGGAGTGTCACCCCATGGTGAACACCCCCGTATCCCTCTGCCCTGAGACAAATAAACTGAGCAGCTTTGCCTCCTATTTCCTCTCATACTGCTCCAGCTCTTCTGGTCCAGAATCCCCAGCCCCTCTGCTAGGCCACTTGGGTTGGGTGGAAATAAGATTAACTTCCATTTAAGGCAATGTTATGCTATTTTTCTCTCATCTCTTAATTATACTCTCTTCTACCTTCCCTCACCGACTTCCTTTATTTTTATTCTATTCATTTCATTTTACTTGCTCTCCTTTTTCTTTATTATTCCTTAGACTTCCTATTTGCTAAAATGATATTGTCTTCCACTGGTTAGTCTTTATGCTTGTACTGAAATTGAAGAAGTCTAGCCTAGGGAGTAGTCTGAGGCATCTTATTATTATTATTATTATTTTTTTGCTTTTTGGAGAGCAATTGGGATTAAGCGATTTGCCCAAAGTCACACAACTAGTAAGTGTGTCAAGTGTCTGAGGCTGGATTTGAACTCAGGTCTTCCTGACTCCAGGGCCGGTGCTCTATTCACTGCACCACCTAGCTGCCCCGGCATCTTTCTTTAGAAAGAAAATATCAGACATTTTCACAGTAGTAAGTCCAAGTTCCCCTCATGGCCACAGTACAATCTGGCCACACTCACCATCAATTGGCAGGTGTTTCAGTAGATCTTGATGTTCATCTTCTGTGAGTGTGATCCCCATGTCCTTCAGAAAGTTGTCCAGGTTTTGAGCATCAGTGTTTTCTGTTTATAAACAATGAGAATGATGAAAGAAAGGAATGTGAGAATATTTAATGACTCCAGAGGGTGAAAGATGCCACTTATTCCTGTGTCCCACCATCTCCAAATTCAACAAGAAGAGGGGAATTATTCTTTGAAATAAGCCTATACATAAAAGGAAAGTCACTTGGGAATTTAGAAATAAAAATGATTTTCTTCTGGTTCAGGGGACCCATGCTAGATTGAAGAGGCCTACAATGAAGAATGTGAAATGGTCATTAGACAATTGTCTGGTGAAGACTGACAAATCAATGATGCAGTAAGCTACATAGATCCAGCTAGTCAGTAGGGTTTGGTTATCTTTGCTTTTGCCCCAATTGTTTCAACTGGTCTGCATACAATCCTACTCTTCCCTACTGGCTTGCAGACCTAGAATGATGCCTGTCTCAACATTAGGAAAAGTGAAGCAAGAACACAACATATTATGTTCCAGGAAATTCAGGACTTGCTACAAAGACTGAAGAGAATTTGGCAAACTTCTAAGTGGATTTAAATAGAGTAATGACCATTTAGCACATTTATCCACAACAGGGAGTGTCACAATTGTTATCCTGGACTCCTGATTCTTTTTCACCACCCCATAACCAATCAGTTGCCGAATCTTGCTACTTTTCCATTCATAACACCTCTCACATCTACCCCATTTTATTTTTACTCATACAGTCACATCCTTAGCTCAAGTCACTATCCATTCTCCCTTTAAGAGCCTCTATTGGTCCCTCTACCTCAACAGTCCCTTCCCCTTTGAATCCATCATTCAAAAAGCTGCCAACCTGATACTGTTTAAGTACAGATCTACTGATTATGTCACTAAGTAAATTCCTCTGCTTCCCTATTTCTCTTGAATCAAATACATAAACTCCTGTCTCTATGGATTTTACAACCTGGCCCCAACCTACCTTTCTAGTCTCAATATATATCACTTTCCCCTGCCTACTTTCTGTTTCTCACACATGGCCTTCCATTTCCTGTCTCTGAATTATCTTGCTAGCTGTCTCCCATGCTTTCTCCTTACTTCCGTCCCAGAGTCCCTCTCTTCCTTTAGTGTGAACCACAATCTCTGCCTTCTATGAGGAGGCTTTCCTGATTCCTCCACTGCTAGGACTCTCCCTCGCAATTTATGTTGTAGTTATCCTGCAAATATTTACACGTGTACCTGTTTTCTTTTCCAAGAGAAGGCAAACTCCTTGTGAGCTGGGACCATTTAATTTTTTTTTTTTATCTCCAATGCCTGGCATAGATGTTGTGGGCACTTAAATATTTGCAAATTGATCATCTCAAGAAATTATTTGCACTATATGCTATTTAGGATGTTGCCTGAGTGGAGAAGTGATTTCTCTCACAGTCATATAGTTAGTAAGTATCAGGAACAGGTTATAAATTCAGGACTTTTGACTCTAAGGCCATATCTCTCTCTATCATGCCATGCTTCCTCTTAAGGATTTTTCTGAAAAATATTGAGATGTCATTTTTACCTGCATTCTCATTATAACCTCTTACTCACCTTTAATATATTTCATGTTATCCAAAAGTTTATTCAGGTCGACCCTTCCATTGACTGTAAGATAAGGCATAGGTTAGACAGAGACCTGAGAATGAAGAGCCTCACAGAAATAGTATTACATTACATTTTGACATTATGAGATAAGCCAGAAGAACTCAACAGTTTTTTTAAGTCATGTAATTGCCTTGTAATTTTATCCTATTTTCTCTGAAGATTAATTTATGATAGGCAACTGAGAAGTAAAAAAAAGGCCTCAATCTGTAAGTTGATGATAATAATAGTAATAGTGATAGTTAGCATTTTTATGTAAATGCTAAAATGTAAAACCTTATATAAGGCTTTAAGATTTGCAAAATTCTTTGGAAATATTACCTCATTTTATCCTCACAAGAACCCTATGAGGCAGGTGCTATTATTAATCCCCATTTTACAGATTGGAAAACTGAAGCTTAGAGGAATTAAGTGACTTGCCTATATTACACAGCTAATACTTGTCTCAGGCCTTGAACTTGGGTCTTCTGGACTCTGGGTCCGGTTCTATATCCACTATGCCACCCACTAATCTCATAAAATCATTCAGGGAGCTTCCTTCTCTTGGATAATGAGAATAATGATAATGATATATATATTTTATATTTATATTATATATATATATTATATGTATATATTATTGTAATCAGACATTATATTTTTGCATACATTTTAGGAATAAGATGGAAAGAATTGGACCTTTCCTCTCTCTTGGCTTCAACATAATCTGCTGTGAAATGAAGGGGCTAAACTAGGTAATCTCCATATCCTATGGATGTGATATGACCCTGTGTACTGGGAAATTCCTTTTTAAAATTTTTTGATAACAGAAGTGAAAGAGGAGCTATTTTTTTCTTTCAATGATCTGACCACAATCTTGTTTGTGGTTAATATTTTATGTATCTTTGCAAATTTATTTCATCTAATTGGTTAAGTGTAAGACACACTGTTTATGAGGAAATAAATATTTAACTTTATTATAAAATGTTATGTTAAAAAAATTTAAATTATTCAAGAGGAAACAGGTATGGTCCCTTTAGGAGAAAAATCCCATTTAGGAGGGTCACTTTGTGACCCCAGAAACTGAAGCATTTAACTAAAGAAGAAGTTTATGCTATTCATATAAAATGTGGGATAAATTGTATTTGTACATCCCTTTAAAATGTACAAAGTACATTACATAAATGATCTCACTTAAGCCTCACCCAGTGAGCTCAGGAGTCATTACCAGGTATGTAGCAGCTAAAAGTGGTGCAATGGAGAGAGTTCCAGGCCTGGAGTCAGGAAGATTCATCTTCCTGAGTTCAAATCAGGCCTCAGACACTTATTAGCTATGTAACCCTGGGCAAGTCACTTTCCCTGTTTCCATCAGTTTCCTCATCTGTAAAATGAGCTGGAGAACAAATGGCAAACCACTCTAGTATCTTTGCCAAGAAAACACCAAATGGGGTCATGAAGAGGTAGATGGGACTGAAAAACAACCAGACAACAACAAAAACCCTCTGAGTGTGGTCCTCAGCTCTTGCCTTTCTCCTCCTCCTCCTCCAATCCGATCAATTACCAATATTTGTTGATTCTCCTTCACCAATCTATCTGCTTGCATTTCTCCTCCCACATTCACACTGTTCATTTGCAGGTGTCAATTTAATTTAGTTGTAGTTTCGCTTTGCTTTTTGGCCATAAGTGACCCTCAACGGTACCCTAACAAATGAGAGAACGTTTGCAAAATATGTTGGTGGAAGGAATACTCACACTGCCAAAGACATGGACTCCTGAAATAATGAAGATTCATACCCCTTGACACCTGGTCACAAGAATCTAGAGCTGAGGACTCCATATTTTTTTTTTTAATTCATGAATTTTGAACCAGTTAGAGGCCTTGTTTAATCTTTTCAACTGCAAACCAATTTTTAAACAACTTTAGCACATATATCTTCCACTTACATCATCACATAAATTTTTTTTAATCACCATTATTTTATTTTATTTTATTTTAAATTTTTTAAATTTTATTTTAGTTTACATCATTCATTTCCATGAAATTTTGAGTTACAAATTTTCTCCCCATCTTTCCCCTACCCACCACCCCAAAACAGCCATCCCAATGTAACCCCCTCTCCCCCAATCTATTCTTTCCTATGTCTTTCCCCCTCACCCCTCTGACTTTCCGGTAGGGCAGGATGGATCTCTCAACCACAGTGCCTGTGTATCTCAAGTTCCAGTTGGATGTAGTTAATAATAATAATAATAATAATTGTATATATATACATATATATTTTTAACATTTGATTATAGAACTTTAAATTTTAGATTCTTTCTCTTCTTCCCTCGTCACCCACCCCCACTGGAAGGACAAGTAATCAAATACAGGCTGAACATGTGTAATTACGCAGAACCTCTCCACAGTGAGCATATTGCATCACATAAATTTTTAAAAACTATGTTAGCAAATCAACAGTGGTCTAATGTATAAGACATATAATGCTGTGTGGATAAGGGATCATTTTCAGAAGGCTGCCCACTAGATAATGATTTTTTTTTTTTGGTTAAAGAAAAATGAAAGGAAATAGGTGTGCATTGGCTACATCTTGCTCAATATTCTCACATCAATGAAAACTTGAATCTTTTGAAATACTAGTAATAGCTAGTATTTACAACACTATATATGTTTGCAACACTATTTACATATACATATACGCAATATATATTTATATATTTTTTCTCATTTGACTTTCACAGCAACTTTATATAATAGTTACTGTTACTATGACCATTTTCTGGCAGAAAAGAGAGGTTGAGTGAGTTCAAGTGATTTGTCCAAGCTTATACTGTAAATGTCTAAAGCAGGATTTAAACTCAGGTTTTCATGAGTTCAAATCCAGTACTGGCTGCTTAGGATTCCCTGATTTACACTGGGTGTTTCTCCTTAAAGAGGATCACTAGGCAGCTCAGGTGGGGCCTGTGGTAAGGAGTAAGGAGTCTTCCATTCCTGTGTTCCTACTCAGTGGCATTCTGGGAAACTCTGGACTTGAAGGTTCAGTCAGAGATAATATTTCATTAAACATTATGATGGATTCTCTCTAGGTTTTTCTATCTTTTCATGTGAACTAAATTAGGATCTTTTCAGAAATTCTCAGATAGGAGATCAAAGCTTCCCCAGAAGCACACAAAAGCATAAGAAATGCTTACCATCAGCCGCCGTATTAGACATTAGTTCCACCATTTCTCTGTCTGTGAGCTTGATCCCCAGGTTTCCCAGAACCTTGTCCAGGTTGTTAATATCAATATTCCCTCCTTCAGAAAGAAGAAAATGGAAGATTATCAGTCAAAAATTCATTAAGTTCTTATTATATATTAGGTACTATATTAAATTATAGGGATTCAAAGCCGCCTTAAGTCAATAAGCATTATTTATTAAGTGCTTACTATATGGCAGACAATGTGCTAAGTGCTGGGAATGAAAAGAAAATCACAAGCACTGTCCCTGCCCTTAAAGAGTTCACAGTCTAATGGGGGAGAAGAATAAGAAAAATATGGAATTTTGCCCAAGAAGGACAAATTGCATAAAGCCCATATGTAAATACAATTATTCTATGAATTTCAAAACTGGATTCATTATTCCTAGTTGGAGGGTGAGATAATACAAATTACAATTCACATGTATAAAGTACTTTCCAAATGTTCTCCAAATTCATTTTGGAAGGCACAGTGACAATTTCTAAGGACACACATGGAGACTCATTGGGAGAGCTTGGAAGATGATCTGTTGTTGTGATCCTGGTCCAAGACATCCTGACAGTCTTTTCAAGAGAAGCCTCCATAGAAAAAAGTAAGGAATGAATTGGTCAAGGTTGATGGATTCTGGCAAAGCAGATAAGCTAATCTATATACTTTAGGCCAAGGGGTTTGAAGTTCTCTACAGTGACAGAATCTGGTGAACTGCCTCCTCTAGGGGGTGGCTGTGCTTAAGGAAGTAGAAGTCATGAGGCAGAAGCTCTGAATCAGTACACTGGGAGGATAAGAGAATTCATATTATAATCACTGAGAAGAAATAAAATACTTTTTCACTCACGTTTGAGACTCTGCACAGCATTCATTAAGTTTTTCAGCTTCACCTTCCCATTGGCTATAAGACAAAGCACAATTTTGGTCACAGTAGAACTAACAGAAAATTAAACCCAGTCTATAAAGACTATCCTATTCCTTCCTTGCTCTTTCAAATGAGAATGAAGAAAGAAGAGCACTCAAGGGGATGAATCCATCCCTTTCATTAACATACATTCTTCTGACTATGTGGGAAAACAATCTATTATAGTGAATGGACAGTTTATTGTAGAGAAAAACTTCTCTTCAAATAGTTATTTTTTCACAAGTTCTTGAATTAAGTACCTTTTAAAAGGAAATAGTAGATGGTGCTGGTTTGGAAACAGGCTGTTTTTTAAACTGTGAATCTGTATTATGTATAACTTGTTTTAACAGTATATGATAAATTTAACTAGGTGTTACCTACATTGTGCTTCTCTCTGACTTTTCTGAATTACCCCCATTCTCTTTTGTGTATTTCATACATCTTTTGCTGTTTTTTATTCCTTTATTCCTTTTCATCACTATCACTACTTCTTACTCTTCCCTGTAACTGCCATCTATCCACCCCTGATCAGAACCATAGTTTATAGCAGATAAAAATAATGAAGGAAAACACGTCTTGTTCTGCACCTCTAGTCTATAACTTTCCTAGCAAGAGACGTGAATTATGATTCATCACCAGTCTTCTAAAGTCAGAACTCCAATTTTAAGTCTTTCAAAACTGCTTTTGTTTATGATGTAATTATTTTATAATTTTTTTTGAATCTCTTCACCACTCAACATAGTTTAAATAGTTAAATAGTTTTCGGGGTGGCTAGGTGGTACAGTGAATAGAGCACCAGCCCTGGAGTCAGGAGGACCTGAATTCAAATTCGGCTTCAGACACTTGACATACTTACTAGCCGTGTGACTTTGGGCAAGTCACTTAAACTCAATTGCCCTCCAAAAAAAAAAAGGAGAAAAAAAAGAATATTAAATAGTTTAAATCAATGTTCTCAACTTGTGGGTCGTGACCCCTTTGGGGGTTGAATGACCCTTTCACAGAAGTCACAGGGATTGCCTAAGGTCATTGGAAAACACATATTTCTGATGGTTTTAGGAACTGAGACACCACTCCTCCATCCATCTCCAGGCAGATATGCCCACATATGAGTATTAAAGGATTGCGGTATTAGGAAGGTTGAGAACCACTGGTTTAAATGCTTAAAAAATCCTTAATGAAAGGATTTGTTCTGTGAAGTTTGGATTCAGTCAAAGGGTAGCACTTGAGGGCCTTGTGGCCTTGAGGCTGCATGCAGGTTTCCCAACCCTGTCCTAGATATATATATTCAGGTACAAACACTATAGTATAGATTTATGGCATGAAGGCATGTCATGATTTGTATAACAGACATTCTTTAATCTACTTGGCCTTCTCTGTGTTGATGGTTTACACAAACTCCTGAGTGGTTACAGAGGCTATGCAGTATTCCAGTTTTTGATGCAACCAACAAAATGTCATCCCTAAACAAGACTATCTGGAGGGCTTAACCATCTACCAAGAAACCACCTTCAACTTGGACTCTGTACCACATTTCCTTCATTACAGTGATGAATACCTTTTGTCACTGTATATCTCTTTCTTTTTTACCTGGTATTTGTCATTAGAAGTTCATTGAACAGGGTTATTTCTGTTGTTATATCTTTCATGGAATCTGGATGGGTTTTCAAATATGGACAGGAAAGTGGCTCTAAGGTGTTCTTTTGCTCTACTGAATCAAAAACTTTTTCATAATTTGCAAATGATAAATAAAACGTGAGCTTATGTTTTCCACATCTTTCACTCAAGTACAAAATGACAAAGATGTTGTCTGTTGTTGAGTATCTCTTGCAAACACAGGCTTATTTCCCCTACTAATCCCCTCATCAAGGATGCTCTTGATTAATGTGTAAATGACTCATATAAAGAAAGATTTTGTGTTAGTGAATGAGCAGGCATATAGGTCAGTGATTGTTGATTTTTCCTTAGTCATCTATTTGTTAATATTATTAAATTTAAAAATAAGATCCAAGTTTTATTTATACCTCTTTTTATACCTCTTTCAGAAATCTTTCATATATAAGGTGTCTCAAAAATCCAAGTATAGTTTAATGTTATTAAGGCTGAAAATTGCACTAAGACTTTTGGGACAGCCTCTTTATCCATTGGAACTCTCATAATTGTGTCTCTTTCAGAACAACTTTCTATATACACTTGGTCCAACCGAGCAGCCTTTCTCATCTTTTTTTCTCTTTAATACTATTTTTCTATCCTATAATCTTCTCCAGGATTGTGATTTTTTGGTTACAAGTGTTCTTTCTCTATTGCTTTTGATAGTTTTTTTTAATAGTAATCATTAGAGATCTTTTCCATTTTCTTTTATTTATTGTTCTATATTTATCCTTAGATGCACTAGACATTACTATGCTTACAGGAATTCCTTACAAAGTTTTTAAAATTGGTTTAACTTTCTATAGCTTCTGTATGCTTTTTCATTTTATCTTATTTTTTGCTTTTTTGGAGAGGGGGAAGGCAGGGCAATTGGGGTTAAGTGACTTGCCCAAGGTCACATGGCTAGTAAGTGATAAATGTATGAGGCTGGATTTGAACTCAGGTCCTCCTGACTCCAGGGCTGGTGCTCTATTCACTGTGCCACCTAGCTGCCCTGCTTCTGTATGTTTTATGAGACAACATTGCTTATAATTATGTCCACAATCTTTCTCTATGAGATTTTATAAACAAATTTATGTTGTGATACAGCCTCACTTGTCAAGTTAGTCAAACGTTTACTGACAAAAATGATTAGTGGGCTCATTTGGTTTTCTTCTTGTGGCAACAGATTTAGAGTGGTTAAACTTATGCCTTTTCATTATTTTCTATGTTATTTCTGATGTCTGTTTTCCAATTTTTTTGTTTATTAAATATTTAAATAATTTAAGATTCAATTATTTCAACTGTATGTCATTTCTTTCTTATCATCGTGGTCATAATTTTATATTATTCGGCATATTATTTATATATCAAGCATCATATCCAGAATTTTATAACAAGAATATATTCTTTTTATATTCATCTTTTTCTTGACAAGGCAGTAGTCTTAATTATTCACACCTGTTATAGTGATTACTCTTATATCAATAATTCTTTTCTTACTTGTTAATATATAATCTATTTAATTTTTTTGCAGTGTGTTTTGATGCTTGCCAACCCTAACACTTGCCAATTCTTTTCTTGAAGAACCTATTCCAGATACAAATGCATAAAGCTTCTGTACAGCCTACATGTCACTGGCATCTCTCTTTCCCTTATTCTGAATATTTATCTTTAGTTCTACAATAAGGAATTACCAAATATTCCATGAAATCATGTTTCTTGTTGCCCTTGGATATACAATAAGACCAGCTCCTTTGGTTGTCATTTTAACTGTGTGACTATAGCTTTCACTTAGTTGCAAAATTATTTATAAATATTAACTCATTTTATCCTCAAAACAATAGCTGAGGCAGGTACTATTTTTATTTCCATTTCACAGATGAAGAAACAATCAGAGGTTAATGATTTTCCCAGGGATACACAGCTAGTTAAGGTCAAAAGGCCCCTTTAAATCCACATCTTTCTGATTTCACACACAGCACTCTACTGCACCACCTAGCTACCGTGAGTGCCTTCAGTACTCTATTATTTTTCATTTCATTCACTCACAAACGTCAGTCTTTAAAATGCTTACTCTATGTAGGATGATAGGGATAGAAAGATTCTTTGGATTCTCCCCATTGAGAGTAACAACAAAGCCAAGATTTGAATTTCAGTCCTTTATTTGCAACCTAGTCCTCCTTTCCATGATACTACACTTCTTCTTTAAAGGGATCTGAGGGGTCCTTTTAACAGTAGCCTAGGCAAAGTTTAGACAAATATGAAATATTGTGAATTCCCCAAACTAAAAGTAAACTGTTTACTAGGTTGGTCAGAGCAGTAAAGCTTAGCCTTGCCTTCCCAGAGTCTAACAAAGAACAAGAAAATGCTCCCTACATTTATGTGGGTACCACTGAAATTTTATAGAGAGTGTGGAGTGTCACCCCATTGTGAATACCCCTGTATCCCTCTGTCCTGAGATAAATAAATTGAGCAGCTTTACCTCTTGTTTGCTGTCATACTGCTCCAGCTCTTCTGGTCCAGAATCCCCAGACCCTATGCTAGCCCATTTGGGTTGGGTGGGAATAAGATCACTTTCCATTTGAGGCAATATTGGGTTACTTTTCTATCACCCATTAATGCTATTCTCTTCAACCTTCCCTCACCCATTTCCTTTATTTTTATTTTTCTATTCATTTCTTTTCATTTTACTTGCTCCCTTTTCTCTTTACTATTCATTAGGCTTGCTAGTTGCTAAAATGATCTTATCTTCCACTGTTAGCCTTTATGCTTGCACTGAAGTTGAAGAGCTCTAGCCTAAGGAGTAGTCTGAGGCATCTTTCTTTAGAAAGTATCCGACATTTTCACACAATCAATCCTAAATTCCCCTGAGGGCCACAGTAATCTGGGACACTCACCATCAATTGGCAGATGTTTCAGTAGATCTTGTAGTTCATCTTCTGTGAGTGTGATCCCCATGTCCTTCAGAAAGTTGTCCAGGTTTTGAGCATCAATGTTTTCTGTTTACAAAAGATGAGAAAGGTAACTTATATGAAAGTGAGGAATTTGTAATAATAATTAGTAATAACTCTAGAAGGTGAAAGATACTACTTATTCCTGTGTCCCATCATCTCCAAATTCAACAAGAGGAGGACAGTTAGCCTTTAAGATGAGCCTATACATAAACAGAAAGTCACCTTGTAATTCAAAAATAGAAATTATTTCATTCTGTTCCAAGGAAATATAGTAGACTGAAGAGGACTACTTTGAGGAATGTAAAATGGTCATTAGACAATTGTCTGATGAGGAATGGCAAATCAATGATGCATTAAGCTACATAGGTCTAGCTAATAAGCAAAGTTAGATTTTCTTTATCTTTATCCCAACTGTTTTGACTTGTCTGAATACAATCCCACTTTTCACCACTGACTTGAGGACCTAGAATGTTGTGTCTCAACCTTAGTGTGAGGGATAATTTATAGTGAAGTTTCCCCATTCTGAAAAATCAAGTCTAGAATGGCTTCAGTATTCACTAGGCCTAAGGTCAGGTCGCCTGACCTTCAAGCAATCTGGGGCTTAGAGGAATGGAGACCCTCCCCCAGAGCCAACTCAGCAGAAGCTATGCCAAATAAGGTTAAGACTGCTTTCATTGGACACCCATATGTTTCCGGGTCCTTTGTCTCAGAGAACTTCCCGCACTTAGGTTGTGGGACAGCCCCCCTACCAATAAGAGTAAAGGCCAGTTGAGGGGGTTGGGTTTCTGCATTAGAAGATTATATAATTATGAGCTGCCTTCTACCTGGCGCTCTCTCCCTGCAGATACCATGTTGGGTGACAGGGGGTAGAGTCCTTTCTCATGAGAAAGAATAAAGACCTTTTCTGACCTTAGATTCAGACTCTGAACTCTTTCATCTCACACATTAGGACAAGTGAAATAAGAACAAAACATATTATATTCCATGAATTTCATGACTTGCTACAAAGAGAATAGGGAGTATCTGGCAAGCTTATAAGTGGATTTGAATAGAGTGGTGATCATTTAACACATTCATTCACAATAGGTAATGCCATAATTGTTATAACGGGCTCCTGAACTCTTTCTCCCTCCACCACACACCCCATATCCGATCAGTTGTTGAATATTGCCACTTCTCCCTCCATAACATCTTTCACATCCACCTCCATTCCTCTCCACTCACACAATGACATTTTTAACTCAAGTCACCATCAATTTTTCCCTTGAAGAGATGTTATAATACCCTCTAATTAGTCTTCCTGCCTCAAGAGTCTCTTTCTGTCTCTAGCCCATCTTTTACACAGCTACCAAAATGATTCTCTTTAACCATAGATCTACTGATCTTATCATTTAACAAACTCCCTTCGTTCTCTATTTTTTTGTTGATCAAATACATAAACTTCTGCCTTTATGGTTTTAAAGCCCTCCACAATCTAGACCCAACTTATCTTTCTAGTCTCATTATATATCACTTTCCCCTGCCTACTTTCTGTTCCTCACACATGGCCTTCCATTTCCATCTCTGTATTATCTTGCTAGCGGTCTCCCACGCTCTCCTTACTTCTGTCTCAGTCTCTCTGTTCCTTCCAGGTGAAGCACAATCTCTGCCTTCTAGGAGGAGGCTTTTCTGATTCCCACACTGCTAGGGGCCTCCGTCTCAAATTATATTGTATTTATTCTGCATATATTCACATGTATTCATGTTGTTTTGCCCACTAGAAGACCAGCTGCTTGTGAGGTGGGATTATTTTCTTGTTTTTGTCTTTGTATCTCTAGTACTTAGCATAGATCCGAAGGGCACCTAACAAATGCTTGCAAGTTGATTATCTCTGTCTGTGTAGGTCAACAAATTATTTTTATATATATTGTTTAGGAAGTTGCCTGAAAAGGTAAATAATTTGTCTCACAGTTACACAACTAGTAAGTGTCAGAGGTAGGATTTGAATACAGGCTTTTTGACTCTAATACTGTATCTCTATCCACTCTGCCCTTCTTCTTCGCATGGATTTCTGTGAAAAATATTGAGGTTTACCTGCTTTCTCATCATAACTTCTCACTCACCCTTAATGGATTTCACATTATCCATAATTTTTTTCAGGGCGACCTTCCCATTAGCTGTAAGACAAGGAAGAAATTAGACAGCGAGCTGAGGATGCAGAGTTTCACAAAAATAATACTACGTTAAATTCTGACATTGCGAGGTAAGTTAGAGGAATTTAACCTATTTTCTCTAATAATTAATTTATAACAGGCAGTTGAGAAATGAAGAAAGCTCTCAACCTATAAATTGAAGATAATAATAGTAACAAAATAGTTAACTTTTATATAGGGTTTTAATGTTTGCAAAATACTTTACAAATATTAACTCGCATTATTCTCACAAAAACCTTGGGAAGCAAGTGCAATTATTATCTCTATTTTAGAGATGAGGAGACTGAGAGAGGCTAAATGACTTGCCTGGGGCAGCTAACTGGCATAGTGGATGGGGTGCCAGTCCTGGAATCAGGAAGACTCATTTTCATGAATTCAAATCTGGCCTCAGACACTTATTATCTTTTTGACCCTGCATAAGTCACTGAACCCTGTTCTGCCTCAGTTTCCTCATCTGTAAAATGAGCTGGAGAAGGAAATGGCAAACCACTCCAGTATCTTTGCCAAGAAAACCCAATGAGTCCCAATGAGTAGGACAAGACTAGATTGACTGTACGACAGCAACAAAAAAGGATTACACAGTTAGATCATGTCTAAGGCTTTGAACTCAGGTCCCCTTGACTCTGGGTCTAGCCCTTGATCCACTCTACCATGTAGCTATTTCATAGAATCATTTAGGGTGCTTCCCTTCTCTTAACTATTGAATATCAGAAGAATTTGTATTTTAATTGGACATTTTATTCTGACATATGAGATTCGAGACATTTTAAGAGTAAGATGGAAAGAATTGGCCCCTTCCTATCTCCTGGTTCCCAGCTTTGTCCTCTGTGAAATGAGGGGGTTAAGGTGATCTCCATGTCCCTTCCCAGCATGGACATGATATGACCCTGTGTGCTAGGAAGCTGCCGTTTTTTATTGATAACACAAGGAAAAGGGGACCTAGTTGTTTCTTTCAATGTTCTGTCAATCTTGTTTGTGCTTAATATTTCATGTCTTTGCAAATTTGCTTTGCTTTGTCTAATTGATTAAATGGAAGACATATTGTCTATGAGGAAACAAAGAGGTAACTTCATTATAAAATACTATTTTTGAATAGTATTTAAATTATTCAGGTGGAAGCAGGTATGTCTCCTTTAGAAAAACCATCCCATTTAGAAAGCTCACTTTGTTAAAAACCCAGAAATTGAAGCATTTAACTAAAAAAGTTTATGAAATTCAAATAAAATATATGACAAATGACATATATCCATTTGTTTTTAAAATGTATGGAGTATTTTACATAAACAATCTCACGTCAGCCTTCCAACAACCCTATGAGGTCTGTGCTACAGGAGCCATTACCATGTGTGTCCCTTAGAATGTTATCCTCAACTCTCTCCTTTCCCCTCCTTGTCACATCCAATCAATGCCAATACTTTTTAGTTCTGCTTCTACAGTCTATTTGCTTTCATCTCCCCACCTACACTTACATGGTACCTTTGTACCATATTAGATATAGTATTCACTTTTGGCTTTTGGGCATAAATGACTCATGATGGCAGCCAAAGAAACCTTAGAAGGGTTACAAAATGTGCTGGTGGAGGGAATACTTACATTGACAGAGTCATGAGTTCTTGAAATATTGAAGATTTACACCCTCTGACAACTGGTCAGAAGGGCTTAGAACTGAGGACCACACTTTTCTTTAACTGAAATCATGTATTTTGGACCAGTTCGAAGCCCTGTTTAGTATTTTCAAAAGCATGCCAATTTTAAAACAGTTTGTGACATAGAAATCTTTAATTATCATTGTGAGGGAAATTTTGACTGCAGCAAATCTTCTGTGGTTTTGTATGCAAGATCAGTAAGGCTAAATGGATAAGGGATCATCTTCGGGAGGTTGCCCATTGGAAAATGATTTTTATTTTTGCCAAAGAAAGTTGAAAGAATATGTTTAGGTATACATTATTTAGTCAGCTCAATCTACTCAGACCAATGAAAACACGGATCTGTTCAAATAATAATAGCTAATGTTTACAAAGTATTTTTAAGTTTATAGCATTGTACATATGTATATATGTATATATCTACATATATATATATTTATTTATTCTCACAACAGTCTTATGCAACTATTACTAGATGCAACTTATGCATCTATTTTACAGATGAAAGAGAGGTTAAGTGAGAACAAGTGACTTGTCTGGGATCATACCAGTAAGAGTCTGAAGCAGGATTTGAACTTAATTCTTCTTGAATCCAAGTCCTGTACTAGCAAATTTCATCTGTTGGTTAGGATTCCCTAATTCACATTGGGCTTTTCTCTTTAAAAAGGACCACAAGGCAGCTTAGGTGGGACCTATGGTAAAGAGTTAGGAGCCTTCCATCCCTTTATTCTACTCATTGGCATTCTGGGAGACTCTTGACTTGAAGGTTCAGTTAGAGATACTATGTAATTATACATTAGGATGGGTTTTCTCTCTATAGGTATTTCCATCTTTCCATGTGAACTAAATTAGGACTCTTCAGGAATTTTCAGACAAAAAATCAAAGCTTCCACAAAAACACAGAGGTTTAAGAAAGGCTCACCATCAACTGGCAGGTTATTTAATAGCTCCTCCATTTCTCTATCTGTGAGCTTGATTCCCAGGTTTCCCAGAACATTGTCCAGGTTGTTAATGTTAACATTCCCTCCTTTGGAAAGAAGAAAATTGAAGAACACAATCAATCAAACATTCATCAAGTCTTTATTATATGTTAGGCACTGTACTAAATTGTAAGGACACAAAGCCAAGTCAAGTCAACAAACATCTATTAAGTGCTTACTATGTGCCAGGCAATGTGCTCAGTGCTGGGAATAAAAAGAAAATCAAAAGCACTGTCCCTGGCCTCAAGGAGCTTACAGTCTAATGAACAGGAAAAATAGGAAATTGTGCCCAAGAGGGACAAATTGTATAAATATTTATTTCTATTTCTATATTTATAATAAATTTATATTTTTTATAATAAATTTATAAAAATATAGAAATATAATATTAATTATTTTAAATTTTAGTTAAAATGTTATTTTTAATATTTATTATAAATATAATCTATGAATTTCAGAACTGGATTCATCATTCCTCGTTTGAGCGTGAAGAAATACAAATAACAATTCCAAATGCACACATGGAGAGTCATTGGGAGGGCTTGGAAGATGGTCCGTTGCTGTGATCCTGGTCAATGAGGCCCCGACAAATATTTTGAGACACATCTCCCTGGTACAGAGTAATGAATGAATTGGTCGAGGCTCATGGAATCTGGCAAAGCAGACAGCTAATCTACATAACTTAGGCCAAGGGGTTTGAAGTTCTCTACAGTGATAGAATCTGAATTGTCTCCTCCAGGGTGACTGTTCATAAGGAACTGGAGGTCATGAGGCAGAAATGCTGAATCAGCACATTGGAAGGATAAGACAATTTGTGTTATAATCACTGAGAAGAAACTAAACAGTTTTTCACTCACCTCTGAGATTCTGCACGGCATCCATTATATTTTTCTTATTTATCTGCCCTATGGCTGTAAGAGAAGGTACAAGTCAGGTCACAGAAGAAGTAACAGAGAATTACAGTAATAGCACAAAGTTCATCATTTTGTAAATCCAACCTATAAAGACTGTCCTATTCCTTCCTTGCTCTACCACACAATGTGAAGAAACAGAGTTCTCAAGGGAATGAATTCATCTCTTTCATTAAGAGATTTTTCTGACTTTGTGGTAATACAATCCACTATAGTGAATGGAGGCTTTATTGCAGATAAAAGCTTTCCTTCAAACAGGTACTATTTCACAAAATCTTAACTCAAGTAACTTTTAAAACGAAATAGTAAACATACAAGTTTCAAAACAAGCTTTCTTTTTTTTGGTATGTTAAACTATGAATCTTATTAAGAATAAGTTGTTTTAAAAAGTATGTGATAAACTTAAATTTTTTCTGCATTCCTGTTCTCTTTTATGTGTTTCACACATCTTTCATTGATGTTCTTTTCCTTCTTTTTGTATCATTATCACTACTTCTTTCTCTTCCCCATTACTGCCACCCTTCTCTCCTCAATAAGAACCCTAGCTTATAATAAATAAAAATAGTCAAGGAAAACATATATCTTATTTGCACTTCTAGTATATAAATTCTCTGGGAAGACATTAGAATTATGATTCATCACCAGTCTTCTAAAGTCAGAACTTCAATTTTAAGTCTTTCAAAATTGCTTTTGTTTATGATGTAATCATTTTGTAAGTTTTTTTCTTGATTCTACTCACTTCACTCAGCATCAGTTCATAAAAGTCTTCTCATGTTTCTTTGAAGTTATCCCATATAGTGTTTCTTATGGCATAATATTCTATTACATTCAAATATGGTAATTTCATTAGCCATTCTCCAACTGATAAGCACCTTTTAAGTTTCTAGTTCCTTTTTATAACAAAAAGTGATACCATACATTTTTTTTATTTTGTGCCTTTGGGTCCTTATCTCTTTCTTTGAACTTTTTAAGAACATAAACCAAGAAGCTAAATAAATGAATAAAAAGTATACTATTTTTTTTTTTTTACCATAGCCTCAAATTGCTTTTTGGAAGAGTTGGACTAATTTACAGCTTTGCCAACACTGCATTGAAATAACTGTCTTCCCAAGACCTCTCCAAATTTTCTGAATTAATACACTAATTTGGCTAATATTGCCATTTTCATTATATTCACATAGCCCAAACATGAGAGAATAATAATATTCCTCCATTTATTTAATAATGCTTATTTCTATTAATGGTATCTTTTTCAGTTATGTGCATATACTTTTTCTCTCCATCTTGGAAGCTGGACTCTCCCAAATTCTATAATTCTGTAGTTATTTTTAATGGAATATCTTTTTAAAAAAATCTCTTCCTGCTTTGTTTTGTTTGTTACATATAGAAAGTTTGAAAATTTGTGTATTTTTATTTCATATTTTTCTACTCTGCTGAAGTTGTTTCAATTAAGCTTTAGTTGAATCTCTAGTCTTCTAAATAAATTGTTGTATCTATAGGGTTAATGGAGTATAACAGTGGTTCTCAACCTTCCTAATGTCGTGACCCTTTAATACAGTTCCTCATGTTGTAGTGACCCTCAACCATAAAATTATTTTCATTGCTACTTCATAACTGTAATTTTGCAACTATTATGAATTATAATGTAAATATCTGATATGCAGGATGTATTTTCATTGCTACAAATTGAACATAACCCATAGGTTGAGAACTGCTGGAGTATAAGATCTTCCCTGTCCATTAATAGGCCTCTGTGACCACATGTGTTCCTTTTTTCCATTGGAACAGGGGCTGTGTTCTCTGTCTAAAGGTACACAGGTATTTCAATCACACATGTCTTGCTGCTTTGAACTCTAGCCCAGTTCACAGCTTTGATACCCATCGGGTGAAAACTATATATATTCAGGGAGATTTATATAGCCTTGGGAGAGGAACTTGCCTAAAGAGAAGCTTGTTTAGGGGGAAGCATGCTAATGGAAGGCTTTCACACCTTTTGGCACTGAACCAATTAGGCACTGAATCATGTGGGTTTTTATGTCTTCTGGCTCTGAGCCTATTAGTTGAAAACTATATACTAGGTGGTTGGTACTTTACTTTGGTGGCTGACTCATGGGAAGAATATTTTTCTGTGATTTGGCCAGATGAGACTCTGGGCAGTCATTGTTAAGGGGCCCCCTGGCTTTGTGAACCCAGATGTTGGTGCTCCCTGATCTGGTGATTATGTATCTATTACTCTGTTTAGACAGTTCAATCCCTGTCTATTGGATTCTTTCTTGGATACTCACTTCTTTCTACTTATCTATCTGCATTGTTTAATTAAAATAAGATTGTTGACCCCTTTGAAGCTTTTTTTTTGCTTTTTTTTGGAGAGGGGAAATAGAGCAGTTGGGGTTAAGTGACTTGCCCAAGGTCACATGGCTAGCTTTTGTGTTAAATGTCTGAGGCTGGATTTGAACTCAGGTCCTCCTGACTTCAGGGCCAGTGCTCTATTCACTGCACCACCTAGCCGCCCCCCCCCCCCCCAAGCTGTCTTTCCTTTAGAAAAGAAGATCAAAGAAGCTGTGCTAGCAGCCCTCCTGTGTGCTGCTGTTACTGGTTTTAACCCTCCACAGCAGCTGCAAGTAGCAGTCCTGCCACAGTATCATTTGTAAAAAATTGACAATTTTGGTTTTCCTTCTGCCTGTACTTCTTTCTTCAATTTATATTTTTTTTATTGCAATAGGTGGAAATAAATCAAATCACAGTAGTGATAATGGAAATCTTTGTTTTACCCCAACTTTACTGGGAAAGGCCATTCATCCACTTCTCATCCAAGGACAGCACTCTGTCCTTGGACAGAGGGCACACCCACTTAAGTAGAATGACTTCCCTAGTGAGTTTCCCTGCATAAGATGCTCAGACATATTTAAATAGATTTGTTAGGGATTGGCAGAGTGCTAAACTGAGATTTGGGATTAAATTATGCCTCATATGGTTACTGGCTGTGTGACCCTAGGCAAATCACTTAACCTCTGTGGGTCTCAGTTTCATTTTCTATGAAATGAAGAAGTTGGACCAGATGACCTCTCACATCCCTTCTAGCTCTAAATATATCAGTAAGCCATCCATGCCTGCATATCTTTTGTCACACATATGGCTACCACTCAACTTGCTGGGTCCTTTCTTTTCCATATACTGACATCAGTGTGCCAGTGGAGCACTCTCTTTATCTGCTGGTTAACCCCTCACCCTTGCCCTGTGACAACCCTATTTATCACCTGTTCTTTAAAGTTTCTCACTGATTATTTGTTGTAGATAACACCCCATGCACTTCTCTATTGCCCTGTGTGTGATATTCATTTTCAATTCTTTCAAGAATGTATTCCTTGTCTCACTAGAAGTAACAGTTGGAGGATGTTGGTATTAAAAATTGGGCCTTTGTTTCCATAAGAAAGTTAGTATAATAAATGGAACTTTAAATTTCCCAAAGGCAATCTAGCCTACTCTCCTTTTAAACTCTGGGAATAACTGATCCATATCTATTCCTTCTCCCAGATATACACATTTAGGGACAATCTCTATTAAGTTACAATAAAAAGGCATATGATCTGTGTAATGGACATTCTTCATCTACTTGGCCTCACCTGTGTGAACGGTTTACACAAACTTGTGAGTGGTTACAATGCTTTTCCCAGAGGTTATGCAATATTCCAGGCTTTGATGCAACCAACAAAATGTCATCCCCAAAAGACTATCTTGGACTATCTCGAGCACTTAACCATCGAACAAGAAAACCTTTTCAACCTGGACTCTCCACTACATCTCCATCACAGTGGTGAATACATTTTGTCACTGTACATACCTCTCTTTTATGCCTCACCTAATGTTTATGATTAGAGATACATTGAACAGGGCTATTAGTGTTATACCTTTCAAGGAATCTGGACCAATTTTTACATATGGACAGGAAATACCTTGTTAGAAAAGAGACTCTAAGGCAGCAGTTCTCAACCTGTGGGTTGTGACCCTTTGGGGGTCGAATAACCCTTTCACAGGGGTCACCTAAGACCATCGGAAAACACATATTTCCGATGGTCTTAGGAACCGAGACACCACTCCTCTATCTGTCTCCAGGCGGGTCCACCCACATGCAGATACACCCACATACGAGTATTAAAGGGTCGCGGCATTAGAAAGGTTGAGAACCACAGCTCTAAGGTGTTCTTTTGCTCTGTAGAACCACATACTTCTTCATAACTGGCAAACAGCATGTAAAATATGAGCTTATATTTTCTATATCTTTCACTATAGAATTCACTACAGAATGACAAAGATGCTGTCTGTTGTTGAATATCTCTTACAAACACATGCTTGTTTCCTATGATACCCTCATTAAGGATGCTCTTGAATTATGAGTAAGTGACTCATATGAAGATTTTGTATTGGTGAAAGAGTAGGCATAGAGGTAAGGGACTGTTGATTTTTTTCTTAGTCACCTATTTATTAATATTATTAAATTTATTAATAGGATCCAGATTTTTTCTCATATATTCTTGTCTTTGAGAAAATTTTCATATAGAAGGTGTCTCAAAAGTTTAAGTATAGCTTAAAGCTATTAAGGCTGAAAATTGCCCTAAGACATTTGGGACGTTCTCTTCATCCCTCAGTATTCTCACAATGTGTCTCCGTCAGAACCATTTTCTATATACACTTGGTCCAACCAGGCAACTTTTCTCATCCTTTTTTCTCTTTAATGCTACTTCTATCCCTCCAAAAATCTTGTCCTGGATTATGACGTTTGGTTACAAGTATTCTCTCTCTGCTGTTCTTGATAGTTTGTGATTGTTTGCTATAGTAATAATTACAGATCTCTTCCATTTTCTTTTATTTATTGTTCTATATATCTCCTTAACTTCACTGGAGATTACTGTGCTTAAGGGGATTCCTTATAAAGTTTTCTTTAAATTGGTTTAACTTTTCACAGCTTCTTTGTGACTTATGAGACAAAACTGCTTTATAACAATGTCCATCATTATATATTATTTTATATAATTTTAATATATCACATCAATCATTATATCCTGAATATTATAACAAGAAAGTAATGCATTCTTTTTATATTCTGATCTTTTTCTCTTTCTTTTTTTTTTTTTTTTGCTTTTTGGAGGAGGGAACGTAGGGCAATTGGGGTTAAGTGACTTGCCCAAGGTCACATGGCTAGTTTTGTGTTAAGTGTCTGAAGCCACATTTGAACTCT
Organism: Pseudochirops corinnae; assembly: GCA_028646515.1. Lineage (NCBI taxonomy): Eukaryota > Metazoa > Chordata > Mammalia > Diprotodontia > Pseudocheiridae > Pseudochirops > Pseudochirops corinnae. Next base: position 213,767,391 of record CM053586.1, read on the forward strand.
GGTCCTCCTGACTGCAGGGCTGGTGCTCTATTCAGTGAGCCACCTACTTGCCCCCTGATCTTTTTCTTGACAAGGCAGTGATCTTATTGTTCACAGCTGATCCAGTTATAACCCTTATAGCAATAATAAGTCTTTTTTTTTTTTTACCAGTTCTATATAATTTATTTCATTTTGTTGCAACACTCGCCAAACCTAGCATCTGCCAATTCTTTTCTTGAAGAAGTATTCCTGATACAAATGTATAAAGCCCCTGTATAGTCTACAAATCTCTGGCATCTCTCTTTCCCTTATCTTGAATCCTTAGTTCTACAGTAAGGGATGATCATATATTCTAGGAAATCATGTTTCTTGTTGCCTTTGCACGTATGATAAGACCAAGTCTACCCGTTCCTTCTTTGTTTGCCTCTTACAGCCATTTAACTGCGTGACTATAGCTTTCATTGAATTGCAAAGTGTTTTACAAATGTTAACTAATTTTATATTTATAACGATCCTGGGAGATAGGTGCTACTTTTATTCCCATTTCTCAGAAGAAGAAACGGCAGTTTGGAGAGATTAAAAGTGACTTTCCAAGAATCACACAGCTAGTCAATGTCTGAGGTCTCATTTAAACTCAGATCTTATGATGTTATGGGAGGAAAAGTGGCATTCCACATACAACACTTTTTCTACTGTATCATCTAGATGTCTTGAGTGCCTTCAATACTCTTTTCATTTCATTCACTCAAAAATATTCATTTTTAAATGCCTACTCTATGCAAGGTGATAGGTAAAATAAAGCTTCTTCAGATCCTACCTAAGAAGCATAACAGCAAAGCTGAGATTTGAACTTTAGTTCTTGATTCCCAATCTATTCCTCCTTTCCGCGACACCACACTTTTTCTTTGGAGGGATGTGAGTTCTTTTTAACACTAGCCCAGGTGAAAGTTTAGAGAAACTATGAAATTTTGTGAATTACCAAAACTAAAGGAAACCATTTATTATTTCTAGATTGGACAGAGCAGTTGAGTTTAGGCTTACCTTCTCAGAGTCTAACAAGTAAGGAAACGCTCCCTACATTTCTGAGGATACCACTGAAATTTTATACGGAGTGTGGAGTGCCACCCCATGCTGAATAACCCTATATCCCTCTGCTCTGAGACATAAACTGAACAACTTTGCCTCCTGTTTCCTGTTGTACTCCTCCAGCTCTTTTGGTACAGAATCTCCAGTCCCTATGCTAGCCCACTTGAGTTGGGTGGAAGCAGGATCACTTTCCATTTGAGGCAAAACTGGGTTACTTTTCCATCAACTGTTAACTTGACTCTCTTCTACCTTTCCTCACCCACTTCCTTTATTTTTATTCTTCTATTCATTTCTTTTCATTTTACTTGCTCCCCTTTCTCTTTGTTAAATGGTATCTTCTACTGGTTAGTCTTTATGTTTGTACTGAAGCTGAAGAACTCTAGCCTAGGGAATAGTCTGAGGCATCTTTCTTTAGAAAGAAAGTATCAGACATTTTCACAGAAGCAAGTCCAAGTTCCCTTCATGGCCACAGTATAATCTGGAACACTCACCATCAATTGGTAGGTGTTTCAGTAGATCTTGATGTTCATTATCTGTGAGTGTAATCCCCATGTCCTTCAGAAAGTTGTCCAGGTTTTGAGGATCAATGTTTTCTGTTTACAAAAGATGAGAATGGTGACTTACGGGAAAGTAAGGAATTTGTAATGGTTCCAGAAGGTTAAAGATACTACTTATTCCTGTGGCCCATCATGTCTAAATTCAACAAAAATAATAGTTAGCCTTTGAGATGAGCCTACACATAAAAAGAAAGTCACTTGGGAATTCAGAAATAGAAACTACTTCCTTCTGGTTCAGAGGACCCATGCTAGACTGAAGAGGCCTACACTGAGGAATGTGAAATTGTCATTAGGCAGTTGTCTGGTGAATATTTAGAAATCAATGACTCATCAAACTACACAGATCTTGCTAATAAGTTGGGCTTCTTTATCTGCCTTTAACCCAGTTGTTTCAACTTGTTTGAATACAATCCCACTCTTCACTACTGGCTTGCAGACCTAGAATGTTGTCTGTCTCAACATTAGGAAAAGTGAAGCAATAACACAACATATTATGTTCCAGGAAATTCAGGACTTGCTACAAAAGGACTGAAGAAAATTTGGCAAACTTCTAAGCGGATTTAAATAGAATGATGATCATTTAGCACACTTCTCCACAATAGAGTGTGTCATAGTTGTTATCCAGTACTCTCTCATTCCCCCATATCCAATTAATTGCTGAATCTTGCCACTTTTCCTTCTTTCATATCTCTCCCCTTTTGTCTCAACTCACACAATCACATCTGTAGCTCAAATCATCATCCATTTCTCCCTTTAAGAGATCTTAGAATGCCCCATAGTCAGTCTTCCTGCTTCAAGAGTCTATTCCCCCTTCAATCCATTGTTCACAAAGCTGCTGACCTGATTTTGTTTAAGCACAGATCCACTATGTCATTTAATAAACTCCCCTAATTCCCCATTTTTCTTGGATCAAATACATGAACTCTTGTCTCTACGGATTTTACAACCTGGCGCCAACCTACATTTCTAGTCTCATTATATATCACTTTCCCCTGCCTACTTTCTCTTCCTCACATGTGGCCTTCTGTTTCTGTCTCTGTATTATCTTGCTAGCTGTCTCCCATGCTCTCCTTACTTCTATCTCAGAGTCTCTCTCTTCCTTCCAGGTGAAGCACAATCTCTGCCTTCTAGGAGGAGGCTTTTCTGATTCCCACACTCTTAGGTACCTCCCTCCCAAATTATGTTGTATTTATTCTGCAAATATTTACATGTGTACATGTTTTCTTTCCAAGAGAAGGTAAGCTCCTTGTGAGCTGGGACTATTTCATTGTTTTTGCCTTTCTATCCCCAATACTTAGCACAGATCTAATGGGCACCTAAAAATGCTTGTAAGTTGATTATCTCTATCTATGCAGATTAACAAATTATTTTTATATATACTGGTTAGAAAATTGCCTAAGAAGGAAATAATTTGCCCCAGAGTCACATGACAAATTTCAAAGGCAGGATTTGAACAGAGGACTTCTTGACTTAAGGTTATATACTCTATCCACCATGCCATACTTCTCATGGATTTCTGTGAAAAATAAGGAGATTTATCTGCTTTCTCATTGTTACTTCTCACTTACCTTTAACAGTTTTCATGTTTTCCATAAATTTATTCAGGGCAACTGTCCCATCATCTATAAGACAGGGCATAGATTAGACAGATAGCTGAGGATTCAGAGCCTCACAAAGAGTATTACATTCCATTCTGAAATTATGAGATAAGCCAGAGGAATTTAAGTTTTTTTCCTTAACTCACACAATTACCTTGAAATTTTATCTGATTTTCCCTAAAGATTAATTTGTAATGTATAACTGAGCAATTATGAAAATTGTCAATCTATAAATTAATGACAATAATAGTAATACAATATCTTTTACATAAGGTTTTAATGTTTGCAAAATGCTTTAAAATAGTAATATGTTTTATTTTCATAAAAACCTTAGGAGACAGGAGCAATTATTATCTCCCTTTTAGAGATGAGGAAACTGTCTCTGAGAGACCTTAAATGACTTGTTAGGGGCAGCTAGGTGGCACAAAGGATAGAGAGCCAGTCCTGGAATCAGGAAGACTCATTTTGATGAGTTCAAATCTGGACTCAGACACTTATTATCTTTTTGATCCTGCAAAAGTCACTTAACCCTGTTTTGCCTTAGTTTCCTCATCTGTAAAACGAGCTGAAGTAGGAAATGGTAAGCCACTTTAACATCTTTGCCAAGAAGACCTAACTTGGGGTCCCAATAAGTAGAACAAGACTGAAACGATTGTACAACAACAAAAGCGTCACACAGCTAGTTCACATCTAAGGCTTTGAACACAGGTCCTCCTGACTCTGGGTCCAGTCCAATTATCCACTCTACTATGTCGCTATCTCAGAAAAATATTCAGGGAGCTTCCCTTCTCTTTTGAATACCAGAAGAACTTATATTTTAGTTGGATGTTTTATTTTGGCATATGAGATTCCAGACATTTTAAGAGTAAGATGGAAAGAATCGGCCCCGTCCTATCTCTTGGTCTTCCCTTCCTCCTCTGTGAAATGAAGGGAGGGACTAGACCAGGTGATTTCCATATCCCTTCCCAGCATGGATATGATATGACCCTACTAGGAAACCGACATTTAAAAATAAATAAACCTAGCTTTTCCTTTGATGTTTTCACCACAATTTCATTTGTCATTAGTATTTTTCAATATTAATTATTATTTTTCTCTGCACATTTGCTTTGCTTTGTCTAATTGCTTAAATGGAAGTCATATTGTCTACGAGGTAACAAACATGTAATTTTATTGGCAAGATCATGGATTCTTGAAATATTGAAGATTTACACCCCTTGACACCTGGCTAGAATGGCTTAGAATTGAAAACGCTTTTATTTTTGCTGAAATCATGAATTCTGGCCCAGTTAGAGACCCTGTTTAGTCTTTACAACTGCAGACTAATTTTTAAGCAGCTTATAACATACAAGTCTTCCATTACCATGGTGAAGTAAAATTTTAAAGTCTCAGCTAGCAAATCTTCAGTGGTCTCCTGTACAAGACCATTAATATTAAATTGATAGGGGATCATTTTCAGAATGTTGCCAACTAGATGATTTTTATTTTATTTTTTCACCAAAGAAAGATGAAATGATTTACTTAGGTGTATATATGTTGTAATCTACTCAGACCAATTAAAATATAGTTCTTTTGAAATAATAATAGTTGGCATTTACATAGTACTTTCAGGTTTGCAATACTGTATTATACATACACACACATTCATATGTGTTTATTTTTTCATTTGATTCTCACAACAACCTTATATAGCAGACTCTATTACTATCCCCATTTTACAGATGAGGAAAGAGAGGTGAAGTGAGGACAAATGACTTCTCTAGGATCATACCATAAATGTCTAAAGCAGGATTTGAACTTAGGTCTTCTTGAGTCCAAGTGCAATACTAGAAAATTTCACCTCATTGGTTGTGTTTCCTTGATTCACATTGGGCTTTTTGCCTTAAAGAAGGCTAAGCAGATCAGGTGTAAGGAGTCTTCCATTCCTGTGTTCCTACTCTGGCATTCTGGGAAACTCTTGATTTGAAGATTCAGTCAGAGATAATATTTCATTGTACATTAGGATGAATTAACTCCACAGACATTTCTAACTTTTCATGTGAACTAGATTAGGATCCTTTCAAAAATTCTCAGACAGGAAATCCAAGCACACAGGGGCATAAGAGAAACTCACCATTAAGAGGCAGTTTACTCAATAGCTCCTCAATTTCTCTGTCTGTGAGCTTGATCCCCAGGTTTCCCAGAACCTTGTCCAGGTTGTTAATATCAATATTCCCTCCTTCAGAAAGAAGAAAATGGAAGATTATCAGTCAAAAATTCGTTAAGTTCTTATTATATATTAGGCATTATATTAAATTGTAGAGATTCAAAGCCAAGTTAAGTCAATAAGCATTATTCATTAAGTGCTTACTATACGGCAGACAATGTGCTAAGTGCTGGGAATGAAAAGAAAATCAAAGGCACTGTCCCTGCCCTTAAAGAGCTCATGGTCTAATGGGGGAGAAGAATAAGAAAAATATGGAATTTTGCCCAAGAGGGACAAATTGCATAAAGCCTATATGTAAATTCAATTATTCTATGAATTTCAGAACTGGATTCATCATTCCTAGTTGGAGGGTGAGATAACACAAATTATAATTCTCACGTATAAAGTACTTCCCAAATGTTCTCCAAACTCATTTTGGAAGGCACAGTGACAATTTCTAAGGACACACATGGAGAGTCACTGGGAGAGCTTGGAAGATAATCTGTTGCTGTGATCCTAGTCCAAGACATCCTGACAGTCTTTTCAAGAGAAGCCTCCATAGACAAAGTAAGGAATGAATTGGTCAAGGTTGATGGATTCTGGCAAAGCAGATAAGCTAATCTATATACTTTAGGCCAAGGGGTTTGAAGTTCTCTACAGTGACAGAATCTGGAGAACTGCCTCCTCCAGGGGGTGGCTGTGCATAAGGAACTGGAAGTCATGAGGCAGAAGCTCTGAATCAGTACATTGGAATGATGAGAATTAGTGTTATAATCACTGAGAAGAAATAAAAGTTTTTCACTCACGTTTGAGACTCTGCACAGCATTCATAATGGCATTCTTATTTATCTTCCCTTGGGCTGTAAGAGAAGGTGCAAGGTCACAGAAATAGCAGAGAATTACAATAATAACACAGAGTGTATCTCTTTGTAAACCCAGCTTATAGAGACTTGCTCTATCAAATGAGAATGAAGTGAAGAAATAGAGCTCTCAAGGGATTGAATTCATCTTTCAGATTTTTCTGACTTTGTGGTAACAATCCATTACAGTGAATGGAAGATTTATTGTAGAGAAACACTTTGCTTCAGATATTATTTCATAAGCTCTTGTCTCAAGTGCCTTTTTTAAAGGAAGTAGTAGGCAGTATTGATTTGGAAACAGGCTGGTTATTTTTGGTATCTGAAACTGTGACTCTATTTTGTATCACTTGTTTGAAAAAAATATGTGATAAATTGAACAAGGTAATTCCAACGTTGTACTTCTGTTACTTTTTCTTAACTCTTGTTCTCTTCTGTGTATTTTACACCTTTTTCATTGATGTTCTTTTGATTTTTTTATTCCCTTTTTTGGTATCACTCTCACTACTTCTTTGTCCTCCTCATGATTTTTATCACTTCCTCCCCCAAAATAACCCTTGCTTGTAACAAATAAAAATATTGTCAAGAAAAACATATCTACACACTGCCCATATGTGAAAATGTCTTGTTTTACACCTCAAATCTATAACTTTTCTGGCAAGAGAATTATGATTCATCACCAGTCTTCTGAAGTCAGAACTCCAATTTTAAAATATGATAATTTCATTAGAAATTCTGCAACTGATATACATTTTCTAAGTTTGTAGTTCTTTGCTATTACTACAAGTGATGCTATACATTTTAAAATTTTGTACCTTTGTGTCTTTTATCTCTTTCATGACATAAAACAAGATGCTCTATAGATGCATTAAATGGTATGAAAAGTCTACTTACTTTTTTTACTTTAGACCCAAATCATTTTTCAGAATGGTTGGGTGAATTCATAGCTTCTCCAATATTGCATTAATATAATTGTCTCCCCATAGCTTCTCCAAATTTTCAGAATAAGGACATCAATTTAGTTAATGTTGCCATTTTAAATTATATTGACATGGCACAAACATGAGTAATTAAAATTTTCCCTTTATTTAATACTGTCTTTATTTCTATACAGGGTGTTTTTTTTAGTTGTGTGCATATATCTCTGTCCCTCTTGCTAGCTGAATTCTTAAATATTTTATAATTCTGTAGTTATTTTTAATGGACTACCTTTAAAAAAATCTTTTCCTGCTTGGTTTTGTTGGTAATAATACAGAAAGTTTGAAAATTTGTGTGGTTTTATTTTATATTTTTCTACTTTTTTGTTTGTTTCAGGTAATTTTAGTTGAATCTCTAGGGTCATCTGTAAAAATGGATAATTTTGTTTCCCTTCTGCCTCTTCTTCTTTCTTCAATTTATTTTTGTATTATAATAGGTAGATTATATAAAACGACAATAGTGAAAATGGATATCCTTGCCTTACCCAATTCTATTAGGAGAAGTCATCTTTTTCTTAGCCAAGGACAACACTATTTTTAATCAAATATAACCATCCAATCAAGTACAAAAGCTGCCCTGGTGAGTTTCCCTTTATGATGCGATGCTCAAATATACTCAAATAGATCTGCTTGAGAGTTCCCTGCAAAGATGCAGATAGCAGAGTACTAAACTGGGAGACATTTAGGTTTAAATTATGCCTCATATGATTAGTGGCTGTGTTGCCTTAGGTAAGTCATTTAACTTACTAGGACTCTAGGACTCAGTTTCATTATTTATAAAATACAGAGATTGTACCTGATGACCTTTAAGGTCCCTTCTAACTCTAAATATATTAGTAACTCATTTATGCCTACATATCTTGTGTGACTTTTGTCCATGTCCTCCCAGAATTTTGCCATAGGGCTACCAACCAACTTGCTAGGATCTTTCTTTGCCCTATGTTGACATTGTGAGGGTACCAATAGAGCACTCTACCTATCCATTTGTCAACCTGTCTCACTCTTGCAACTTTGATTCCTCTTTTCTCTCATACTCCTCTAGCTCTTTTGGTTTAGAATCCCTAGCCCCTATGCTAGCTCACTTGAGTTGGGTGGAAATAAGATCATTTTCTACCTGAAGCAATATTGGGTTTTTCTATCAACCATTAACTCCATTATCTTCTACCTTCCTGTACCCACTTCCTTTATTTTTATTCTTCTGTTAATTTTTTTTTCATTTAAATTGCTCCTCTTTCTCTTTACTGTTCCAAGGTTGTTTGCACTGAAGTTGAAGAATTCTAACCTAGGGAGTAGTCAGAGGTATCTTACTTTAGAAAGTATCAGGATTTTTGGAACTAAGATATTGGAGTCAGACAGGAATGCACTTGAGTTCTCCCAAATCGTCCTCGAAACAACCTTGGAATAACACTTCAAAACCAATTTTAGAGCGGGGAAGCAGTTTTCTAGTTCAAGACAACTTTGAGAGTCAGCAGGAAAGGTATGTCTTACTGGGGTTGGAGAGGAACATGGTTTATGCAGGCAGTGCCTGAACGAAGTCAGTGGTAAGCTGCATCCCAGGGAAGCAGTAGTGCGGTCCCAGGGCAAGCCAGCACCAAGACCCCACCCTCCACACAAACCAGCAGCTAGTCACTGAGGCCCAGCATAAGCCACCAGTAAAACTCTGAGATCTAGCACAATAAGTGCCCTCTCTCCTCCAGGAGCAAAGCCCAACTTTTGCATAAAGTAAAAAGGAAAATTGAAAAATAAAATAAAACAAAATAAAAAGAACCTGACCATAGAAAGTTTCTATGATAACAAAGAGAATCAAGGTACAGATTTAGAAGAGAACAACAGTGTCAAAATGGTTACATGCAAAGCCTCAAAGAAATATGCCAATTTTTCTCAGGCCCAAAAGAACTCCTGGAATAGTTCAAAAAAGCATTTTAAAAATAAAATATGATAGGTAGAAGAAAAACTGGAAAAAGAAATAAGAGCAATGGAAGAGAATCATGGAAAAAAAATCAATGGATTGTTAAAGGAAGCCCTCCCTCTCCCAATAGAAAATATATACAAAAATTCACTGAAGAAAATAACTCCATAAGAAATAGAACTGGCCAAATGGAAAAGGGGACACAAAAATTCACTGAAGAAAGTAATTCCTTAAAAATTAGAATTGGGCAAGTGGAAGCTAATGACTCTATGAGAAATCAGGAAATTATGAAACGAAACCAAAAGAATGAAAGAAGACAACATGAAATATCTTATTGGAAAAACAACTGACCTGGAAGATAGATCTGGGAGAAATAATTTAAGAATTATTAGGTTATTTAAAAGCCACAATCAAAAAAAGAGTGTGGACATCATCTTTCAAGAAATTACCAAGAAAAACTGCCCTCATATTCTCAAACCAGAGAGTAAAATAGAAGTGGAAAGAATCTACCAATTACCTCCTTAAAGAACTCTCAAAATGAAAACTCCTAGGAACATTATAGCTAATATTCCAGACTTCCCAGGTCAAGGAGGACATATTGCAAGCAGTTAGAAAGAAGCAATTAAAATATCGTGGAGCCACATTCAAGATTACAGAGAATTTTGCAATTTCTACATTAAGGTACTGGAAGGCTTGGAATATGATATTCCAGAAGGCAAAGGAGCTAGGATTACAACCAAGAATCACCTATGCAGAGAAACTGATAATCCTTCTGAGGAAAAAAATGAATATTTAATGAAACAGAGGACTTTCAAACATTTCTAATAAAAAGACCAGAGCTGAACAAAAGATTTGATCTTCAAATACAAGAGTCAAGAGAAGCATAAAAAAATAAACAGGAAAGAGACAACATAAGAGAGTCAATAAGGTTAAACTGTTTATAGTCTTATATGGAAAAATAATACTTGTAACTCTTAAGAATGTTATCACTATTAGGGCAATTAGAAGGAGTACACATAGACAGAGGGTGCAAATGTGAACTGTCTATGATAGGAGGATACTAAAAAAACATTAATGGGTGAGGAAGAGGATTGCACTAGGAGAAGAGGAAAGAGAGAGAATGGTAAATTGTCTCACATAAAAAAGTGGTGCTATTACAGTGGAGGGGAAGATGATGGGTGAGTGAGCAATGTGTGCACCTTACTGTCATGAGAACTGGTTCAGAGAAAGAATAACAAACACACTAATTGGATATAGAAATCTATCTTAACCTACATGGAAGTAAGAAGAGATGGAAATAAGAGAATTGAGGGGGACTAATAGAAGGGAGAGTAAATTGAGGGAGGTGGTAGTCAGAAGTAAAACACTTGTGAGGAAGGACAGGATGAAAAGTGAGAGACAGAAGGATCAGGTGGAGGAAAGAGGACAGAGAGAAATACACAGTTAGTTATCTTAAGTGTAAATGTAAATGGGACAAACTCATCCATAAAACAGAAATAGATAGACTGGATTAAAAGCCAGAGCCCTACGATATGCTGTTTACAGGAAACACATTTGAAGTGGAGAGAGACACACACAGAGTAAAGGTAAGGGACTGAACAGAATCTATTATACTTAAGCTGAAAGGGGGAAAAAAAGCAGGTGCAGCAATCATGAATTCAGATAAAGCAAAAGCAAAAATAGATTCAATTAAAAAAATAAATAGAAAAACTATATTTTGCTAAAAGGTACTACAAAGTAATATCAATACCAAATATATATGTACCAAATGGTATAGCATCTAAATTTTAAAAGGAGAAGTTAAATGAGTTACAGGAGGAAATAGTGGGAGATCTTAACTTTACCCTTTCTGAACTAGATAAATCTAACCAAAAAATAAACAAGAAACAAGTTAAGGACATGAATAGAATTTTAAAAAATTTAGATATATGATAAATCTCTTTATAGGAAAGTGAATGGGAATAGTAAAGATTATACTTTTTTTTCACTGGTACATGGCACCTATACAAAAACCAATGCCAAGTGCAGAAAAGCAGAAATATTAAATGCATCCTTTTCAGATTATAATAAAATAAAATTACATTCAATAAAGGGTAGTAGAAAGATAGATTAAGAATTGGAAACTAAATAGTCTAATTTTAAGGAAAAAGTGGCTCAAAGAACACATCATAGAAACATTACATAGAAACAAAGAACAAACTATTAAAGAGAATACCAAAATTTATGGAATGCAGCCAAAGCAGTACTTAGGGGAAAATTTATATCTCTAAATGCTCACATCAATAAAATAGGTAAAGAGCAAATCGATGAACTGGGCAGGCAACTTAAAAAATACCAAGAAAAAAAACAAATTAATTCCCAGTTAAATATCAAATTGGAAATACTGAAAATCAAAGGAGAGATTAGTAAAATCAAAAGAAAGAAAAACATTGAATTAATTTCAAAAAATCTAGATGCTGATTTTATAAAAAAAAACAACTCAACAAAATAGATAAGCCATTGTTAATTTGATTTAAAAAAGGAACAAAGAAAACCAAATTGCCAACATCAAAAATGAAAGGAGTGAATTTATCACCAATGAAGAGGGAATTAAAGGAATTATTAGGGAGCTATTTCACCCAATTATATGCCAATATATCTGACAATCTATGTGAAATGGATCAATATTTATAAAAATAAAAATTGCCCAGATTAACAAAATTAACAGAAATTTCCCAGAATAAAATAGGTAAATAATTTCATCTTAGAAAAAGAAATCGAATAAGTCACCAATTAACTCTCTACAAAAAACATCCCCAGATCCAGATAGAGTCATAATTGAATTCTATCAAACATTTAAAGAACAATTTCCCCTACTATATAAACTATTTGGAAAAATGGGCAAAGAAGGAGTCCTATCAAATTCCTCTTATGAGACAAATATGATGCTGATACTTAAACCAGGAAGAATAAAAACAAAGAAAGAAAACTATAGACCAATTTCCCTAATGCAAAAACTCTACATAAAATACCAGCAGGTAGATTACAGAAATATATCACAAGGATCATACACTATAACCGGGTGAGATTTACACCAGGAATGTAGGGCAGTTCAATATTAGGCAAACTATCAGTATAATTAACCATATCAATAACAAAACCAACAAAAATCATATGATTATCTCAAAAGATGCAGAAAAAGTCTCTGACAAAATATAACAGCCATTTCGATTAAAAAACACTAGAGAGTATAGAAATAAATGGAGCTTTCCTTAAAATGATAAGTAGTATCTATCTAAAATTATCCCCAAGTATTATCTATAATGGGGATAAACTAGAAGCCTTCCCAATAAAAGCACGGGTAAAGCAAGGATGCCCATTATCAACATTATTATCTTTTCTTCTTTTTTTTTCAAGGCAATTGGGATTAAGTGACTTGCCCAGGGTCACACAGCTAGTAAGTGTCAAGTGTCTGAGACTGGATTTGAACTCAGATTTTCCTGATTTCAGGGTCTCACCACTATTATTCAATATTGTATTATAAATGTTAGCCATAGCAATAAGAGAAGAAAAAGGAATGGAAGGAATTAGAATAGGTAACGAGAAAACAAAACTATCACTCTTTGCAGATGATAAGATGGTATACTTAGAGAATCCTAGGGAATCAACTAAAAATTAGTTTAAATAATTAACAATTTTAGCAAAGTTGCAGAAAATAAAATAAACATACACAAATCATCAGCATTTCTATATAATACCAAAAAGTCTAGCAGCAAGAACTGGAAAGATAAATCCATTTAAAATAACTGTAGATGATATAACATACTTGGGACAAACTCAAGAACTATATGAACACAATTACAAAATACTTTTCACACAAATAAAGTAAAATCTAAACAATTGGAAAAAATAATTGCTTATGTGTTGGTTGAGCCAATATAGTAAAAATGACAATTCTACCTAAATTAATCTACTCATTCATTGCCATACCTATTAAAATTCCAAAAAATATATTTTTTAGAGGTAGAAAAAACAATAGCAAAAAAGAATACAAATTGTGGCCAAAGGATATGAACAGGCAGTTTTCAGTAATCATAGAAAAAATACTCTAAATCACTATTGATTAGAGAAATTAAAACAACTCTGAATTATCATCTTATACCTACCAGACTGACTCTATGACAAAAAAGGAAAACGCTATTGGAAGCGGTGTGGAAAAACTGGGACACTAATGTATAGCTGATGGAGTTGTGATACAACAATTCCAGAGAGTAATTTGGAACTATGCTTTAGGCTATAAAGGACTATAAAACAATGTATAACCTTTTATCTAGCAGTACCACTACTAGATCTGTATCCTAGCAATAAAAAAGGGAAAAGAACATTAAGTACAACAATATGCATACCAGCTCTTTTTATGGTGACTAAGAATTGGAAATTCAGAAGATATCCATCAGTTGTAGAATGATTGAACAAATTGTGGAATATGATTGTAATGGAATACTATTGTGCTATGAGAAATGATGAGCAGGATGCTTTCAGAAAAACCTGGAAATACTTACATGAATTGATGCAGAGTGAAGTGAGCAGAACCAGGAGAACATTGTACACAGTAAGATCAATACTATATGGGAAAGAACTGTGAATAATTTAGCTAATCTCAGCAATACATTGATCCAAGACAGTTCTAAAGGAGTCAAGATGAAAAATGCCATCTTCCTCCAGAGAAAGAAATGGTGGATTCTGAATACAGACCAAAGCATATTTTCTTTCTGTGTCTTCTTTCTTCCTTTCTTTCCTTCTCTCCCTTCCCATTTTTTTCTTTCCTTTCTTTCCCTTCTCTTCCTTTTCTCTTTTCTTTCCTTCTACCAAATGACTAATATGGAAATATGTTTTACATGATTGCATATGTATAACCTATATTAGATTGCTTATTATCTCAGGGAGAGGGGAGGGAAGGAAAGGAAGGAGAGAATTTGGAACTCAAAAAAACCCCAGAATGTTAACAATTGTTTTTATATGTAATTGAGGAAAAACAAAATATTATTAAAAAATAAAAAAGGAAATATCAAACATTTTCACACAAGCAAGCCTAAGTTCCCTGGTAGCCACTGTATAGTCTGAACACTCACCATTAATTGGCAGGCGTTTCAGGAGATCACGATATTCATCTTCTCTGAGTTTGATCCCCATGTCCTTCAGAAAGTTGTCCAGGTTTTGTACAGAAATGTTTTCTGTTTACAAAAGATGAGAATGGTAAATGATGGGAATATGATATAATGATTCCAGAGGGTGAAAGATTTTTACCTATTTCTGTGTTTCATCATCTCCAAATTCAACAAGAAGAAGAGACAAACCTTTGAGATGAGCCTACACATAAAGGGAAAGTCATTTGGGAATTCAGAAATAGAATTGTTTCCTTATGATTCAGGGGACTATGCTAGACTGAAGAGGCCTACAGTGAGTAATGTAAAATGGTTATCTGGTAATCAGTGGCAAAATCAATGACACATTAAGACACAAAGGCTTAGCTAATAAGTAAGGTTGGTTATCTTTGCCTTTATCCCAATTATTTTGATTCATTCAAATGCAATCCCACACTTCACCACTGACTTGGGAGACCTAGAATGTTGTATGTTGCCTGTCTCAACACTGCAGCAAAAGTGAAGCGTAAACACACATATAGTCCAGGAAATTTAGGATGTACTGCAAAGAGATGAGAGAATTTGGCAGGTTTGTAAGTGGATTTAAATAGAACTGATGATCATTTAACACCTTCATCCACAATAAGTAGTGTCACAGTTGTTTTCCTGGGCTCCTGATTCTCTCTCACTCCTATTCTCCTATAAGCAACCAGTTGGCAAATCTTGCCATTTCTCTTCCATAATATCATTCACATTATCCTCTTTTCTTTCTACTTACACAGCCATATCTTTAGCTCAAGACATCATCCATCACTCCCTTGAAGAGAGTCTCACTGCCTTAAGAGTCTCTTCTCTTCTCCCTCCAATCCATCTTCCACACAGCTGCCAACGCTTTTTAAGCATACGTCTACTGATCATGTCACTCATGAAACTCCCATTTCCCTATTTCTCCTAAATCAAACACATAAACTCTTGTCTATGATTTTTAAAGCCCTTTACAACCTGGCCTCAACCTACCTTTCTAGTCTCATTATATATCACTTTCCCCTACCTACTTTCTGTTCCTCACATATGGCCTTCTATTTCCTGTCTCTCTGCTATCTTACTAGCTGTCTCCCATGCTTTTCTTACTTCTATGTCAGAGTCCCTCTCTTCCTTTAAGGTGAACCACAATCTCTGCCTTCTATGAGGAGGTTTTCCTGATTCCTCCACTGCTAGGACCCTTCCTCCCAAATTATGTTGTATTTATTCTGCATATGTTTACTTGTGTACATGTTGTCTTTCCAAAGAGAAGGTGAGTTCCTTGTGAGCTGGAACTATTTCATTGTTTTTTCCTTTATATCTCCAGTACTTCATGCAGATCTAATGGGCACCCAATGAATGCTTGCAATTTGATTAATTCTGTCTTTGCAGATCAACAAATTATTTGTAAAATATGCTGTTTAGAAAGCTTTCTGAGAAGGGAAGTAACTTGTCTCATAGTTACACAGCTAGTCAGTGTCAGAAGCAGGACGTGAATAGAGAACTTCTTGACTGTAAGGCAGTGGTTCTCAACCTTCCTAATGCCGTGACCCTTTAATACAGTTGCTCATGTTGTGGTGACCCCCAACCATAAATTTATTTTAGTTACTACTTCATAACTGTAATTTTGCTACTGTTATGAATCGTAATGTAAATATCTGATATGTAGGATGTATTTAAATTTAACATAACCCACAGGTTGAGAACTGCTGCCTAAGGCTATATACCTCTCTTTACAATGCAATGCTTCCTCTTATGGATTTTTCTGAAAAGCATTAAGATATCATTTTTACCTGCCTTCTTGTCATTAACTTCTTACTCACCTTTAATAGATTTCACGTTATCTATAATGTCATTCAGGGCAACTTGCACATAAGCTGTAAAATAAGGCACAGGTTAGACAGAGACCCGAGGATGCTGAATTTCACAAAAATTACATTACAAGCATTATATTACATTCTGAAATTATGAGAGAATACAGAGAAATTTAACCTTTTTCTTTGAACTCAGTCAAATTTCATCTTATTTTCTCTAGAGATAAATTTATAATAAGCAGTTGAGGAATGAAGAAAGCTCTCAATCCATAAATTGATGATAATAATAGTGATAATAATAGTTGGCATTTATATAAGGCTTTAAGGCTTGCAAAGTGCTTTTTAAATATTAATTCATTTTATTCTCACAAAACCCTGAGTGTCAGGTGAGGAAACTGAGGGTTAGAGAGGTTAAGTGACTTGCATAGGTTACACAGATAGACCACGTCTAAGGCTTTGAACTCAGGCTTTCCTGACTGGCTCTAGTCCTATGCCTACTGTACCACAATCTCACAAAATCATTCAGGGAGCTCCCCTTCTCTTTGTTCTTAAGTATCAGAAGAACTTGTAATCACACCTTTAAGACATTAGGCATTTAGACACATCAGATTTGGGAAATTTTAGGGGTAAGATGGAAAGAACTGGATCCTTCTTATCTCTTGGCCTCTACTTCCTTCTTTGTGAAACGAAGGGACTAGACTAGATTATGTCCACATCCCTTCTGAGCATGGACATGATATGACTCTTACGTACTAGGAAACTGCCATTTTTTGATAACAAGGAAAAGAGGAGCTAGTTTTTTTTTCAATGTTCCAATCACAATCTTGTATGTGGTTAATATTTTATGTATCTTTGCTTTCTCTATTTGGTTAAGTGTAAGATATGTGATCTATGGGGAAACAAATATACAATTTATTATAAAAATATTATGTTTAAATAGCATTTAAATTATTCAGGTGAAAACAGGTATGGCCCCTGTAGAAGAACAATCTCATTTAGTAGGCTCACTTTTTTAAAAGCTCAGAACATGAAGTACTTAACTATAGAGGAGGTTTATGGTATTTCAGTCAAATGTATGAAAAAGGACAATTGTACATTCTTTTTTTTTTCTTTTTTGGAGGGAGAAGGCAGGGCAATTGAGGTTAAGTGACTTGCCCAAGGTCACACAACTAGTAAGTGTTAAGTGTCTGAGGTCATACTTGAACTCAAGTCTTCCTGACTCCAGGGCTGGTGCTCTATTCATTGCACCACCCAACCACCCTGACAATTATACATTCTTTTAAAATGTACCAAGTATTTTATATAAATTATCTCACTTAAGCCTCACAGCTCTCGGAGGTCTTTGCTACAGGAATCATTACCAGGTGTGTACACTTTAAATGTCGTCTTCAACTCTTTCCTTTCCCCTCTTCCTCACATCCAATCAATTACCAAGACTTGCTTGTTCTCCTTCCACAGTCTATCTGCTCACATCTCTCCACCCATACTCACAATGTGCATTTGTTGGTGTCAATTTAATTTAGATATATATTTAGTGAATACTAATTCACTTTTGGTTTTGGGGGCACAAATGACTCTCAAAGGTAGCCTAAGAAATGGGAGACAGTTTGCTAAATGTGTTGGTACAGGGAATACATTGACAAGATCATGGATTCTTACAAAATACTGAAAATTCATACTCCTTGACAACTGGTCAGTTAGAATGGCTTAGGACCTCTATGTTTTTTTGTTTTGTTTTTCACTGAAATCATGAATTTTGTCCTGTTTCATCTTTTCAAATGCATTCAATTTGTTTTTGTTTTTGTTTGCTTTTTGGAGGGCAATTGGGGTTAAGTGACCTGCCCAAGGTCACACGGCAAGTTTTTTGTGTTGTGTCTGAAGCTGGATTTGAACTCAGGTCCTCCTGACTCCAGGGTTGGTGCCCTATTCACTGAGCCACCTAGCCACCCCAAAGCATTTAATTTTTAAGCAGCTTATAACATACATGTCTTCTATTACCATGGTGAGATAAAATTTTAAAGACTCTGCTAGCAAATCATCTTAGTCATCTCCTTTACAAGATCAATAACACTAAGTAGAGAAGGGATCTTTTTCAGAAAGATCATACTAGATGATTATTTTTTCTTTTTTTTTGGCTGCAGAAAGATGAAAAAATATACTTAGATATGCTTGGGTTACAGTCTGCTTAATCTACTCAGACCAACAGAAATATGGAGCTTTTGAAATAATAACAATAATAGGTAGCATTTACACAGAACTTTCAGATTTGCAATACTGTACATATATCTGTATATATGCAAACATGTAGATTTTCTCATTTGATTCTCAGAACAACCTTATGCAGCAGACACTATTACTATCACCATTTTACAGATGAGGACAGAGGTAAAATGAAGACAACTGACTTATCCAGGATCAAATCACTAAGTGTCTAAAACAGGATTTGAACTCAGGTCTTCTTGAGTCCAACACCAGTACTTGACAATTTCATCTGGCTGGTTAGGATTCCCTTATCATAGTCACACTGGGCTTTCCCCCTTAAAGATGGCCATTAGGCAGCTCAGATGAGGCCTGTGGTAAAGAGTAAGGGGTTTTCCATTCCTCTGTTCTACCCAGTGCCATTCTGGGGAATTCTTGACTTGAAGGTTCAATCAGGAATATTTCATCAAACATGATGATGAATTTTTTCTATAGGCATTTTTTTCTTTTCATGTGAAGTAAATTAGCATCCTTTCAGAAATTCTCAGACAGGAAGGAAAAACTTCTCCAAAAGCACATAGGGACATAAGAAATATTTACCATCAACTGTCAGTTTATTCAATAGCTCCTTCATTTCTCTATCTGTGAGTTTGATCCCCAGGTTTCCCAGCACTTTATCCAGATTGTTAATGTTAACAGTCCCTCCTTCAGAAAGAAGAAAATTGAAGAACATAATCAAGCATTCATTATGTTCTTATTATGTGATAGGCACTGTACTAAGTCATAGGAATTCAAGACCAAGTCAAGTGAAAAAGCATTTCTTAAGTGTTTACTATGTGCCAGGAACTGTGCTAAGTGGTAGGAACAAAAAGAAAATCCAAACCACTGTCCCTGCCCTCAAGGAGCTCACAGTCTAATGAATAATAGGACAAACAGGGAAAATATGGAATTGCGCCCAAGAGGGACAAACGGTATAAAGCCTATACCTAAATACTATTATTTAATGACTTTCAGAACTGGATTCATCATTCCTAGTAGAAGGTGAGATGATATAAATAACAATTCTAAGGACACACATGGAGAGTCATTGGGAGAGCTTGGAAGGTGATCTGTTGCTGTGATCCTGGGCCAAGAGACTCTGACAAACGTGTCAAGTGATGCCTCTGAAGCACACAGTAAGGAATGAATTGGTCAAGGCTGATGGATTCTGGCAAAGCAGACAGCTAATCTATATACTTTAGGTCGAGGGTGTGAAGTTCTCTAAAGTGATAGAATCTGGTGAAATGTCTCCTCCAGGGTGGCTGGAGGTCATGAGGCAGAAATGCTGAATCAGTACATTGGAAGGATAAGAGAATTCACACCATAATCACTGAGAAGAAATAAAATGGTTTTTTACTCACGTCTGAGATTCTGTATAGCATTCATTATGTTTTTTTGATTCACTTTTCCTTTGGCTGTAAGAGAAGGTGCAATTCAGGTCATAGAGGAAGTAATAGAGAATTACAGTAATAGCACAAAGTTCATTATTTTGTAAATCCAGTCTTAAAGGCTGTCCTATTCCTTCCTTGTTCCCCCACAAGAGAATGAAGAAAGAAAAGCTCTTGGTAACAGGTATACAGATTCACAGTTTCATGTAACAAAAAACAGCTTGCTACCAAACCAATACCATCTGTCATTTTCTTTAAAAAGGTATTCATGTCAAGTGCTTATAAAATAATATCTGTTTCAAGCAAAGTTTTTCTCTGTAATAAATCTTCTATTCATTACAATGGATTGTGTTACCACAGAGTCAGAAGAATCTATGTTAAAAAAAAAAGGATGGATTCATCCCCTTGAGAGCTCTTTTTTCTTCATTCTCATTTGTTTAATATCTTTTGCAAACACATGCTTGTTCCCTAATAATACCCTCATCAAAGATCTTCCTGAATTATGTATAGATGACTCCATATAACCATTTTGTATTAGTGGAAGAGTAGGCATATAGGTCAGTGACTGCTGATGTTGGCTCGGTCACCTGTTTGTCACTATTATTCAATTTATTAATAAGGTAGATTTTTCATATCTTCCCTCTCTTTCAGGCACCTTCATTTACTAGGTGTTTCAAAAGTCTCTGTCTCATTTAAAACTATTTAAGCTTAAAATTTCACTAAGACTTTTGGGACAGCTTCTTTATCCATTAGTACTCTCATAATTGTGTCTCCTTCAGAACAATTTTCTATATACAGTTTGTCCAACTAGGCAGCTTTTCTCATCTTGTTATTTTTGTTGTAGTAATCATAATAGATCTTTCAATTTTTGTTTATTTACTGTCCTATATTTATGCTTAAATGCACTAGAGATTACAATCCTTATGGGGATTTCTTACAAAGTTTTCTTTAAACTGGTATGATTTTCCACAGTTCCCCTCTGCTTTATGAGACAATATTGCTTTGAAACTATGCGCACCATTCTTCTCCGTGACATTTTACAAACAAGTTTACTAACTAAAAAGATGTCCTATTTCTTCACTTGGCATGTAAGTCAAACATTTCCTGACTAAGGAGATTACTGGGCTCATTTGGTTTTCCCCATGCGGAAACAGATTTAGAATGGTTAAAGTTCTGCCTTTCAGTGGCCATCCTTGTCATTTTTTAGGACTATTTTCCATTTTCATTGTTGATTTCTCATTTAAATAATTCAAGATTGTATTGTTTCAACTGTATTCCATGTCTCTTTATTACTATTATGTTCATGATTTTTATCTTATATATTCATTATATATAATATAGAGCATCACATCCAGAATATTGTAACAAGAATATAATGTATTCTTTTTACATTCTGATCTTTTTGTTGACAAGACAGTGGTCTTATTGTTCACAGCTGATCCAGTGAATGCTCAACATCAATAATGAGTATTTTCTAACCTGTTGAGATCATCTATTTCATTTTTTTGCAATGATGCTTGCCAAACCTAGCACCTGCCAATTCTTTACTTGAAGACACTGCTCTTATTACAAATGTATAAAGCTTCTGCATAGTCTACAAATCTCTGACCTCTCTCCCTTATCCTGAACACTTGTCCTTTGTTCTACAAGAAGGGATGACCAAATATTCTACAAAATCATGTTTCTGGTTGCCTTTGTATGTATAATAAGACCAACTCCACCAGCTTTTTCTTTGTTTGCCTCTTCAAGCCATTTAATGGTATGACTATAGCTTTCATTTAGTTGTAAAGTTTTACAAATATTTTATAAATTATTTACAAATATTTACAAAATTTACAAATATTAATTCACAAATTTTACAAATCTTAATTCATTTTATTCTAAAATAACCTGCAGAGGTAGGCACTATTTCCATTTCACAAATGAAGAAACTGGGGTAACCAGAGGTTGTGACTTTACCAGGGTCACAAAGCTAGCCAATGTCTGAGGATGAGTTTGATCTGATCTTCCTGATTCTACACACAACACTTTATCCACAGTACTACCAGGCTGTCTCAACTACCTTCAGCACTCTATTACTTTTCATTTCATTTATTCACAAATGCCCATTTTAAAAATGCTTATTCTATGCAAGGTGGGAGGGATGCAAAGCTTCTTTAGGTCCTACCTTGGAGAGTAACTACAGAGCTAAGATTTAAATTATGGTCCTTTATTCCCAGTCTAATCCTCCTTTCCATGACACCACACTTCCTCTTTGAAGGGATCTGAGGAGTCCTTTTAACACTAGCCCATGCAAAAGTTTAGAGAAACTATGAAATATTGTGAATTTCCAAATCCAAACGAAACTGTTTACTGATTACTTCTAGATTGGCTAGAGCAGCAGAGATTTGGCTTTTCTTCCCAGAGAGTAATACAGGACAGGAAAACACTTCTTACATTTCTGTAGAAATTTTAATAATAAACTTTATAAGTTTGTGGCGTTTCACCTCATGGTGTTTACCCTTATATCCCTCTGTCCTCTATCCACTATATCCCCATACCCTTATATCCCTCTGACAAATGAATTGAGCAACTTTGCTTCCTATTTCCTCTCATACTGCCTCAGCTCTTCTGGTCCAGAATCTCCCAGTGGTTCTCAAACTTCCTAATGCCGCGACCCTTTAATACTCGTATGTGGGCGTATCTGCATGTGGGCAGACCTGCCTGGAGACAGATAGAGAAGCAGTGTCTCGGTTCCTAAGATCATCGAAATATGTGTTTTCTGATGGTCTTAGGCGACCCCTTTCGACCCCCAAAGGGGTCACGACCCACAGGTTGAGAACCGCTGCTTCCAGGCCCTCTGCTACCCCATTGGAGTTGGGTGGAAATAAGGACACTTTCCATTTGTGGCAATATTGGGTTACTTTTCTATCACCCCTTAATGCTACTCTCTTCTACCTTTCCCCACCCTCTTCCTTTATTTTTACTCTTCTATTCATATTTTTTCATTTTAATTATTCCCTTTTCTCTTTACTATTCATTAGGTTTCCTAGTTGCTAAAGTGGTATTAATTTCCATTGGTTAGCCTTTATGTTTACACTGAATTTGAAGAACTCTAGCCTAGGGAGTAGTCTGAGGCATCCTTCTTCAGAAAGTGTCAGAAATTTTCACACAAGCAAGTCCAAGTTCCCCTCATGGCCACAGTATAATCTGGAACACTCACCATCAATTGGCAGGCGTTTCAGTAGATCTTGTTGTTCATCTTCTGTGAGTGTGATCCCCATGTCTTTCAGAAAGTTGTCCAGGTTTTGAACATCAATGTTTTCTGTTTACAAAAGATGAGAATGGGGACTTATGGGAATGTGAGGAATTTGTAATGACTCCAGAGGATGAAAAGATACTACCTACTCCTGTGTCCCATCATCCCCAGATTTAACAAAAAGAGGAGAGTTAGCCTTTGAGATTAGTCTACATGTGAACAGAAAGTCATGTAGGAATTCAGAAATCAAAATTATTTCCTTCTGGTCTAGGGAAATATGCTAGATTGAAGAGGCTTACACTGAAGAATGTGAAACAGTCATTAGACAATAGTCTAGCGAAGAGTGAGCAAAATCAATGGAGCATTAAGTTACATTTATCTAGCTAATAAGTAGGGTTTGGTTATCTTTGCCTTTATCCCATTTGTTTTGACTTCTCTGAATGCAGTTCCACACTTTACCGCTGTCTTGGAGACCCAGAAGGTTGCCTCTCTCAACATTAGGAAAAGTGGAGCCAGTACATACATGTTAACACTATAGGAAATTCATGACTTGCCACAAAGGAACTAGAGAGAATTTACCAAGCTCGCAAGTGGATTAAAATAGAGTGATGATCATTTAACACACTCATCCACAATAGGGAGTATTGCAATTGTTATCCTGGACTCCTGACTTTGTCTCCCTGCTCCCTATTCCATGTGCAATGAATGTCAGAATCTTGCCATTTCTCCCTCTACAAAATCTCTCAAATCTACCCTCTTTTCTCTCTAGTCAAACAACCACATCTTTAGCTCAAGTCACTGTCTATCTCCCCCTTGAAGAGTTTTATAATTGCTTCAATAGTCCCTTTTCCCTCCAGTTTTCCACACAGTTGCCAAAGTAGCTCTCTTTAAGAACAGATCTCCTGACTATGTCATGCAGTAATTTCCCCTGGTTCCTTATTTCTCCTGGATCAAATATATAAACTCCTGTCTTTATGGATTTTACAACCTGGCCCCAACCTACCTTTCTAGTCTCATTATATATCACTTTACACTGCCTACTTTCTGTTCCTCACACATGGCCTTCCATTTCTGTCTCTGTAATATCTTGCTAGCTGTCCTCCATGCTTCCCTTACTTCTGCCTCAAAGTCCCTCTCTTCCTTCCCGGCCTTCTATTAGGAGGTTTTCCTGATTCCCTTGCTGCTGGAATCCTCCCTCCCAAATTACGTTGTATTTATTCTGCATATATTCACATTTATACATGTTATCTTTCCCAAGAAAAGGCAAACTCCTTGTGAGCTGGGACTATTTCCTGGTTTTTGCCTTTGTATCTCTAGTACTTAGTACAGATCTAATGGGCACCTAATGAATACTTGCAATTTGATTGTGATAGTCATTTAATATCATTTGAACCTCAATAAGGGCTAGAGCAGCGGTTCTCAACCTGTGGGTTATTTTCAATTTGTAACAATGAAAATACATCCTGTGTATCAGATAGATTCATAACAGTAGCAAAATTACAGTTATGAAGTAGCAACGAAAATAATTTTATGATTGGGGGTCACTACAACATGAGGAACTGTATTAAAGGGTCGTGGCATTAGGAAGGTTGAGAACCAGTGGGCTAGAGCCTGGACTAATCAACCAGAAGAATCCACTTGGTCTAACAGGTATTCCCTTCTTTGTTCTCTGAATCAACTTAGAGAATGCCTCTTCCAGTGTCAACAAGGCCAGATGGAGCTGACTAAGAGCATTTTCCCTCTGTATATGGCCATTAAGGATGAGACCTTTAACCGGAGACACTATTTTGAATAATGGGACTTTTCTTATCTTAATATTTTATGAACATATGCTATGTTATGGCATGTTAATGGTAAAGGAAACACAAATATCCTCGATTGACACTGTCAACTCTCTTATCTTGTTGTGTTTGCAACCTATTAAATTAAGAAAATTCCTTTCTCAGGGGGCGGCTAGGTGGCACAGTGAATAGAGAGCACTGGCCCTGGAGTCAGGAGGACCTGAGTTCAAATCTGGCCGCAGACACTTGACACACTTACTAGTTGTGTGACTTTGGGCAAGTCACTTAACCCCAACTACCCTCCAAAAAAGCAAAAAAAAGAAAAGAAAATTCCTTTTTCATGGTATGGTAAAACACATATGAAGACCATAAATGTGAGGGACACAGACACCCTGAGTTGTGATTGTGCTAAAACATATAAAAAGGCTTGTCATTCTTTTATCAGTCAGTCAGAATTTACATTCTGGCTCCATGCATGCATGTATTCTGCTAGGTTTAAGGGAATATACGATATAAATATATATCACCTAGCTTGTTTGCCTCTTTTAACCAGGCTTTCAGATCCACAATTATTTCTGTCTACCCAGACTAACAAATTATCATTAAATATATTGTTTAGAAAACTGCCTACGAAGGGAAATCACTTGCCCCACAGTCACACAGCTAGTCAGTATCAGAAGTGGGATTTGAATAGAGGACTTCTTGACTCTAAGGCTATACCTTTCTCTATTATACAAGGCTTCCTCTCAGGGATTTCTGTGAAAAATATGAAGTTTTTTTTACCTGCCTTCTCCTCACAACTTCTTACTTACCTTTAATAAATTTCACATCACCCATAATTTTATTCAGGGAGACCTTCCCATCAGCTGTAAGACAAGGAACAGGTTACAGTATTACACAAAAAGGAGTATTACATTACATTCTGAAATGATGAGAGAATCCAGAGGAATCTGACATTTTTCTCAGAACTCAGGCAATTAATTTGGAATTTCATCCTATTTTCTCTAAAGATTAATTTATAATAAGCATCTGAGGAATGAAGAAAGTTCTCATTCTGTAAATTGATGATAATAATATTAATAACAAGTTAGCATTTACATGGGGTTTTAAGGTTTGCAAAGTGTTTTAAAATTATTGCCTCATTTTAGCCTCACAAGAATCCTGTGAGGCAGGTGTTATTATTATTTCTATTTTATAGCTGAGGAAATGGGGGTTAGGAAAGGTTAAATGATTTGATTTGCCTAGGTTATATGGCTAGTAGAAGTCTAAGGCTTTGAACTTAGGTCCTCCTGACTCTGGGTCCAGCCTTATATCTACTGTACCACTGAGCTATCTGACACAGTCATTCAGGGAGCTGCCCTTCTCTTTGCTACTGAGCATCAGAAGAGCTTGTATTGCGATCAGACATTATATGTTGGCACATCAGATTCAGGAGATTTTAGGAGTAAGATTGAAAGAACTGGCCCCTTCCTATCTTTTGGTCTCATTTTCCTCTTCTGTAAAATGAAGGGTCTAGGCTAGGTGATCTCCATCTCTTCCTGTGTACTAGGAAATTCTGGTTTTATTTTTGATAGCACAAGAAAAAGAAGAGTTAGTTTTTTCTTTCAGTTTTGCTGACCATAATGTTGTTTGTCATTAATATTTTACATATGTACAAATTTGATTTGCTTGTCTAACTGGCTAAGTGTAAGACATATTGTCTATGAGGAAACAAATACGTAATTTTATTATAAAAATATTATATTTAAATGACATTTAAGTTATTAAGGTGGAAAAAGGTATGGCTCATTTAGGAGACAAATTCCTGTTAGTAAACTAACCTTGTTAAAAGCCTAGATTTTGAAGCATTTAACTAAAGAACAAGCTTACTGAAGTCAAATGCGTAATAAATGACATTTGTACATCCTTTTAAAATGTAAAAATTACTTTATATATATAAACTCACTTAAGCCTCATGACAACCCTGTGAGTTCAGTGCTACAGGAATCATTACTGGGTATGTATCCTCCCAATATCATCCTCAACTCTTCCCTCTCAACTCCTCCTCAAATCCAATCGATTGCCAAGACTTCTTGGTTCTTCTGCTTCTACAATCTATATGCTTGCATATCTCCACCCACACTGTGCATGTATAGGTATCAATTTCATTTAGATACAGTATTTGCTTTTGTTTTTTTGGCCACAAGTGACTCTCAAAGGCAGCCTAAGAATGACAAGAGAGGTTGCCAAATATATTGGTGGAGGGAATACTCACATTGACAAGTGACAAAATTTTTGAAATATTGAAGATTTATATCCCTTGGCATCTGGCCAGAAGAATTGAGAGCTGAAGACCCATTTCCCCACCCTTCCTCCCAAGATCATGAATCTAGGCCCAGGTAGAGGCTCTGTTTAATCTTTTCAAGTGCACACCATTTTTGAAGTAGCTTAGAACATATCATGTCTTTCATTACCACGGTGTAGTAGATTTTTAAAGGCTGTGCTAGCAAATCATCATTGGTCTCCTAAAAAAAGACTAATAAAGATAAGGGATCATCTTCAAAAGATTGGTCATTACATGATGATTTCTTTTTGGCCAAAGAAAGATGAAAGAATATATTTAAGTGTACATGGGTTATAGTCTCCTTGATTAATCACACCAATGAAAACAGATATTTTGAAGAAATAATAATAGCCTGCATTTGCATAGCACATTCAGGTTTATAATACAATATATATGTACATGTAGATTTGCCTATGTACATATAGATGTATGTTTTCTCATTTGATCATCACAACAACCTTTTATAGTAGACATTATTATTATTCCCATTTTGCAGAAAAAGAAAGAGAGTCTAAATGAGGACAAATGACTTGTCCAGGATCATAATGATGGGGTATAGGCTCTGCAAACCCCTTTGAACTCCCCTTGAATTTTCCTACTTGATCAAATATCTGGTGTTTGTCTGAGGCTATAATCCTCTCTGTTACCCCTACCGTAGCCCAGCCCTTTACTGTCTGTTACTTCCAATTTCCCACCCTTGATCCTATCTAGACCCCATTCACCCCAGCCTACTGGCCATTCCATCAAGGTTCTCCACAGACCCCTCCCTCCTCCAGTCACCCCAGACTACTTGGCGACTCCTAGATCCTTCCAACAATCTTTCTGTATAAAAGATCCATCTTGCCTCCATGAAAATGCTCAAGATTCCTTAAGAGTCTAGCCAATGCTTAAATTCCTTAAGAGTCTGGCCAATATGGCAGATTTTTAGAACCATGCCCATCTTGGACAGTGTTTTAATAAACCTTGTTTTTCTTTGGCTGAAGGAAGGCTTGGGTCAAATTCATTCAGGTAGGATCTGTGTGTTGCTGTTTCAAGGTCCTAGCACCCTTAAGCCTTGACAGAATCAGTAAGTTTCTAAGGTAGTATTTGAATTTGGATCTTTTTGTTTGAATATGTCTGAAATGTTTAAATAGGTCATCTGGCTGGTTAGGATTCCCTGGTGACAGTCGCATTGGGCTTTTTTCCTTAAAAAGGGCTACTAGGCAGCTCAGGAAGGTCCTATGGTAAAGAGTAAGGAGTCTTCTGAAAACCAAAAATAAACTAAAAAAAAGGAGTAAGGAGTCTTCCATTCCTGTATTCTACTTCAGTGTACTCTGGGAAATCCTTGACTTGAAAGTTCAGTAAGAGACAATATTTCATCCTACATTGTAATAGAGGTATTGATGTCCTTTTATGTGATCTAAATAAGGATCCTTTTAGAAATTCTCAGACAGAAGGCACACAAGGGTATAAGAAATGCTTACCATCACCTGGCAGGTTATTCAATAGCTCCTCAATTTCTCTGTCTGTGAGCTTGATCCCCAGGTTTCCCAGAACCTTATCCAGATTGTTAATATCAACATTCCCTCCTTCAGAAAGAAGAAAATTGAAGCATGCAATCAATCAATCATTTTTAAAGTGCTTAGTATGTGTTCAGTGCTGTTTTAAATCTTGGGGATACAAAGCCAAGTCAAGTCAATAAGGCACTGTGCTAAGAGCTGGGAATAAAAAGAAAATCCAAAGTACTGTCCTTGTCCTGAAGAAGTCCTTAGGCTAATGGGGGAGACAAATAAGAGAGATATGGATTTGTATCAAAGACAGACAAATTGTATAAAGACTACATACAAGAAACTTCAGAACTGGATTTATCCTTCCTACTTTGGGGATGAGATAACACATATAACAAGTCACACATGTAAAGTACTTTCCACATGCAAACTCATTTTGAAAAATACAATGACAGTTTTTGAGGACACACATGGAGAATCACTGGGAGATGGTCTGTTCCTGAGATCATGGTCCAAGAGACTCCAAAAAACTTTTCAAGAGAAGTGTCCATCGCACATAGTAAGGAATAAATTGGTCAAGGCTGATGGATTCTGGCAAAGCAGAAGCTAATCCACATACTTTTGATCAAGGGGTTTGAAGTTCTTTTTAGTGACAGAATCTGGTGAATTGCCTCCTCTAGGGTGGCTATACACAAAGAACTGGAGGACATAAGGCAGAAATGCTGAATCAGGAAATTGGAAGGATAAGGGAATTCATGTTATAATTACTAAGAAGAAATAAAATAGTTTCTCAC
This sequence comes from Pseudochirops corinnae, assembly GCA_028646515.1. Taxonomy (NCBI): domain Eukaryota; kingdom Metazoa; phylum Chordata; class Mammalia; order Diprotodontia; family Pseudocheiridae; genus Pseudochirops; species Pseudochirops corinnae. The sequence continues at coordinate 213,796,746 of CM053586.1, forward strand.
TCACCACTGAGATTCTGCACAGCTTTCATTAAGTTTTTCAGATTCACCTTCCCATTATCTGCAAGAGAAGATGCATTTCAGGTCACAGAAAGTAACAGAGAATTACAATAATAGCACAAAGTTCATCATTTTGCAAACCTAGCCTATAAAGACTGTCTTATTCCTTTCTTGCTCCACCAAATAATGATGAAATGAAGAAACAGAGAAAGCTCTCAATGGGATAAATTCATCCCTTTCATTAACATGGATTCTTCTGACTTTGTGGTAACATAATCCATTATAGTTAATGGAGGATTTATTATAGAAAAAAAACTTTGCTTCTAACAATAGCAGTTTTTCACAAGTTCTTGACTCTAGTACTTTTAAATTTTATTTATTTTTTAAAAATATTTTTCAAATTTATTCTTTATTTTTAATACAAGTACCTTTTTAAAGGAAATAGTAGACAGTACTGCTTTGGAAACAGGCTTTTTTGATATATGAAACTGTAAATCTCTATTATATAGAACTGATTTTAAAAAGTATTTATAAATAACATATAAATTTATCCGGGTAATTTCAATGTCATGCTTCTCTGTGATTTTTTCTGCACTACTCTTCTCTTCTGTGTAGTTTATACATCTTTCATTGATGATCTCTTCATTCTTTTTGTTTTGAATCACTCTTACCAACTCTTCTTCCTCCCCATAACCGTCACCCCTCTACTCTCAATAAAAACCCTAGCTTATATTAAAATAAAAGTATAGTGACTAAAAGCACATCTACACAATGGCCATGTGTCAAAATGTATGTCTCTACTTCTAGTCTATAAATCCCCTGGTAAGACATGAGAATTATAATTCATCACCAATCTTCTGAAGTTAGAGCTATCAATCTTAAGCCTTTCAAAGTTGCTTCCATTTATGACATAATTGTTTTGTAATTTTTTTCTTGGTTCTGCTCACTTAACTCAGCTTCAGTTCACAAAAGTCATCCCATGTTTCTCTGAAGTTATCCTACTTGTTGTTTCTTATGGTGCAATAATATTCTATTAAATCCATATATGTTGATTTCCTTAGTCGTTCCACAGCTGATGGGGTTGTTCATTTGTTTCAGTCATGTAAGGCTCTTTGTGACCCTATCTGGGGTTTTCTTGGCAGAGATACTGGAGGGATTTTCCATTTCCTTCCCTAGCTCATTTTATAGGTTAATAAACTGAGGCAAAAAGACTTAAGAGCCTTGCCCAGGTCACACAGCTGGTGTCTAAGAGGCCACATTTGAACTGCATCCAGGTCTTCAAGTTGTATCCACTGCACCACCTAGCTGTCCCCTCCCTTGTCTATTAGTTGTGTCTGACTCTTCATGTTCCCAGTTGGGGTTGTCTTGGCAAAGATACTGGCATGGTTTGCCATTTCGTTTTCCAGCTCATTTTGCAAACTGGATTAAGTGATTTGCTCAGGGTCACACAGCTAGTAAGTGTCTGAGGTCTGATTTGAACTCAGGTCCTCCTGACTCCAGGGTCAGTACTCTCCATTGCACCACCTAGCTGTCTTCCCCAATTGATACATACCCTGTGAGTTTCCATTTCTTTGCTATAACAAAAAGTCCTGCTATAAGTGTTTTATTTTGTACCTATGGCTCCTTTACCTCTTTCTTTGATCTCTTTAAGGAAGTTAACCAAGTAGCTACAGAAATGGGTCAAGGGGTATGAAAAGTCTACTGATTTTTTCCCCTATAGTCCCAAATTGCTTTCCAGAACGGTTTAACCAATTTACAGCTTCACCCACACTGCACTGATATAACTGTATTCACAGGGCCTCTGCAAATTTTCTGAATAAGTACCTTGATTTAGCTAGTATTGACATTTTTTATTATGTTGACATGGCCAAAACATAAGCAATTAATATCTTGCCATTTATTTAAACCTATTTTGTAGTTATGTGCATATAATTCCCTATCTTGGTAGCTGGACTCCCTCATATTTTATAATTCTTTAGTTATTTTTAATGGAATAACTATTTCCATTTCTTCTTGCTTTGTTTTGTTGGTAACATGGAAAGTTAGAAAATTTGGGTGGTTTTATATTTTTCTACTTTGCTGAAGTGATTTCAATTAACCTTTACTTGAATCTCTAGGGTCCTCTAAATATATTATCCTATCATCTATAAAAATGGATCATTTTGTTTCCCTTCTGACTATACTTTTTTCAATTTTTTTTTATTACAATAGATGGAACTACCTCAAATAATATAGGCGACAATAGATATCCTTACTTTATCTCAATCTTACTGGGAAAGGCCATTCATTTCTCGTCCTAGAATAGCCCGATTTGTTGCCAAATAGAACACATCCTTTTAAATAGAAAAGCTTCTCTAGTGAGTTTCCCTGTATAAGATGCTGAAACATATTCAAATGGATCTGTTTGGGAGTTCTCTGCAAAGATACACATGGTAGAGTGCTAAACTTGGAGTCTGAGATTTGGGTTTAAATTATGTCTCATGTATTTACTGGCTGTGTGACCCTGGGCAAGTCACTTAACCTCTCCTGGTCTCAGTTTCATTAACTACAAAATGGATCTGATGACCTTTAAGGTCCTTTCTAGCTCTGAATATATGTGTATATATGTACATATGTATATGTATGTGTATGTGTATGTATGTGTGTATGTATATATCTATATCTATGCATGCCAGCATATCTTGTGTGACTTTTGTCCATATCCTCCCAGAAGTTTGCCATAGGACTACCATCCAACTTACTGAGAGCTTTCTTTGCCCTGTATTGACATCATAGGGGTCTCAGTGGAGCATTCTGTTTATCCACTTGTTTGCCTCTCACCCTTGCCCTGTGATAATCATATGTCACTCCTGTTCTGCAAAGTTGCCCACTGATTACTTGTCACAGCTTGGTAACATCCACCATGTACCTCTCTACTCCCCTGTGTGTGACATGCATTTTTAGTTATTTAGAGAATGTTGTATTCCATGTCTTGTTAGAAGTGGTACAGTGAATAGAGCACAGGCCCTGGAGTCAGGAGGACCTGAATTCAAATTCGGCCTCAGACACTTGACACACTTACTAGCTGTGTAACCTTGGACTTAACCCCAATTGCCCTGCTTTCCCCCCTCCAAAAACAAAACCAAACCCTAAACCAAAACAAAACAACAAGAAGTAACACTAACAGAATGTTGGTGTTAAAAATGGGCCTTTGCTCCCACAGGAAACTTGGTATAATTAATGCAGCCTTACATTTCCCAAAGACAACCTAACCTACTCTTCTCTTCTTCAACTCTCGGAAAAACTGGTCCATCTTTATTCTTTCTCCCAGAGAGATATACTCAGGGACAAGCTCTTTAAGTTTATGACATAAAGGCATGTTGTGATTTGTGCAATGGACATTATTCATTTACTTGGCGTCCCCTGTATGGACAGTTTGCACAAGCTCTTGAGTGGTTACAGATTTCTTTCAGGAGGCTTTGCAACATTCCAGTTTTTGATACTACCAGCAAAATATTATCCCCAAAGAGGACCATCTGGAGGTCTTAACTATCCACCAAGACATCCTTCTTTATCTTATAGACTTCTTATCTTATAGACTCATCTTGGGCTCTCCATCATTGTCGTGAATATTTTTTATCACCATACACATCTGTGTTTTATGCCCCACCTGATGGTGGTGATCAGTGGCTCATTGAACAGGGTGATTTCTGTTGTTACACTTTTTAAGGAATCTAAATTGATTTTTACATGTAGAGAGGAGGTAACCTTGTTGGAAGAGACGCTAATATGTTCTTTTGCTCCTACTTTTCCATAACTGGCAAACAATAACTAAAATTGGATCTTATAATTTCTACATCTTTCAGGCACCAGAGATGTGCTCTATTGTTGAGTATTTTTTGCAAACATTTGCTTGTTTTCTACCAATATTTTCATCAAGGACATTCTTGAATTGTGCACAGATGACTCATAAAGTTTTTTTTTATTGGTGGGAATGTAGTCAGTGGCTGTTAATGTTTTCTTGGTCACCTATTTATTAATATCAAATTTATTAATAAGGTCCAAGCTTTTTTCACATCTTTCCTCTCTCTCAGACACTTTCATATACTAGGTGTCCAAAAAGTCTTACTAGTGTAAAGATATTCAAGCTGAAAATTTCACTAAGACTTTTGGGACGGTCTCTGTAACCCTCAATATTCTCACAACTGTATATCCTGTAGAACAAATATACACTCTATATATACTTGGTCCATTTGGGCAACTTTTCTCATTTTTGTTCTCTTTTATGCCATTTTTCATTCCTCCTATAAGCTTATCATGGATTGTGATACAGGGGTGCAAGTGTTCTCTTTTTCCTACTATTGATGGTTTGTTATAGTAATCATTGTAAATATTTTCCATTTTCTTCTATTTATTGTTCTATATTCTTAAATGCACTAGATGTTGCCATGCTTACTGGATTCCTTATACAGTGTTTTTTTTTTTTAATTGGTTTAACCTTCCACAGCTTCTTTATGCCTTATGAGACAAATTGCTTATAACAATTCCATCATCCTTCTCCATTAAATTTTTTTTTTGCTGCTTTTTGGAGGGGGAAGGCAGGGCAATTGGGGTTAAGTGATTTGCCAAGGTCATACGGCTAGTAAGTGTTAAGTGTCTGAGGTCAGATTTGAACTTGGGTCCTCCTAACTCCAGGGCTGGTGCTCTATTCACTGTGCCACCCAGCCGCCCCACTCCATTAAATTTAAGAACACGTTTATTAACTAAAAATAGTGTTTTCATGTTTCTTCACCTGGCATTTAAGTCAAACATTTACTGACTAAGGTGCTTACTAGGCTCATTTGGTTTTCCTCTTGTGGCAACAGATTTAGAGAAGTTAAGTTCTCTGCCTTTTAATGGCCATCCATGCCTTTTTTGATGTCTATTTTCCATTTTCATTGTTATTTATTTATTTAAATAATTCAAGACTGAATTGTTTCAACTCCATGCAATATTTCTTTCTCAGTATTGTATTCTTGATTTTTATGTTATTTTACATGTTCTTGCTATATTCTGACCTTTTTCTTGAAAATGTAGTGGTCTTATTGTTCACAGTTGATCCAGTGATTACTCCATCTTACCTTTTAGATATAATCTATTTCCTTCCTTCCTTCCTTCTTTCCTTCCTTCCTTCCTTCCTTCATTCTTTCCTTCCTTCTTTCTCTTCTCCTTGGTGCTTGCCAACTCTAGCACCTACCAATTCTTTTCTTGAAGAAGCCATTCCTGATACAAAGGCTTGAAGAACATAGTCTACAAATCTTTGGTGTCTCTCTTTCCCTTATCCTGAATATTTATCCTTAGTTATACTATATGGGATGACCAAATATTCCATGAAATCACATTTCTTTTTGTCTTTAGATGTAGGATAAGACTAATTCTTCTCAACTTCTTTCTTTTCCCTTCAAGCTATTTAATTGTATGACTATAGCTTTCATTTGGTCGTACTTCCTTCTTTATTTTGGTTTCATCAATGTTTGATGATCCTGCTCTTTTAGTCCCACATCTACTTTTTGGTCATTGGGCAGGACTCTCAGGGTTAATTTGACTGTTGGTATTCTGAAGTTTACAGAGAGTACGTCAGCTGTACAATTCATAACGCCCTCTGTCCTCTTTTCTGACATTCTTCCACTGTCTCTGCAGACAGAAGTGGAAGAGGGATGCATGGGACTGAAAATTACTGTATTTCCTTGTTATATGAGTTTCTGTGCCCTTTCTAAAAACTCCAACAAATGGCCACCAAATGATCTATGCTTATTGGGGTTGGTCCTCAGAAAGAAGACCATATTTGAAGCCTTTCCAACAGGCTCATGTTTCCTATTGCTAAAAACACAGTCACAAGACTGTGTCAGGGGTCATAAATATGGGGAAACACAGGAAGAGAGGAACTTGGAAACCCAATGTTTCTATATCCCTCCTTTTTGCTGAGTCTAACAGAGCACTCAGAGCAGAAATTGCTATTTGCTTTTCCTTTTTATCCTGATCACTTAGCATCTGTTTATCACATGGTAGGTGCTTGTTGACTTAACAGTAATAGATTCTGGTTAAAAAGAAACAGGTATCTAATGGTACCATTCGACCATCATGCCTGTACAGTGGTTCTCAACCTCCCTAGTGCTGCGACCCTTTAATGCAGTTCCTCATGTTGTGGTGATCCCCAACCATAAAATTATTTTTGTTGCTACTTTATAACTGTAATTTTGCTACTGTTATGAATCGTAATGTAAATATCTGATATGCAGGATGTATTTAAATTGAACATAACCCACAGGTTGAGAACCACTGTGTAACAAGTGCTAGAAATAAAGTATCATCAAAGAAGTTACTTCCTCCTTTTCATTAGGGAGCAGGGAGGCATCATAGTTACTAGCAAAGGAGATGCGTACATTAGCTACAAAAAAATATCAGATTCTGTGGAAGCAGAAAAGTGAAAACAGGAAGCAGTATTGTACAATGGAAAGAATACAGCAACCTATGGAGTCAGAGGACCTGGGTTCAAATTCTGTTTCTGATTCTCACCACTACCTTAGAAAAACCATTTAGCTTCTCCCTGGGGCTCAATTTAGTCTTTCTCTTTCTTTCTTTTCTTTTTTTTTTTTTTTGGCACCTAGGTGACACAGTGGATAGAGTAGCACATCTGGAGTTAGGAAGACCTGAGTTCAAATACTGCCTCAGGTACTTAAAAGCTGTGTGACCCTGGGCAAGTCACTCTGTCTGCTTCAGCTTTTTCTTCTGTAAAATGCTGATCATAATAGTACCTACCTCCAAAGGCTATGGTGAGGATCAACTGAGATAACATATGCACAGCACCTTTTAAACTTTAGAGCACTATATGAATGCCAACTAGCCATTATTTTCCTCTCCTCCCCCTCTGTCCTGCCTCTTTTGATTTCTCTCTTCTTTTCTACTATAATTCCCCCACTCCTTTTAGTTTTATTTCTTCTTTTTTTTGCTTTTTTTTTGGGAAGGTAGGGCAGTTGGGGTTAAGTGACTTGCCCAAGGTCACACAGCTATTTTTTGTGTGTGTGTTAAGTGTCTGAGGCCGAATTTGAACTCAGGTCCTCCTGACTCCAGGGCTGGTGCTCTATTCACTGCATCATCTAGCTGTCCCACTTTTATTTCTTCTTTTTTTTGTTTATGCCACAGGCTAGTAAGTGGCCAAAGGACAGCTATGGATGTAGCTTCATTATGATTCATAGCTGAAAATGTCATAGATTCTCAAATTTAAAACTATGTGACAAAAGTAGGGTATCTTCTATTATTTTCTTGCATTACTCTGTGTTTTTTTTCAGATTTTCTTACCTGAAAAGAAATAGTTTTAAACGTTCTCACATATAAGTCTACAAAGTCCCTGTACTGTAGTCTATTCTTATCCCCCAAAAGGACACAGTGGTATCTGAAATACTCACCATCAACAGGCAAGTTTTTCTGCAGCTTCTCAAGCTCGCTGTTACTGAACTCCAAGCCCATGCTCCTCAGGACATTTTCCACATCACTTAAATCATGCTTTTCTGCTTAAAAAAGAAGTAAATGGTAAAAGATGGGTCTTTTAAGATCTAACACCTTTAAGATCTAACACCTTTGAACTATGAAAATTTTTATTTCTGTGCTGTATGGTAGATAGAATGCTAGACCCTAGAGTTAAGAGGCAGGTGTGAATTCAAATTCTACCTCTGAAATTTACTAGTTCTGTGACTATGACACAGAGAGAAGAAGACAAAACCAAGAGAATAATACACAGTGACTACAATAATTTAAATGATAACACTAAAAAGCATTCAAACTTTGATGAACAATTTCAGTTCTGGAGAACTGATAAGGAGATATACCTTCCTTCTCTCAGTAGAGAGGTCATGGCTAGACATCTAATGTGGCGTACACTATCAGACACAGTGTTGTTTGGCTTTACTTAACCGTTTTTCTTTGTTATAAGGAGTTGAGACGGTAAGGGGTATAAAAATAAGAGCCCACAATGACATTTAAAAAAAAATTAACCTAATCTGAAGCATCAGGATTCTCCATTTTACCTGTCTTCTCATCATAAAGTCTCACCTTGCAAAGTTTTCACTTCTTGTATCAGTGTACTCAGATCAATCTTCCCATTAGCTATAAGATATGGCACAATTTGGACATGTAAGCATTAATGGTTGAAAAAAATGGCATAAAATTCTTAGATGATGAAACCAAAGGTAACAATTCAGTAATTTCCAACATGGATCCTAGACTTTCACTTTATACTCTTCCTAGAAGGGCATGTAGACAACTTTTATTGCAGTTGGGGCTTTCATTTCATTAGTGTAGCTTCTCATGTTCTTTCCTATAAGATTTCAGTCTCCACAGTAAAAGAGAAATGTGTTATGGAAACAAAACCAACACTCCCATTAGCATGTCTTCTGTAATGTCAGAGCCAAAGTATTTATGAAGACAAAACTAGCCCAGAAACACAATTGCTCTGCTGTCATAGTAGAGAAAGAAGATGCTATTGTGTTCTTGCTTATCAAAGTTCTAGGAACAAATATGCTTTTTGCCTTTTAATTCCCTCATTTTTAAACAAATCTGAGTCAATATGCATATATTAGTCACTTATTATGTTGCCAGGTGCTGTGATAATTGCTAGGGATACAAAATAAAGCAAAAGATAGTACCTGCTCTCAAGGAGCTCACAGTCTAATGGGGGAGACAACATTTAAACAACTGTGTAAAAATATACATATATACAGGAGAAATGAGATAATTGATAGAGGGAAGGCAGTACCATTAAGGGGGAATCATAGGACTATGAGAGTACTTGGAAGAAAGATAAAAATTGAATTATAAATGAAATAAGGGCTCTGGAAAAAAAATAAGGAGAATAAATAACTTACAGTAGAAGCTGGAAACACTCAAGAGGTGGGTAGAATAGACCAAAACAGAACATGACTCTTAAGACAATAAAAAATGATATAAAATGATTTTAAAAAGAAGACTATAAAAAGCAACTGACTTGGAGAGTTTGAGGACACAAACTGAAGATAAATAAATATCTCACTGACCTTCATGACTTCAAGTCACCTGGCTACAAACTTGGATGTGGAGAGAAATGGCAGATGAAATTGCTGAGCCATTGTCAGTGACATTTGAAAGATTGTGAGAAATAACAAAAAACAAATGTACCAATTTTCAAAAGAGGGAAGAGAATAGAGTCTATAAAATTTAGTAGGCTAGTGAGCTTTGACCTCTTGGAAAAATTCTAAAGCAGATTATGAAAGAGAATCCTAATTACAAAGATTACTGAGGGGGGCGGAGCCAAGATGGCAGCGTAGCAGCAGCAACATATCGCAGCTCTCACATAGCCACCCCAAAATACCCATAAAATAGGACTCTAAACCAATTCTACAACTCCAAAACGCACACAAGGATACTTCCCACTAAAGTCAGCTCGGCTACAAGGAACCATATCAGCACTGCGAACCGAAGCCAGCCTGGCCTGAAGCTGCAGCTGCGCCCCGGGGCGGCGGAAGAGCCTTTCAGGTGAGTGGAGGATTAGCACCAGCTGTGAGTGGGGATTGTGAAAGGGGGAGATAAGCAGTCGGGCCAAAAGGTCTCCAGAGTGGAAAGGCGGAAGGCAGAGGTTTTGCACCCGCCTCTGCATTGTAGCTCCCCGCCTGCAGCCTGCAGAAAGCAGGGGGACTGAGCGATTGTTTTCAGGCCAGGGCTCTCGCGTTGAGCGGCCTGGATCCGGATCGACATCTTGGGCCTCGGTCTT
>CM053586.1:213807002-213822279 GCA_028646515.1 Pseudochirops corinnae
ATATATATGCAATTATTATTATTATTATTATTGACTACATCCAACTGGAACTTGAGATACACAGGCACTGTGGTTGGGAGATCCATCTTGCCCTACCGAAAAGTGACATAGGAGAGAATAGACCGGGGGAGGGGGAACACACTGGGATGGCTGTTTTGGGGCGGTGGGCGGGGGAAAGACGGGGAGAAAATATGTAACTCAAAATCTTGTGGAAATGAATGATGCAAACTATAATAAAATTAAAAAAAAAAAGATTACTGAGTGAGAGAATGGCTTCTCTAAGAATAGCTCATGCCACACTTGTACAAACAAAGTGAAGTGAGCAGAAGCAGGAAAACAATTTCTGCAACATAGTAAAGAAAAACATGTTTGAAAGACTTAAACTGATTAGTGCTATCTAATCGTGACTCTGGAAGACTTGAGGCCAAGCTAAACCTTATTTCTTTTTTTGACTAACTAAAAAAGGGGAATGTCATAGATGGTTAAGATTTAATAAAACTTCTGTTGAAGCATTTCATGCTATTTTTGTGGAAATGGAGAGATGTGGATTAGATAATGACATGGGATTCACAATCCCCATCAGGAATACCAGACTCAAAGAGGAGTAGGAGTCATTAGTGACTGGGTGTTTACTTTGCACACACTCATCAAGCTGCTCCTCTAGACTCCAGCAAAATGCCTTGCACAGTCTTGGGTGAACTGAATTGAAAAGAATTAAAAAGAGGCAGATATTCCAGAGAATGTCCCTGGTGGATTCTTCTAGGATCCTAGGATTACAGGTCCAAAACCAGAGGGAATTTTAGAGGTCATTTAATTAGTTTTATTGATTAAAAACTGAAAGAGGTGAGGCCCAAGCACACATCTGTAGGAAGTAGCAGAGTTACAGTACCACTCGTAGTAGGTTTCCAGATCAATATATGTCAACTCGTCTTTAGATATGCATGACTATGTGAATCACAACTCCCCTTAGTTTAAAACTAAGCAATTCCATCACTCTGGATTTGTTTCCATATTCAGTTGAATGAAATTCAACAAACATTTATTAAGTACCTATTTTTGCAAGGAACAGTGCTAGGTACTGAGGACATGAGACAAAAAGAAACAAAAAGGCCTGTTTCTGAGGAATTTATACTGGGGGGAGGGGAGGTGTAGAATATATTCACATATTAAGTAAATATAAAAAAATACAAAGTGAATATAAGGTAATTGATAGCAGTGGAGGTGAGGGGGGAAGGAAAATGCTAACTAGAGGAATCAGGAAAGGTCTCTCAATCAATCAATATATCACTAATTTGATTACTACATGCTAGGAATACAAAGACAAGGAAGTGGGACTTGACATTAGCTTTGGTCAGAGGTAGGGATTCTAAAGAGACAAGTAGGGTCTGTTCTCCTTCATGTAGAATTTAGTCCTAGGGAGCATATGCTCTCTTCAACCCTTGGGGCTTTATATTTAAGCTTAAGGAGGCATAGCTTAGGGGCATGCCATCCATATGAGATAGATTCACTAGTGTACTTGTTCCTAAAACAGCCACTGGCTCATTCAGTAGAGGGAGAGGACCTCACTTCTCTCACATTTTTCCTACATCTCACAGCTTGTTATCTGTCTCAGAATGGTTGGTTGGAAACATGGCAACCATATACTTGAGTTAACCATTGGTGGTGTTTATTACTGCTTTTCACAATCAGTACCTGCATTTTCTCTTCCACTCATTCTTTTCTTAGGGTCTAATCTCTTATAGTCCATGTCCCCCACTTTTCTTGTCCGTTTCCTGGTTAGCACTTCCAGCATTATTTATTACACATATTCTAAGACACCATCTTAGAGAAGGGTGCAGATCTTGGGTTAATGAAAATGATCCAAGACAAGACCTGTGAGTATTTTAGTATCTGAGTTCTTGCGAAGCTTTTGGAGTCATATTTGTGTCATATAAATGTGATTTTAGAATTTTTCACACAGAATCCCCTAAGTTAAACTCCCCTGACAGGCACAAGGGTATTTAAAATACTCACCATCAACTGGCAAATATTTCTTCAGTTCTTTAAAGTCTTCATCTGTGATCTTGATCCCCATATTATTTAGAAAGTCATCTAAGTTACGGACATTGATCTTGCCTCCTTAGGAAAAGAGAGGAATATGGGAATTACCCAATGATTCTAAAATGGGAAAAATGTTATCTTTTCCTTAATGTTATGGTTTCTGCTTTCAGCATGAGAATTTAGAACTGGAAGAGTTAACCTTAGAGTTCATCACATAGCCAACCCTGCCATTTTACGAGTAAGCAAACTGAGCCCCAGAGAGGAGAGGTGACATTACTAGCACACTTTCTATCTCTTTTGAAATCATTTTCTATTATGTTCTTTGTTTTTTTTGTATTTACCTACTTTGTACATCTTCTATCCCCTTGCAATCTTGAGGGCAGGGACTGTTTTGGTTTTTGTCCTTGTATTTCCAGTGCCTAGCACACAGTAGGTACTTTATAAAGGTCTGTTGAATTCAGGGTCACAAAAGGTGGTAAGTGGCAGAGTCACGATTTGAACACAGGCCCTCTAATACCAAATCTTCTGATAGTGGTCCTGATGGTATTACCAGTATTAACAAGTATATGAATACTATGGATGGAGGAAAATCAGAGACAAGATCTGTGTGAGGACAACTTTCCATTACATCATGCTGGGAGTGCCACATGCTATCTTTGTGACTTTCTTATTTAACCTCTCTGGGCCACAGTCCGCTTACGTATAAAGTGAGGGAATTAGTTGGGTTGGATTAGAAGAACTTTATTTTTCCACCCAGCTCTGAATCTGTGATCCTGTGATCCTATGATCTATGGGTGGGAAGACTCAGACGTATAGCCTGGGGACTGAAGTCTGGCCCTGGAGACTATCCTGGTGAATCAAAAGAAAAAGGAGGGAGGAGGAAGGAGCTGTTCAGTGAATTTTGGCAGTAAATTCTTTTCTTGATAGGTTGAGTTTGAATTCTTTTCTTGATAGGTTGAGTTTGTCTCTAGGGCCTGAATTTCCACATTGTTTTTTTCCTGATTGAATTAAATACAAAATTATGAATCCATCATTTTCAGTTTGAGTTACGCAGGCCCTTGATTTTGATATTTCCCCCAGCAAAGTCTGGAAAAACATGAGGGAGTTAAAATGCATCATGACAGATTGAGATCTAGGTACCACAGTTAAAGAAATACATAAATAAGCTAGAGAGTGTCTCCAGGATGGTGAAGGGACTTTGAGTACATGTTATATTAGGACAGGCTGAAGGAACTGGGGATATTTATCCTAGAGATGAGAAGACTTGAGCTGAGGCCTGGGGGTTGGGCGGTGGAGGATAATAGCTATGAAGTATTTAAAGGGTTGTCATCTGCAAAAGGAATTAGCTTGGTTCTGTTTGGTTCACAGAAGAACTAGGAGCAAAGGGTGGAAGTTGCAAAGAGGTAAATTAAGGGACTGATTTCAGGAAAAATTTCCTAACACTTAGAGCTATCTAAAAATATAATGGGCAACCCTGGGAGATGGCAGGTTCTCCCTTATTGCAAGACTTCAGAAGATGGCAGAAGACCACTTCCTACGTGTTTAGTAAGGAGGGGAGGATTTTTTTTTTCTGGTATGGATTGCACTGGTTGCCTTCTGAGGTCCCTTCCAACGCTCAAATTCTGTGATTCTCTGATTACTGCCATTACTGGGCTCTCTAGGAAGATACAACATACTGTAGATTATCCGGGAAAAAATGCAAATCTATCTTAAGACATAGAAATTGTCTTCTCATTATGCTTTGTTGCACTCACCTTTAGAAGTCTGCAAGTTTTGCATAAGTTTACTAAGAAGGACTTGCCCTCTGACTGTAAAAAAAAAAAGACACAGAAGCAGTAAAATAGACGAAAATTAAGATTCATGAAAACTACAATGTTCCAAAGTTATGAAGATTATGTCAGAGAGTTACACTTTCCCTTAGACCAGCGGTTCTCAACCTGTGGGTCGCGATACCTTTTGGGGTCAAACGACCCTTTCACAGGGGTCGCCTAAGACCATCGGAAAACACATATTGCCTATGGTCTTAGGAACCTGGACACCGCTCCTCTATCCATCTCCAGGGGGGTCAGCCCACATGCAGATACGCCCACATAAGAGTATTAAAGAGAACCGGCATTAGGAAGGTTGAGAACCACTGCCTTAGACTTTTATTGTGTTTTCTCTACTGATAAAAAACAAGCTGGGGAAATAAGAAGGAATCACCAGTCTTAGGTCTTTTCGGGCGTGTCTCATGACTCCTGCATTGGCAGCTTAATCTCTGTAGCTCATTCTTACTTCTGTGCTGACAGCTCATATGTGTGACCTCTGCCTCTCCCATCTGCCTACTCTGCTATTGGTCAGTGTCCTATGGGAGCTGCTTCCTCTTCTTCTGCTTCCATGCTCACCTCCCAGTCACCAGTTGCCATTTGGGTGATCGGTCACACAGCCTTCCTGCCTCTGTGCAGTGCCCTGTCTACCCACACTCTCATGCTGCTGGTTGTACCATCTCCCTCAGGAATGGGAGGGGCTAGTTTATTAGTCACTCTCTGGTCCTAGCCTATTACTAGGTTGTGGCAGGTCCCCAAAAAATCAAGGAGGGGAAGATGCAGGGATTCTGTTTGCCATTAGGCAATGACTACAGTGTTTAATTACATAAGCATATATAAAATAAATAAAAGTTAATGTTGCTTTTAGCAATTAGGGAAATCAGAAAAGCTTCATTATACAAGGAGATGACTGAAGAGGGCTATGAAAGAGAAAAGAGGGACTTTAAGATGTGGAAGTAAGGAAGGAATGCGTTCCAGATATGGGGACAGACAATTCAAAGGTGCAGGGCCTAGAGATGGAGGGTCAAAAATGACAGACAACAAAACAGGTCAACTTTGTTGGATCTGTTCATTTAACTAATTTAAAATTTGTTACCACAAGATATCTAATTCCAGAGGCATTATGTTCATACTATATTATAGGCTGGAACCATCACTCATATCAGAAGTGTCCAGAGTTTCCAATAGCCATTTTTTTTTTTTTTTGCTTTTTGGAGGGGGAAGGCAGGGTAATTGGGGTTAAGTGACTTGCCCAAGGTCACACGGCTAGTTTTGTATTAAGTGTCTGAGGCCGGATTTGAACTCAGGTCCTCCTGATTCCAGGGCTGGTGCTCTATTCACTGTGCCACCTAGCCACCCTTTTTTGTTTGGTTTTTATTTTTATTTATTATTTACTTTATTTTACTTTTTTCCAATAGCCATTCTGAAAGGGGAAAATGGAAGAGAGATGACTCAGAAATATTCTTTTTACACAGAGAACAAAGGACCCACTCTTTATTCCTTCCCATTAAGGAAAATGCCTTGGCACAGGCTTTTTGGCGGGGTCATAGGACATCTCTTAAAGCTGAAAATCTACTTGCAGAGTTCAATACTCACCTATACAATAATACTAGACTCTATAATACATATCTCACAAAACTGTGACTTACAGGATTTTTCCCATGGCTAGTCACATGTTAGTCAATGGTACTTGGGAGAGGACTAATCAAATTGTGGCCTCTGTTTGCCTCTAAACCCTGAATGAACCTAAACCCTAGTGAATTCAGGTGAAATGGTCAGCTTTGAAAGTTGGAACATGAGATGGGGTTAGACATAAGGGGCTCTGTTTTGGTGATAGTCTAACAATATCAGGTCTTCTTTTGGTAGCATAATAACAGCTAATAATGACTGACATTATATAGCCCATTAAAGTTTGCAAAACAGTTATGTTGGGGCAGCTAGGTAGCAGAGTGGCTAGAACACAGGACCCAATTGGAATCAGGAAGACTCATCTTCATGAGTTCAAGTTTGGCCTCAGACACTTCTTAGCTAGATGATCCTGGATAAGTCAGTTCCTCATCTGTAAAAGGAGCTGGAGAAGGAAATTAAATGACCACTCTAGTATCTTTGCCAAGCAAATCCCAAATGGTGTCACAAAGAATCAGATATGACTGAACAACAGCAAAATTACTTATGTTATCTTGTTGGATCCTCACAAGAACTTTATGAAATAGGTACTATTATGATCCTCATTTTACAGATGAGGAAACTGAATGACTTGGCCAGAGACTTAAGAGTTAAACTAGTGTCTGAGGCAGGGTTCAAACCCAGGGTTACCTAACTCCAAGTCCATTGTGTACTATACAAGCTGACAGAGTTCTTCACCTGTGTCTTAACATATCTTTCTCAGCATCTAGCACAGTGTTCTGCATTGGAATCCCACTTCCAACATTTAGCAGTTGTATAACTATGAATAGACAAGTTGCCTGATCTTTCTGAGCTTGTTTCCTGACTTGAACTTTTTGGGCCTATTTCCTCATATCTTTAAAATAATGATAACTATTATTGTTGTAGGGGAGGGAATTGTAATAGGAGAGGAGAAGTAATGAATAGATGGCCAGCCTTGGATACGGGAAAACATGGGTTCAAGTCCTATCTACTGTGTGATCATAGGGAAGGCACCTCCTTGGTGTTCTAAGCAGTCATTGTATAAGATTATATTGGAGGACAAGTTGTTGGATCTGCATTGGTGGAGGGAGTTTCCACACTGGGAATCTATGGTAATGAACTCCCTAGGTCCAGACCAAAGAAATGCCTGCAGTATCTATCTCATAGAGGAGTCATGGGGCTCAAAGGGGATAATGTATAAAGTACTTCAAAAAATTTAATGTGACATGGAAATGTTTTACATAATTGTACTTGCATAACTGGAGGGGGCTGGATCTGGAGTCAGTAAGATCTAAGGTCAAATCTACCTGCAGACACTAGCTGTGTGACTCTGGGTAAGTCACTTGAACTCTTTCCACCTCATTTTTGTCATCTATAAAACAGGGATTTTAATAGCACCTACCTGTATTTGTTGGAAGGGTAAGAGATAATATTTGTGAAGAGCTTCGCAAACATTAAAGCACTATAAAAGGCTCTCTATTGTCATAAAACCTTGTTGACCAACTGACTATAAATTGAGGGGGCTGGAATAAATGATCTCCAAGTCCCCTTTCAGTACTGTGACATACTGTTTCTGAAAGTAATAAATGGATACCTCTTCCTGGTTTATAAGGATAAACCCTTAGGCTTATAAAGCATATCTATTACCTACCTGCTAGGGTTGTGGTGAGGATCCAATGAGATAATCTTTGTAAAGCCCTTAGTATAGAACATTTATTAAGCACATAGGAGGTCCTTAATAAATGCTTGTTCCCTTCCTCCTTACCTTTATCCATCTCAGACCTCGTGGGCAGCCATGAATGAAGGCAGAAACCCTGAAATAGTTTCTGCAGAACAGTAAGCTTCTTTACAGCAGGGCTGTTTGGTTTGTCTTTCTTTGTAATTCCAATGACTAGCACGCTGCCTTTGGAAGAGTAGGCACTTAATGAATGTTCAGTGGAATGGAATCAGCTGGAGCTGATGTTCCAGCTGGTTTTTTATTTTGAGTATTTGGAACTCAGCCAGAGAGTTTAGGGCTACTTTGTTTAGCCTAGAATAATATGGCGAAAACAATTCTCCAGTCTTCTAATCATTCCAAGCTGTCTCCCCGGTGGATGATGAAGGCCAAGAAACTCCTTGCTCTTTTTCCTCCTCTTAGATTTGCCTTTACTCTCTCATTGCCAACATCCTTCCTTATTCTCACCCTTGTTGAATGAATGAATGAACGGAAAAGCTTTTATTTAGTACTTAGTATGACTATGTGGACAGTGAGGTGGCACCGAGGATAGGGCACCAGCCCTGGAGTCAGAAGGACCTGAGTTCAAATCTGATCTCAGACACTTACTAGCTGTGTGACCCTGGGCAAGTCACTTAACCCTGTTTGCCTCAGTTTCCTCATCTGTAAAATGAGCTGGCAAAGAAAATGAAATAGAAACCCCAAATGCAGTTATGAAGAGTTGGACATAACTGCAAATGACTGAACAACAAGAACATCACTATGGCAAATAGTATGCAAAGAGCAAGGCAGACAAATACAAAAAGGGAACTTCTAATCATTTTAAGTTGTCTCCTCAGTGGGTGATGAAGACAGACAAACAAGACAACAAGAAACAAACAAAAAACCCCCCAAACCTCCTTACTCTTTTTCTCCTCATTGGATTTGGCCTTTACCTTCTCAATATCAGCATCTTTCTTTCTCCTGCCTCTTGTTAAATGAATTAATAAATGAATGAATAAGCTTTTATTTAGCATTTACTTATGACTACATGTCAGGCACTATGCTAAGAGCAGAGGATACAAAAATAAAAATAAGACCGTCCTTGCCTTAAAATATTTGGCATTCTAAATTGGAAGAAAGGTGGCCAAGAAAGGGAATTTTGGTTTGGAGAGTTCCAAGATTGGTGAGCTGATTCTCAGAGCTCTCCATTAACATGTTCTTTTCCTAAGGAATAGTAGTATTGACGTGATTACTGTGCCCAAAGGAAGAGGCAAAAAATGAAGGCAGGGATAGAAGATGGTCAGGGGGGATATCTGTGCATTTAAGAATCAGTATAATAATCACTGTAACAAGTGTTGACCCCCAAAATCGAGTTTGATCTAAGAAAGACAAACTAAATCACGTCGTGTGTCCGTGTTTTTATTTCTTTCAAGCCAGCTTGACGTGCACTGCATGGGAGTTACAGTCTAGAACTGTCTTGATTTGGGTTACCCAGTTTATATACCTTTTCAACAGGGGCTGATATCACCCCACCATCATTCTACCTCCTGACAGAGGAAATACTTGTTCTATCATATCATCTCCCTACCATACCAGACTACTCCCAGTCTTGGGCTATCCAAGGCAGAAGAATCTGTCTCCATCCAAGCAGCTTCCAACGCAATTTCATTATCACTGATGTTCTCCTGAAGAATTTTGGAGAAGGAAGATTGGTATGGCTGAGTGGGACGGGGGGGAAGAGGGGAAATTCTGAGTTCTCTAAGATATTGATTACTAAGAGAAAATAATTTTTTTTTTCCCAAGCATGTAATACCATGCAAATGCACAGAGTTGGGAGATAGAGGATAAAGTCAAGATGTCTTTAGTGGTCTAGTATGGCAAGAACACAGAGATTGTTAAGGAGAGTAGCACAAAATATATCTGTAAAAAAAGTTTGGAGTGAGACTGTGAAAGGTCTTAAATATTAAGATTAAAGAATATGCATTTTACAGACAAAAGGGAGCTACTGAAGGTTTGTAAGTAGGGGAATAACATAACCAGTGTTGTACTATTGTTAAAATGGCAATGGGCAAGGTTTTAAAAGATAGCAATTCTCCTACCTACTACCCTCTCTCCTGCCCCAAAGATATTTAAAAAGGGTTCCCTATACAGTAATGACAAAGAAAATTGAAGAGAAACAGAAGTAACATTCCTTCACCCATTCAAAAAAAAATGGCCAGAAGTTACATGGGAATAAATGGGCCTCAAGTTACCCAGTGCTCTAAAGAAAGATACTCAGTTGTGATTTTAAGGCAGCTCAAACTCTGGTAATTGAGGCCTGAAGTCAGATCCAGGTATTAGCCTGTGAGAAAAGAAGCAGAAACAAAGCCAACCTGCATAAGACAGGAGAGAAATCTTAGACAGTGCTCCTTGGAGCACTGGGAATCACAGAGAGACATGGCCAGTTCAGCACTTGGAGTCTGCATTAAGAGGCTTTCCAGTGGGCTTAAGACTAGTACAATATCCAACACTGGACTAGGGTGTTTCAGGGCCACAGGAGGGGGTGGAACAATTTCCCCAATAGGGATTATATAAGGAAAAGGAAAAAAAAGCTGGGTCATAGTTGGAACCCATAATGGATTATCAGGAGACTGAAACAGAAGCCAGAGATTGAGGTAGAGGATATGGCCTAGTACCAGACACCCTTCTTAGAAGGGCAGCAGTAGTGAGGTATATTCTATAGAGGAGACAGGAAGAAATAGGGTTCAGTCAATACATTTAAAAATGTCAAGAGATGATGGATCCTGGCCCTGGCACAAAGTCCCAATACAAGAAGGAAGGCTAAAAATATGAGTAAACAAAAGATGACGCTAAACATCGTCTAGTTGCTTATTTTGCTTCTAATTTTAACATTATTAATTTTGTTTGTGTAAAACCTATTCAATTTTATGTAAATAAAATTTTATCTTCTATGATCCTTTCCATTCCTTATTAGGGCATTATTTCTTCCTATATCTATATCTATATCTATATCTATATCTATATCTATATCTATATCTATCTATCTATATATATATCTGAAAGAAATTTCTGTTTCTGCTGTTTTTGTTTATGATGTGACATTTTCTATCTAGGTTGCATATATATGTTGGGGGATTAATTTGGTATATGAGATTTTGGTTTAAACCTAATTTCTGCCAGAATGTTTTATAGTTTTTCTATCAGTTTTTATTGTTACCCTAGTACCTATGGTCTAGTGTTTATCAAACACTGTTACTGTGTTTATTTCTGCATGCTATGATATTTCTTATCTGTTTCATTAATCAACAGTTCTATATTTTTAAATAGTGCCAAACCATTTGATAACTACTGCCCTGTGTTATAGTTTGCAATTTGGTATTTCTGGGCTCCATTCCTTTATATATTTTTATTATTTCCCTTGAGATTCTCAAACTTCTGTTTCCCCAGATGAATTTTAGGATTTTTCCCCTTAGCATTATAAAGTAAAACTTTGATAGTTTGTACTAAATTAATTACAGTATTTTTGTGATTTTTATTGTATTGACAAGCCCTGACCATGAACAATTAATATCTCTCTATTTACTTAAGTCTGATTTTATTTCTGTAAAAAAGTATTTTATCCTTGTATTTCTGCAGTTTCTCTGCATGACTTTGTAGATGGAATACAAAATATTGAATAAATTCTATAGTTACTTTAAATGCAATTTTTCTCTCCATTTCTCCCTGCTAGGTCTTGTTGCTAATACACAGAAAGGTTGATAATTTGTGTGGGCTTATTTTTTTTATCTTGCTCTTTTGCTGTTTTGTTGTTTCAAACAGTTTTTCATAGACTCTCTAGAGTTCTTTAAGCTGTTGCCATTCAGTCATCTTTTATTGTTTCAAACAGTTTTTCATAGACTCTCTAGAGTTCTTTAAGTTGTTGCCATTCAGTCATCTTTCAGTTGTGTTAGACTCTTCATGATCCACTGGGGTTTTCTTGGCAAAGATCTTGGAGTGGCTTGCCATTTCCTTATTTGGCTCATTTTACAGATAAGGAAACTGAGGCAAACAGGGTTACATGGCTTGCCCAGGATCACGCAGCTAGTGTCTGAGGTTGGATTTGAACTTAAGAAGATGAGCCTTCCTGACTACAGGTCCTATCTACTGTGCCATCTAGTTGCCCTAGAGTTCTCTGTCGTAGACCATCATACCATCTGCAAGAAGAATTTTTGCTTTAGCAGAGATATTTTTCTAGTTTCTCTCTCTCTTTCTCTGCCTCTATTTCTTTCTCTCTCTGTCTTTCTCTCTCTCTGTCTTTTTCTCCTCCTTCTTCCTCCCTCCCTCTAATACAGAGGAAGAAACCACATTCCAGAGAACTTAAATGACTTGTAGCTGATGGCAGAGCTGGGATTCACCTTAGGTTTTCTGACTCCAAATTTTTCTGGTTTTCTCTAACAGACTGTAAATTGACAGCAGAGAACATGCCTTACTCATTTTTTATTCCCAGCACACTAGCATACTACTCTGCATGTAACAGGTTCAGTCAACTAGTCAATAAGCATTTAAACACCTACTGTGTGTCAGACATTGTGCCAAGTGCTAGGTGTATAAAGAAAGGCAAAAAACAGTTGCTGTCCTCAAGGAGCTCACAGTCGAATGAGGGAGATGATATGTAAGCAGCTATGTAAAAATCGAAGAATAAACTGGAGTTAATCTCAGAGGGAAAGAATTAAGATTAAGGAGAGCTGGAAATGTTCACTGATTGAATACGCAGGGAGAAAGGAATAAGCATTTATTAAGTTCTTATGACCAATGTGCTAGGCTTTTTACAAATATTATCTAATTTTATTTTCACAACTCTGTGTGGCAGGTGTTATTAGTTCCAATTTGCAGTTGAAGAAACTAACGCAAACAATGGTTAAATGACTTGCCCAAGGTCACACAGCTAATAAATGTCTGAGGCAAGATTTGAACTCAGGTTTTCTGACTCTAAGCCTCTATCTATTGCACCATTAACACTGCATCTTTACATGTATATTAGATGTCTCTCATGTCATTAAGTAAGTATAGTTTTAGAAATTCTCACAAAAAAGGTCAGCTCCCCTAAAAGATATTGGGGTATCAGAAATGCTCACCATCAACTGGCAGGTTTTTCATCAGCTCTTGAAATTCCCGATCTGACAACTCGATCCCTGTATTTTTCAGAAGGTTGTCTATGTCAGTGATGGCAATCTTTTCTCCTTAAAAAAGAATAATGAAAGATGACAATGAGAACAATATCTACTTATTGCAAAGCATGGAAAAAAACTACTTACACATTATTGCCCTCAATTTCAGCATTAAAAGGAAAAGTGTAATGAGGAACTAAGAAATAACACTTCTGCACTTAAAGGGAGACTCTGTAATTACAGTCAGAGAAAACCAAGATCAGAGAGAGTGAAGTATGGAGAGGATACTACCCTGTGATATAGGATAACATAGATAAGTGATTGAAATAACTGGCCTTGTCTTAAACATAGGTATGCCACACTTGTTATAACTAGGGCTTCTGTTGTTGCTGTTTGCCCTTTGTTTTCAAAGAGGACCAGTGACATCATGGGATGATGTTTTGATTTTCACTCAAATTGGATTTAAATGAAGCAGAGCAACACAGAGCCATCAGCCTCACTGTCTCCTTCAGAGTCATCAAAAATTCAGCGGCAAGACAAAAGTCTAACAAAGGACTTTTAAACATTAGCCCAAAGGGTAGAAGAAGGCCTGGGAAAGACCTTAATTTAGAAAGGTCGAGTTCCTTCACTGTGTTGCCTCTGGACTTCCATGATTCTGGAGGAGAGAATAAGGCTGATGGCTCTGTGCAGTTCTGCCTCACTTAAATCCAATGCATTCACAAGCCAAGATATTACCCTATAATGGTCCTCTTTGTAAATGAAGGAACAACCACAACACAACTGGCAATAGTCTAGATGCAGTAGATGAGCTTGACCTTTCTAAATTATGGTTTTTCCCAGGCCTTCTTCTACCCTCTTAGTGCTTAAAAATTCTATTTTATTATTTATTTCTTTATTAGGAAGCAAAGAGTATACTTTAGGATAAAGGATAAGGCTTAAAAGACAAAGATAAGTAGCTTCACAGTTTAATGACTAGCTAACATTTTGAATCCAGTGTTCAAAGATCAAATATTAGGTGTACCTTGGTTTTTTGTTTTTGTTTTTCATGTATAGAAAATCTGGTTTAGTGTAAAAATCTGACTTGGCATTTAGAATATCTAGGTTTTATTATTAACTTGGACCCTAAATAAGGTTTGTGACCTTGAATAAAGTGACCTTTCTGGGTTTCAGGTTCAACATTTGTAAAATGGTGAAATAAGTATAATTGTAGCTTTCTATAAAAAGTGTAACCTTCTATAAAGTATGAGATTGATCTCAACTTTATGCTAAGATGTAAATGACTGATATCAGGTCCCTTCCTTTGAGCAAGTTTTGATAATGGTTGTTGAGCATGAGGGGGATGGTAAGAGGAGAAATTTCATGTAGAGGAAGAGGAGGCGGTGTAGACCTTGAATAACAGTAAACAAACAAGAAGAGTTGGTTTTCTTCACTTAAATTTAGAGATTTATTTCTGTGTTGAACTAATTTACTGGTAAAGTATCAAATCTCTGCATCAGTGTATGCTGTGCAGACCTAGAATTTGACTGTTTAAAAAAATAGCAAATTTGCAGAAATATATACAGATAAATGTCATGGAGCTTATCTGTAGATGCTCACAGAGAGAAATTGAAGGATAATAGGCATAAATGTTGTATCAACAATGGGATGATGGAAGTAGGTGAAGAGACAATATGATGTATTTTTAAAAAGAATTCTAAAGAATGAGAGTGCCAGTTTTTTCTTAGCATCATAATCTGCCACTCACCTTGAATAGCCTTGACTTCATTCAACAGTTTGCCTATATCCATCTTCCCGTAAGCTATAAGAAAAGACACAATTCATATATAGGAGGGCTGTGTCAAAGTGAAAATAGCACTCAACAACTGGGAAATAATTGACAGCATCAAAAATGGAAGCCTAGAGTTAAGGGAGTAGAGCTAGTTTATTTATTTTCTTGACGCCACTAACATCTAGGCCTCTCACTAGCCAATCAAATTTAATTGCTGGAATTGAGGGAATTATTGAGGGAGAATGGGACTTGAAGACTTTCCCCCCATGAAACTCTTTCTTTCCTTTCCTTTCCTTTTCATTTCTATCTGTCTCTCCAAACTTTTCCCTTCTTTTTAAATTCTCTACTCCATCTACCTCCCATCCCTCACTGCATACCTTCTCTTCCTACTTATTATAGACCCACCAGGAATCCTAGTATCACTTTCAGACAGTGTTGTAGAGTCATGATGGGTGTTACGAATGACTGTGGAGGGTGTTGATCCTTGGTATGAGAAGCATCAGGATAGGATAGGACTTCTCATTTTAGTTCTATGTCTTTCTAAATGTATTTCAGACCTTGTCTATGTGAAATATTCTGAGAAATTCTCTTTTATAGCCCCAAGCTCCCCTGAAGACAGTTGTGGTATCAGAAATGCTCACCATCAATCGGCATATATCTTAGCACCTCTTGAAATTCCTCATCTGTGAGTTTAATTCTCATGTTTTTCAGCACATTGTCCACATTATGAACATCAACCTTCCCACCTTAGAGAAATAAAATGGACATTTAAAAAATTCTAAATGCAAAAAGCTTTAGGTTTCAGTTTTACCTGTCTTCTCAGATGCTTCTTACTAACCTTTAAAGTTCTTTAAGGCATTCAGCAAATCACTCTGATACACTCCTTTCACTGAAAGATAAGACAAAGGTCTCACCCAGGGCAGTGATAAGAAATTTATAAACATTTACTGGGTCCTAAAATTATGAAAATTAGCATGAAAATTAGTAATTTTTCTGATTATTTTATTGATTTGATTTATTCTCTCCCCACCTCCTGTAATAGTAATTAGTTTAGCAGGATACTTAGCACTTAGTACTAAGTGGATGGACAGTACTAAGTGCTAAGTGTGGAAGGTGCAAACTCTGTCCCATTGTTGAATTAGTTTAGCAGGATACTTAGCACTTAGTACTAAGT
>CM053586.1:213822779-213854897 GCA_028646515.1 Pseudochirops corinnae
ATTACTATTACACCTCCCCAGTGAGAATTGAACTAAGGGATAAAGTTTTCAAAGTGATAAATTGATCCATTTCAAGACTCAAATGTCTTTTGAATGTAGTACAAGGTATTCAATGCAATACTCAACTTATACAATATGTATGTGCATCATAGTAATACTCTAGTGATGTATCATCCTTTCTCAGGGTTTTAGATTCAGGAATTTTTAGAAGGAAGATGAAGAGACACACTGGCTCAGAGTGTTCCTTTCTTATTAAAGCTCTGGACAAAGCTGTGCAGCTGATTAATGAATAGTAAATACTTTTAGAAATAGAAGAGCCACATAATAAGTTTCCTTTCTAATGCCCCTGTCCCATTTTTTTTTACAAATGATATTCTATAAAAATATAGATTTTTATCATCTAAATATGTTACCAGTTACTATTTTTACTATTATTTATCCCAACACAAAAGGGACGTTTAGGTTTAATGTAGTGATTCCTGTTTTTGGCTATGTTTAGTAGTAGATGTGTAGAATTTTAATTTAAGATCACCTTCTGGTCATAAGAGAGGAGATAAAATCTGCTCAATTCAATAGCCTTTTGTCAATCCTCAACATTCTAGACTTTTCTTGCAGTTTTCCATGTCAAGGACTCCCTCTCCCTCAGGATAGTCTCTCCTCTATTGGCTTTTGACTCTGCTCTCTCTTAGTTCTCTTCTCCTGCCTGTCTGACCATTCTTCTGCCTGTCTGACCATTCTTTAGTCTTTGCTGGATCATCCATCTCTTGTCCCATAAACATCACTGTCTCTCAGGGTTCTGTCCTGGGCTTTCATCTCTCTTTACTCACTTTCCTTGGTGATCTTATTCTACCTGAAGGGTTCAGTTATCATCTTTATGCAGGAATTCTTATGAACAAGCCATAAACCCAAGCTTCTCTGTATGGCACTGTGGTGTTTAGACCACTTACAATCAGCTGGCAGGTATTTCATCAGCTCCTTAATTTCCTTATCCGTAAGTTCAATCCCCATATTGCCTAATAGATTGTCCAGATTTTGTACATCAATCTTCTCTCCTTTAAAAAAGATGGAAACAGTGCAAGATGGAAATAAGTGATATACCTAATCATTACAAAGTAGAAAATTAACATTTAAGCCAATCATATTCTTCCTTTTCCCCAATTTCAGTGTAATAAGAAAAGGCATAATGAGAGTAACAAAACAGAATTAGTTTATTTAATTCTGATTTATTAATCAGGGCAGATCAACATAGTAAAGAGGGAAGTAGAAATTGGAAAATTCCAAGTTTTATCATATATTATTAAATATATAAACATAAATGAGTATTATTATTTTATTATTATATTAATAGATAACAGCATATAATTCTGACCTATAGGTAGGATTTGATTTTTTGAGTCTGAATATCCAGCTTAATTGTTTCTACTCACCTAAATTCCTATATCATTGCCAATCCTTGGCTTACCTATTTCTTATATTAGTAGGGGCTCACTACTAGGGAGCAATGGGACAGAAACTAGAACTTATTCTCTCCCATCCCTAAGAAAGAGGGGAAGAGCAGGAGATGGGAATTCTAAGATATTGGGATTAGAGTATGAGAGAGAAACACATACACACAGACAAAAGAAAAGAGATTATTTTCTTGCTTTGATTTATTCTCTCCCCACCCCCCAGTGAGAATTGAACTAAGGGATAAAGAGAAGAGAAGAGAACAGAAGAGAATAGAAGGGAAGAGAGAGACAGAACAAAGAAAGCAAAGAGGGAAAGGGAAAGAGAGAGGCATACAGAAACAAACTATGAGAGACCCAGCGAGAAACAGATACAGACAGGAACTCTGGAGGGGTAGTAAAGGGCCTCAGGAGTGCTTGGCCTGTGACTAGGGGCCATTGTTCCATCTGTATGAGCTTGACTTTGTGTCTCTATATAAAGGTATATAAAGGGTAGGGATTGAGGGGTAGGGATAGAGACAGAGAGTCTTCAATTTCATTAATATAGGAAACTTCCAGGTAAAGGACTCCCTCTATCAATGCAAGTCAGGTTGTTCTCTGCAACTTATAGTCTTGAAGAGCTGCCCAGAATCTTAGAGAAGTTAAAGGATTTGCCCAGGGTTACACAGTCAGGTGGCACTCGAACCCAGGGCTTGTTGGCACTAAGTCTAGCTCTTTATCCTCAAGGCCATATTACATAACAGGAAGTACATT
This sequence comes from Pseudochirops corinnae, assembly GCA_028646515.1. Taxonomy (NCBI): domain Eukaryota; kingdom Metazoa; phylum Chordata; class Mammalia; order Diprotodontia; family Pseudocheiridae; genus Pseudochirops; species Pseudochirops corinnae. The sequence continues at coordinate 213,824,978 of CM053586.1, forward strand.
ACTCTGGAAAAATTTTGGGACACATGGGACTTAGTGAAAGCACAGAATAATGAAGACTATTTGTCAAGATGCAAGAGAGATGAAATAAATGTCTCTACAAGAAAAAAAATCTCATCAGTAAGTCTCAGGAAAATCATAAAAAAATAAACTCTAATGGCTTCCTATTCTTTCTAGGGTCAAATACAACCCCCCCCAGTTTGGCATTTAAAACCCTTCACAACCTGGCTCCAATCAACTTAGAATTATACATTATTCCCTTTAATGTACATCAGGCCAATTTGTAGAAAAACACAGTTTTTAAAAAATCCAACAAACATCAGGAGCTCATTTTATTTAACTCTTTTCTTTACAATTTTCACTCACCTTTAACAGTCTGTATAGAGTCCATCAATTTGCTCATATCAACCTTCCCATCTGCTGTAAAAGAGGACACACAGACAGTGATGGTCAAAGAATAAAAGTATTCCATGGGAATTTTGCAGTTTTCATGATTTTTCCCTCCCTAAATTCCTAGTCCAGTTAAAAGAAAGCTGGGAAGAGGGGAAATCTCTCCATGTAATGGCTACATGTTTTTGCGTCATTAGACTTCTTTTTTATACGATCTATCAGATTCCACACATGCAGCAGACATAGAACCAGAACGAGCCTCCAAAAAAGGTAGCATCTTCTCTTCTAGATTGACAAATCTAATGAGATTTTCTCTGGCCTCACCCTTTCTTAACTTTTATATAGCATTTGACACTGTTGGCCACCTTCTCTTCCTGGGTATTCTTCTCTCCTTTCTAGGTTTTTGTGACATTTTGTGACATTGTGGTTCTCTTCTCACTGCTCCCTCCCAGACTCCTTTAATGAATCTTCATCCACACCTAGTTCCCTAACTGTGGGTATACTCTCCAAGGTCCTGGGCCCTTTTCTTTTCTCATCTCTTTTCTTTCTACAGACAGCAGTCTCATTAGCTCCCAATTGTCATTTCTATTCAGATGACTCCAAGACTTATAAAACCAGAACTAAATTCTCACTCAAACTCTAGTCTTGTACCACTAGCTCTCAAGTTGAAGTAGCCACCCATCTTCCATACTGCTAAATTTCTGTAAAAAATATCGCCATCCTTCCACCCACCCTTGTTTGAAACTTTAGGAGTGAGTTATACTTTACTTGTCACTTATCCTCAACCTGAATATCCAATCCTTTGACAGATCCTGCTGTTTTCTACCTCTGTGATATCTCTCACACTTGATCATTTCTCTCCACTCTCCTAGCCATTACCCTAGTTCAGGCATTTATCACCTCTTGCCTGGACCAATGCAAAAATTTCCTAACTTGTTTCTAGGCCTCAGTCTCTCCTCTCTTCAATTTATCCATTACATGGCTACCAAGATCCTAAAGAGCAAATCTGATCCTGTCACTTGCTTACTCAATAAACTCTAATGGCTTCCTATTCTTTCTAGGGTCAAATACAAACTCCCCAGTTTGGCATTTAAAACCCTTCACAACCTGGCTCCAATCAACTTAGAATTATACATTATTCCCCATAATGTACATCAGGCCAATCTGGCCATCTTGCTGCTCATCACTTGGTGTTCCATTTTGTTTTTCCATGCTTTTGCATAAGCAATCTTCCATGTCTGAAGTGCACTATGCCCAGGGAGGATCCTTTGTCACCTTCGAAGCTCAGCTCAAGAACTACCTTCAACATGAGGCATTTCCTGATCTCCCAGCTGCTAGTACTTCTTCTTTTCCCAACTATCATCTATCTTGTATATATCTCTCTATACTTATTTATGTACATATTGTGTCTTCCAGGAGTATATAAGTTCTTTGAGGGCAGTGGCTGTTTCATTTTTGTCTTTGCGTCTGGTACCCGTATAGTGTCTGGCACATATATAGGTATCCAATAGATTATAGATGAATGATTGAATGTGTTGCAGTTGAAATTAAGGTAAAACTGAGGCACAAAGTTCTGAGCACATTCAACTTATTAGGCTAGCAGTAACCAATATAGCGATTCTCTTGGCTCCTCAGTCAGCCAAAAGACCACGAGGTAGGGCTTATTAGCCACCTTCATATAGTTTTGAGCAGTACAAGAGAACAAAGAACAGGAAGCATCAAATAGTATGATTGGTGACAAAGTCTGAAGTAACATAGATGATGGAAAACAATATTACTGGATGGTAGTCTGGAATACAGGGCTAGAAGCAACCCCCCCTTCTTTCTTGTTTCTAAGGAAAACTCATTGGTGGTATGCCTCTGCAGGGCAAGTTAAGTGTAACAGCTAGACTTTCTTTAATTAAATTAGTTTGTTTATTTACTTTTAGTTTACAACATTCAGTTCCACAGTCCCTTGAGTTTCAGATTTTCTCCCCCTCTTTCTCCTCCCCCCCCCATCATGGTGGCATGCACTTGAATATAACAGCTGGACTTTCTTTAAGGACAGTCAGTGTTGCAGAGATAACAGACTTCCTGGACCCCACCTGAATCTTGAGAGACTTGTTAGTGAGATAACAGATCTCTCTTAATTGTACATGGGATGAAAGTTAGTAAGGTAACAGGTCTCCCTTAATTGCTTATACACAGTAAGATGTGTAAAGACAATATATTTCTTTGAATCAAAGTGGTTCACGGGACAACTTAGCTCAGAAAGCAAAGCTGAACTTCTGGACTTATGAACTTAACTCAGAGCCAAAGAAACATGGCTCAGGCAGATAGAGAACGAAATCAGTTGCAGAATGGAATTGAAATAAACTAAATTAATATGTGATGTTCTCAAATGATAGGTGCCATTGGTGGCCCTTATGGAGACTGTTGGTGGCACCAAGTGGTAGCTCCAGTATAGTGGAAATAATAATGAATCTGGAGTTAGAAGATGCGATCTTCTGGCTCTGGCTCTGCTGCTTACTAGCTGTGTGAATTTGGGCAAATTGCTTAATCTCTGAGATGTAATTCCTTCAGCAGTAAAATGGACATCATAATCACTGCACTATCTCACTTAGTCCTTTGTGAAGGACAAATATAAAGCTCTTTGTAAATTGTAAAGTATTACATTAATATAAAGCATGGGTCTACTCAAATTCTCTTTCTCTCTTATCCTTGACTCCTCGCTCTCAACTCTATCTGTTTTCTTGCCAGGGCCTGTTGATTTTTATTTTTATAACATCTCTTATATATGTTCCCTTCTCTCCTCAGACATCACCACAACCTTCAAACAGGCCTTCATCACTGCATGCCTGGATTCTACAACAACCTGTAAGTTGATGCTCCAGCCACAAGTCTCTCCAGTTCATTCTTTACTTAGAGGTCAAATTAATCTTTTTAAACTAGGGTCTGACCATGTCCAGTCTCATTTAATGAATACCAGTGGCGTCCTATCACCTCCAGGATCAAATACATTTCCTCTGTTTGGCATCTGAAGTCCTTCATAACCTCCCTCCCTCCTCTCCCTACCCTTTCCAATCTTTTTATACTTTACCCCTTCATTACCTACTCTACAATCCAGTGACTATGTGCTAAGTCCGGAGAAGCCAGCTAGGCCTTATGGTAAGGGCTCTTTGGTCCTGCTAACTGTCCATGGTCTGTAAGCCTAAGATGAGCCCCAGACATTTGCAGTAAGAGCAGCAGAACACCAAATGTGGATAACTTTGAGATGATATGGATATGTTAATGAACTAACCCTACAGTGGAATGCATGTGTAATCCTTTAAAAATGAGGCCCCAGTCTCCTGCCTCACAAGCGCTCTTCTATCTCTATCTGGGTCCATGGTACCTGAGTATTCCCAGCTCCAATCTGTGGTTCTTCTACCACCCTACTCCTGTGCCCATGTTTTCTGCATTTGTTTCCCCACACTTCCGCACCATCTGCCTCTGTACTTTTTGTGTTGTTGGCCTTTGGACTCTGTCCCTTATTAAAGTGTGATTGAAACATTGCTCCTCACCTGTTGCAATTTCGGTCTTTTCTGGTGAGCATCCAAAGAACTGAGTATGCCTTCCTCCCTCCTACACCTGACCCAGAGGGACCCCCAACTTGTGGTCCCATTCCCTTATTTCATAAATGAATTAGTAATTCGGTATCCCTAGGGGTTGGCACAGTGCCTTGAACACAGCAAGAACTTAATAAATGCTTATTGACTTCACTCACATACTTTGCAAACTTCTCAAACCTTGCGATTCTCTGTAGAGTACAATACAAAAGACTTACCACTCATTGGCAATTGTTTCAAAATTTCTTTTAGTTCCTCATTCGTGAATTTGATCCCCATATTTTCCAGAATCATATCCAACTTATTGGCATCCATCTTTCCTCCTTAGGAAAAGGGAGGAAAATGAAAAATGAGAAAACAAAAATATAATGTAATAATGCTTAAGGATAAAAGGTACCATTCTCTATGTTTCATAATTCCTAAACTAAAGAAACAAGACCTTGGATTAATAAAATCACACGTAAGGGCTCACTCTTAGACAAGAAGCTTCAGAAGGGAAGGGGCCGTGTTACTCAAGTGCCTAGCACATAAGAACAACTTAACAAATATGTGTTGAATTGAAATGAATAGCTAGGAAATAAAACTGACCGTCTAAAAATAAATAGGACGGACCAAGAGTTTTAAAATCATTTTATTTGCTTACCTTTAATATTCTTCAAGGCTTCCATCACCATCTCCTGATTCATCTCTCCATGAACTGTAAGATAAAAATCACAATTCAGCTTACTCAGATAGTGAAGTGAGATTTCATCATTGAATAAACTTGTATAGGCAGCCTACTATATGCAAGGCATTGTGCTACAGGTTATTAATACAGTCCCTGCCCTCAAGGGGGGCAACTATTTGGGAAGAAGCATGGATATCTGGAATACAATGTAGTATGTAATAATTTCCATCTGAGAGGTACAAAGTATTATGAGAGCTCCTGGGATCCTAGACCTAAAGCTAGAAGTGATTTAGAAGTCATCTGCTCTTACCACCTCATTTTACAGATGAGAAAACTAATGCCCATACTGGTTGAGTGACTTGCCCAAAGTCACATAGCTAATTAGTAGCAAGAGCCTAGATTTGAACCCAGTCCACTGACTCCAAAACTAACACTCTTTCCATTGTGCTGGATCAGTTAGCTAAAGCCCTATAGCACCTGATATTTCCAGGCAATATTCTGAACACATACTAATGAGGCCTCATCCTGCTTAGCTTCTTAGATGAGATGAGATGAGAGTAAAAGATCACTTTGGGCTAGGGGAGGAAAACAATGCTTACAGAGAGGGGAGGATGTGACTTGAACCAAGGCAAGGAAGAGAAAAAGCACAGGGCACATTTAAATAAATAATGAGTTTGGCTTGAACATACCCGAAAACAGGTACTAGCCCCGTCTTACATGTACCCTTTGTGCTAGCTAAACTGGTTTACTCACCATTCCCCCAATCAACCATTAACCACGTGCCTTTCTCTCTTTGTTGTTATTATTCTGTTCTTCTTTCCTAATCTCATTCCCAAGCAGCTCAAACATTTTGTCATGTAAGGTCTGGTTAGCTTAATTCCTTCTTTTCCTCCATGAAACCCTTCCTGACTATTGCAACCATAAACTACAGTCAACAATTCTACTTGGGCTAAAGTTGACACAGAATTTATATTGTCTCAATAACTCCTTTGTTATTTATCACAGACACCACAGTATTGTTAAGAATCTTTCTATGCAACATGGTGTAGTGGATCAAGCTCTGGATTTGAAATCGGGAGAAGCTTGATTCACATGGGTATGCATAGAACATGATTGGCACTTTATAAATAATATTGAATGGGACTGAAGAAGTTTCTCATATCCAGGCCAAGAAGCTTGAGATTCTCTTAACACTAGAACTTACCATCAATTGGTAGATGCTGCTTCAGCTGCTCAAGCTCCTCTTCTGTGAATTCTATGCCCATGTTTCCTAGAAATGTCTCTATGTTACGGAGATCAATCTTTTTCTCTATGGAAAAACAGGAAAAGTGAGAGACAGAAAAATGAGAAAATGTATAATTCCTGATGGTGAAAATGTTGCTGATGCCTACACATTACTACTTCTAATTTCACTGGGGAAATAGGTATGTAAATGACCTACTTTCAAAGAACTACAATAAAAGAAGATGGCCTAAAGTTCACTTGTATGGATAACCAGTGTATTCTTTTTTTTCTGACAGGAACTGTGATTGCCCTGTTATAGGAAACGCCCAGTGATGAAACACCTTCTTGCAGTACACTTGTTCTGCCACTTAAAAGCCTGTGAGAGTTGTCTGGGCCACTGAGAGGCTAGTCTCAGAGGATCACAGAATTAGGGTTGGAAAGGACCTCAGAGGTTATGGAGTTCAACTCTTTTATTTTACAGATGAGAAAACAGAGGCACAGGGAGGTGAACAAATCACCCAGTGTCAAATAGATAGCAAGTATATGAGGCAGGATCTTTGTGACCTCAAGCCTGGTTTGCTATCTTTTATCTCTCTAATAGTGCATTTAAAACAAATAGAGACACTAGATTTCATGGTGTCACTAATTTGTCCTGTGACCTTGGTCAAGACATTTATCTGGTCTAATCTCATTTCCAGATCTAAAGATGGAGGGCATTAGGATGGTTTCCTAGCACTTTTCTAGCTTGAAAATTCCAGGATTTAATCACTTTGGCAAAAAGGAATTTTCTTTTGCCTAAATTATTAGATTGAGTCTTTATACTGACACAATTAATTGGATAAGTATTAATCCTTCAATTATCTGTCATGCAGACCTTGAACTGGATTATTTCTGCATTGCGAACATGAATCAAATGATTTTGAGGTTCTAGAGAACATACTACTTTTTATAAACTATATTGCTGAAGATGATTTGCAAATGCAGATGTATTCAGAGAATCACAAATAATGAGATACAAAAATTTCACTAAAAAAACTGGTGAGTTGGCTGTTTTTAGAAAATGATAGGAAAAATTTGTTGTTGTTTAGTCATGTCTTGTTTTTCATGACTCAATCTAGGGTTTTCTTAACAAAGATTCTAGAGTGGTTTGCCATTTCCTTCTTCAGCTCATTGAGGAAACTGAGGCAAATTGGGTGAGGCCACTTGCCCAGGGTCACACAGCTAATCTGAGGTGGGATTTGAATTCAGGTCTTCTTGACTCTAGGCCTGGTGCTCTATCCTCTGCACCACCTAGCTGCTCCAGGAAAAATACCAGGCAGAGGTTTTAGACATCAAAAAGGACCGTAACATCTAGAGCTGTCAGGGACTTTAGGGCTCATCTATTTAGACCTTCTGATTTTACAATGAGAAAACTAAGGCCCCAAGAGGCAAAGTGCCTGACCAGCATCACAAAGATAGTAACAGAGCCAGGATTTGAAGCTAGATCTTTTGACCTCAAATTCACTGCACTGCATCGCCTCTCTACCCTAGTTTTACTGTGTCTCCTTACCATAAGTTCTCACTCACTTTTTATTGTCTTCAGAGCCTCCTCCAATTTATCCAGATCTATTTTTCCATCAGCTGAAAGAAAAGGAATAGTCTGAGACCCCGAGGCAGTGATCTACAGAGACTGTGGTTCTGAAACCCTAAAACACAGTCTAGGAAGATGATGATTTTTCATGATATTCCCAAAAATGTAATTCTACTTTTCTTCCATGTTATCATGAGATGATGGAAATATCTTTTCCTTTATTGTAGCTTCTTCTCTCTAATGGGATATCAGATTCCATAAATAATTAATTAGAAAACTTATTCTAGAAATCAAATTTGTGCTCTGTCAGAAGAAACATCTCTGGATCCCAGATCATCCTGCCTTGAATAAAACATAGTAGGAAGACAGAGAGTATCTCTGTTGGCAGGAAGCAAGGAGAATCTACTACTTTTCTCTTTCACTTTGTGGACACAAGCTTTTTTATGTTGCTGAAGATGTTATTCTAAAAATAACAAATTCACCTTCATAGAGTTTCCTTGTCTAACAAGGATAGGGGCTGGAACTGTGATTTCATTAGTACAAGGAATATTTTATCTGCATTAGAGAATTTCCTAGAGGTTAGATGACTTGCCCAGGGTCACAACAGTCAATATGTATCAGGGATAGGACTTAATAATAGCTAACATATATGTACATATGAATACATACATACATACACATATGCATACACATACATATCTCACATCACTTACTATGTGCCAGGCACTATGTTAAGTGCTTTCCAATTGTTATCCTCACAACAACCTTGGGAGGTAGGTGCTATTATTATTCCCATCTTACAGATGAGGAAACTGAGGCAAATAGAGCTTAAGTGACTTGCCCAGGGTCACACAGCTATGGGTCAAGGGCCAATTTGAACCTTAGTCTTTCCTAATCCAGGCCAAGAGCTCTATCCATTGTGCCATCTTGCTGACTCATAATTAAATTAAATTCAGCAAACATTTATTAAGTGCCTACCTTATTGTGTGCCGGGGTACCATGCTAAGTGCTAGGGATACAAAGAGAAGCAAAAGACTGCCCCACCCTCAAAAAGCCTACAATCTAATCCAAATAAACTATATAACTTAGTGGGCATACTTCCACTAATGTTGCCAAAGTCCAGGGAACAGGAAATGTATGCTCTGCGGTTTCTGCAACCTCTGGAAGTTATTTGTCTTACCCAGGGTTGCATAGCAAGGATGTATCAGAATTAGGTCTTGAACTCAAGTTGTATTGACTTTAAGGTTTCCCCTTCCTCCTCTGTTTACCCTTCTAGAACATATCTCTTTTATTTTCATTGGTGGGTAAAAAATATTCCAAGTGGGTATATATGCCCTTGAAAAAAAAAAACAACTGGAAAAAAGAAATAAGGTCCAAACCAGGAGAGGCAGTCTGTGCCTGTATTAAGGATAGCTTTATGTCTTGGCTGGTCTGGGAATGTCTGAGTTTTTAACTAGCATCACAAGAGGCAGTACTATTCCAAGCCGAGTCCTTTACAGGATAACGAGTTTGGATTGATTGTTCCAGGTCTAGTCTTTTAGAGGTCTATCAATTGTTTTGTGAATCTGGTGACTGGAAGTAGCTTCAGAGGGGAAGAGGGAAGTAGTACTGGTAGCTAGAAGCAATAAAAACTTGAGAGTCTTAGATGTGTCTTATGATACCAATATGAGATAGAAACTGCCTGAAGTCACTTACCTTTTCCATCCATCTTCCACTCAGCTACCAAAATGATAGTCTTAAAACACAGGAATATTCCTCCTCTTCCCCACTCCTCTGCCCACTCACTCCCCTGATTAATGAATTTCACTGGCTTATTTCCTTCTACAAACATGTAAACTCTTCTACTTGGCATTTAAAACCTTTTGAAATCTGGTTTCAAACTACCTTTTCAGCATTATTATGCATATCCCTCCTTCACACACAATGTGATCTAGTCAAGATGACTTATTAAGTGCCTACCTCACACGCAACATTCCTTTCCTGTCTGTGCTTTTGCACTGTCTATACTCCATACTTCTGCTTGTCTCTACCTCTTAGAATGCCTAATTTCCTTCAAATCTCAGGTCTATTCTTTTTCATGATCCCTCTAGATCCTGGTACCTACCTCTCCTATACCCTAAAGACCTTGTATTTATTTTACATATATATGCCATGGCTAGAATATGCCTCATGGAGCATGTGAGATAGGATGTCTTCTTACTTTTGGGTGAGTCTACATCCTTTTAAAAAATTTGTTTTATTTTTCTCAGTTAACAAAATTTTCTTTTCCTCCCACTCCTCCATTAGGAAAAAAAAAAAAACAGAAAAAGAAAACCCTTGTAACAAATATATGGTCAGGCAAAACAAATTCCCACATTAGCCAACAAATTCCCGCATTTCTACATTTATACAACTGGCCATTTCTACAACTTTTTAAAGATCTTCTATATGAGAAAACAAAAATAAAAGCACACACAAAACAGAGCCCATGGGGAATATCACAGAGTAGGGAGGGAGGTGATACCTGGGGTCTATATGATGACCCCAAGTAACTATTGTTTCATAAGGTTCCTTACACTTATCAGGTCCAAGCTCTTGTGAAGGGTGCAGGGGAATCTGAAATGCTTACCACCAGCTGAAAGCATTTTCAATAGCTCATACTGCTCGTCTTCAGTGAGATCCACCCCTACAGTGCCCAGAAAGCTGTCCAGGTCACTGACATCACCTTTCTCTGCTGAGAAAAGACAGCAGTGTGAGAAACGAGAAGACGAGCCATGCTTAGTGATTTCAGCATACGAGGAGCAACATTTACAACCATCTATCACCATTTCCAAATTCAGTATGAAAAATGTATACACAGCAAGATTAGCCCAAGTGTGATCTGCTGCTGCTCTTCTTGTTTGTTGTTTGCTCTCAAAGAGGACCATGATATCAGGAGGGTGATGCCATGACTTGTAAGGGAATTGCATTTAAGTGAGGGAGGGCTGTGCAAAGTCACCAACTTTACCTTCTCCTCTGGAACCATTTAGGTCTACTGGCCAGATATAGATCAGGATGACTGGATATGGCTCCCCAAAGTGTGTGTAGAGAGAGGCAATGAAGAGAAAGGGAACCTGTTCCCTTATTTATAGTTCATCTATGAGATAGATCAGCGGTTCTCAACCTGTGGGTCATGACCCCTTTGGGGGTCGCCTAAGACCATTGGAAAACACATATTTCCGATGGTCTTAGGAACCAAGATATCACTCCTCTATCTGTCTCCAGGCAGGTCTGCCCACATGCAGATAACGCCCACATACGAGTATTAAAGGGTCGTGGCATTAGGAAGGTTGAGAACCACTGAGATAGATCCTGAGACACAGAGCCAAAAGTAACAACCAGAAATAGCATGAAATGTATTCTCATGTCAACTTTGCCATTAAGATAATTAAGACAAATTATAGCAGCTCACAGGTAATAATGATTAAAATAATATTTAGCACATAGAATGCTTTAAGGTTTGTAAAGCATTTTATATGTTATCTTATTTGATTCTCACAACAATCCTGTGAGGTGTTGGCTGTTATTAACAATATGAAAGATCTAACTTTTTTAAACAAGGTATCCCCGCCCCATCCTGTAATTCCTATTAGAGATGCTGGTACAGAAATATCAAATATTTCAAAAGTAGTGTCCCATTTTAACTATTTTTTTTCTTGCTACATACAGGTTTTTTTAAAAAAAATTCTAATTTCCAGATTGTCTCCAATGATCAAATATCTCAAATAATTCACTTTATTGTTGTGATTTTTTTTGTGATAGAGTAAGTCACATCATCTGGCAAAACTGAAGAGAATATTCATCTATATAAAATATGCATATATATACATACACATACATATATAAATGCATACATAAGAGATAGATAAATAATAATTGCTACAAAGACACAGAATTGAATTTAAAGTAATCAGATGACACTAGTATCCAACTAATAATGATAGTATAGCGAATCTGTGTGATGGTTCTTCCCCAGGGTTTTTCCCATACCTTTTATAGACTTCACAGAGTCGATCAACTTATTCAAGTCAACGTTTCCATAATCTGCAACACAAAGGATGATTTATACTCAGTGGTCACTTTCTGGAAAGTCACAAATACAGGGGAAAAGTTCCGAAGTTGGTTGAACTTATACAGTCAGAACTTTTATGATTTGCTCTTGATTTGTATTCTATTTAGCCCCATACTGATAAGCAGTTATCAGTCTCATGGGTAATCACATATTCTTTAATATATTTCTGCTAATTTGGCAGGGGATAGAGCATTGGGCCTGGACTCAGAAAGACCTGAGTTCAAATCCGGTCTCAGACACTTACTAGCTGTATGACCCTGCAAGTCACTTAATTTTGGTTTGCCTCAGTTTCCTCAACTGTAAAATGGAGATAATAACTGCATTTACCTTGCAATGTTGCTGCAAATGAGATAACAATTGTAAAGCACTTAGGATAGTGCCTGGAAAACTATATAAATGTATATATTCTCTCCCCTTACCTTTCCTCCCTTATACCTCCATTATACCTACTCCCTCCTCTTCCCCTTATACCTATGAAAAGATGTATTGTTTTGTATTCAAGTGGGAACTCTTTCCACCAATACAAATCTGCCTCCTATCTATGACTTAGTAGATAAGTTCTAGGAACCTAGCTGAGGCAGAGAGAGCTTAGGTGACTTGCTTAGACTAATATAGCTAGTAAGGGTCATAGACAGAAAGTGAATCCAAGCCTTCCGACTCTAAGGCTCCTTATTCAATTCATTATACCAGTAACTCAAACAGAACTAAATTGTACATAGAATCCATGGGGGTCTCATATTGACTTGGTATGGTGACATTGACTTGACAGTGGCATTTGACTCTTCATAACCCCAATTGGGTTTTATTTCTTAGCAAAAATACTGGAGTGATTACTCCAGCTCATCTTACAAATGAAGAAACTGAGGCAAACAGGGTTAAGTGACTTGCCCAGGGTCACACAGCTAGTAAGTGTCTGAGGACAGATTTGAACTCATGAAGATGAGACAAGTCTTCCTGGTTCCAAGCTCTATCCACTGCACCACCTAGCTGCCCACTTCTACTTGTAGGAAGTTCATATGCTCTAGAACTGGTCCCAGCCCAGCAGGAAGCACATAAAACAATTCCTATCTGGGATAGAAAACTCAAAACCGAAGTATTTCTTACTGCTGGTGCCTCACACTCATCCTTTTGTTTCCTTTTCTCTCTGTGTTTGGCTCCTGGCACCTGACTACTGGCCCATCCTTTGAAAAATTGCTTTGCCTTGTCCCTCTGATAGTCGTCTCCTGACTGCCTGCCTGTTTTCATTGTATTCACTTGAACTGAAAGAAGTACTCTGTATTGCTCCTTTGAAGCCTCTAAGCTCTGCTTAGAATCAGGACAACTGTTTGCTCCCTGTAATCTTGACTTTTCCTCTGCCTAATCCCTATCTCTCTCTCTCCCTGACTTGGCGGTCCTGGTCTCAGCTCCCCAGCCTTTCTCTACAATTATGTTGCTGTCCTTGTGGTCCTAGCACTGACCACACTGTGGCCAGAATAACCTTTCTAAAAATTCTTTCAGCATGGCAGTCTCCTGACCATAGCTCCGTAGTGCCTACCACACCAAGTTCAAAATTTTCTGATTGACCTTTGAAGCTCTCCTTAACTCAGCCTCCTCATATCCATTCAAACTAATTTCCCACTATTCTTCACTGTGAACTTCTCTGCTCCACTCAGGCCAGTCTCCTCCTTGTTCCCTACGTATTTTCTGCTCATTCCCACCTTTTTATGCTTCTTCATGTAGCCTTTGCACTCTTTTAAATTTGAATAACTTAGATCATAAGGCAGTGTGGTAGACAGAAGGCCATTCTTGGAGTTAGGAAGACCTGCGTTTGGATCCTGACTCTACTGGACTATCTGACTATGGGCAAGTCACTTAATGTTTTTAGTGGCCTGGGCAATTCTCTAAAGACTCTAAAGCATACATAATTTGCCAATATGTGGAGAGAGTTTCTACGTGGGAGTTTTCTCCACATTAATGAGAGTGTAAGTCCCCCCTCCCACCCCCACCCCCAAATTAAACAAACACTCAAAACCTCAAATTCATCTGGTTCTGATTGTTCAGTCAATGAATTCACATAAGACCACATGTCTATGGAGTTAGCGAGGATACTGAAGTGGTTTGGCATTTTCTGTATTCTCTTCAGCCCTTAGCACCACAGGTACTCAATATTTTGCTGATTGATGGCTAAGTGTATTTTCTGAAATGCTTCCGCATAAGCCCAAGCTATCTTGAAGATTAATGTGGCTAGAAGAATGTCAAAATACTCACCGTCAACTGGTATTTCTTCCAGTAGATTCTCTAATTCTTCATTTGCGAGCTTGACTCCCATGTTTCCCAGAATGCCATCCAGGTTATTGACACCAACCGTCATGCCTTAGGAAAGATGGAAATAGCAAAAAACAGGAATTCTTAGTCATACTTACAGATGTGAAGACTACTACCTATGTTTGAGTATTGTTATCTCTGATATTTGAGTGAAATGTAAAGGCACAGTAAGATTAATTCAAATATGCACAAAAGAGTTAGGTGTGGATGAGGAAATCAGGAATAAAACTTGTCCCTCTAATCCACATAAATGGGATCCAGCCAAAAGGATGAAAAAAGGTTGTGGTTGAGGTCTCCATGCTTTGACTGCCATTTCCACTGTAACCCCTACAAAGACTTGTGGTTCCTTTCTGGCCTCAGTGCTATAACTAAAGAAGGACCATGGAGGCAAACAAAGGGGGCACAAAGAACACTTCTAATCTTGTAGCAGCACTGAAGCAATAGAACACAGCACCTAGTTAGTAAGAATAATTAGTAAAAATAGGACACTCCCAGATGGCAAGACAGAATAAATTATCCTTACTCCGTGTTGCTGCCTGCCCAGAAATGTCCCTGAGCATCTTTCTCCAATGTCCTTTCACCTCCTCACCCGCACCCCACCCCCATCTACTGAGGACAGAGGTTGTGCCACTTATGGGTACAAGCATTCCTATTTACAGCTACAGAGTTGGCTGAGAATGCAGCCATTTCCCCTGCTATCACACACACCACACTTTTAAGTTAAGTCACTGGCAGCAACATAATCTCAGTTCAATTTCCTGTAGGGGAATAAATGTTATTTTATCATAAACATGAGAATTCAGTGAATATGTATGCAGGCAATTAAAGGTTGAGGAGAAACTGCTACATATCAATCTCTTTTTAAAAATTGTACTTTTCTGTTTTAATGTGTTTTAAAATGTTCTAAAGAAAAGGAGGTCTTAGAAACAAGTCTATCTTGTAGATCTCTGAGGCCAGGCACTATAATTTTCAGAAATTCAACAGAGGTTGCTAAAGAAAGTGATTATAGGCTTGATTTCACATTAGTCTTGATGCTTTACTTGAATCAGAAGACCACCTAGTCCTAGACTATAGTGCAGGCATCCCAATTCCTCTGCTGGGAATTATTTTTATTATATATTGCAATATTTTGCTATATTATATATTAAATGATATATTATTTATTATATATTGTTAAATTATAGATGTAGGAAGAAATAAGTAAGCTAGTATACTCCTAGCCTTGTAGAAATAAAACTTAATAAATGCCACACAAATAATCTAATAGAGCTTTCAGTCCTGGAAACTTCAATCCCAAATCAGGTCCTTTTCCCCTTGTTCACCAAGAAATCTGGATCCTCTTTCTACTTCTATTCTCTCTTGATACACAGTCCAAACAATGGCCTTTTCTCACTTCCTTTGGCCACTGAGAGAGTAGTAACTCAGCTTTGCTTTACAAGTTCCCACCTTGCTCAAGGAAAATGGTACCCTAAGCCTAACTAATTCTTAAAAGTCTTTGAGCTGTAAATTTTTATAGTTTTCCAGGTTCTACAAATGTCTCTCAGTTGGCTCCTTTTTATATTTCTAAATCACTGTCTTCTCTTTTCCACTCATCCTGACATGGAACTTGTCCTTGGACAGTTGCTGTCCAGTTGACCAACTGCTAGCCATGCCAATCACTGACTTTAGTGAATATCTTTACTTGTATATATAAACAACTGTTCACATACAACATACAAAGTGTAACATTCTGAACACAGGGGTAGCCCCCAAAGGCATGATTTCATATAAGAAGCACTGACAATTGCTTTTTGCTACATAGGTCAATATAATAAATATAGGAAAACGAGGTTTGGGTATTGTCTCTGAGTTACAGTTGTCTGGCTAAATAAGTCAGTTCTGCTTGTTTCATTGTGTTTAAATTTTGTTTTAGATGAATTTCTATACTAACTAAATTCCTTTATTAAAGTCCTATTCTGATGCCTGTTTCTGGTGTGAAGGTAATCTTATGTTTTGGGAGGTTAATTGTTGAGAAGAAGACATTATGTAAACTTTAAAGCACTATACAAAACTGCTATCCCTTCATGCTCCATCCGAAATCTGTATTCCTTTTCACTATCAAACTGCTTGAAAGAATTATATATACCTGATGGTGTCATTGAAACTGGCTTCTATTTCTGACCATTTTACTGAAATAATCTTTCCTAGATTATCAATAGCTTCTTACTTTAATGCTCTTTTCTCTGTCTTTATCCTACTTGACTATTCCACCATTTTTGACACTGTTCACTATATCCTTCTCTTAGATACTCTCTTGTCTTGGCTTATTTGATACTGCTCTTTTCTGGTTCTCCTCCTATCTATCTTACTTGCTTCAATTTCTGTTGCTAGATCAATTACCATCTATTGCCTCCTTAGCATGGGTACTCCATAGGACTTCTTTTCTCCTTACATTCTCTCTCCCTTGGCAATCTCATCCTCTCCCATGAATTCATATGGTCAATTTCCAGATCTCCCATCTTAAATCCTCTACAACCTGATGGACAGCTCCTAGCTATGCCATGGAAGTCTCAAACTCAACATATTCAAAGCAGAACTGGTTAATATCTCCCCTAAATTAACCTTTCTTCCAAACTTTCCTATTTATATTGGAGGCACCATCATCCTCACAGACAACCAGATTTATAATCTCAAATTCATCTTTAATTCTTGCTTTTCCTTTATCCTCTATATCCATTCAGTGGCCAAAGTTTGTGGACTCTCCACAATATCTTCATAGCAACATAACTGTCATGTTAATTCAGACCTTCATCACTGGTCTCTTGGGAAGATTGCTGGGTTCCCTACTTCTAGTCTCTCTACTCTTTAATTCATTCCCTATATAACTACTAAATCAATATTTCCAAGAAGTAGATCTGACCATATAACTACCCTGCTCAAAAAACCTTGAGTGACTTCCTATTGTTTCTCTGATAAAACACAAAATCCTCAGCCTAGCACTGAAGAGGCCCTCTGTTTTCTGGTACTAATATTTTCAGACTTCTTTCATATTACTGTACCTTGTTCAACTTTGTATTCCTGCCAGATTGGCCTACTGGTTGTTCCCTGAACTAAACACATCATCTTCCAACTAACTCTATGAATTCACAAAATACCCACATCTAAAACATTCTCTTCTTCCATTTCTACTTCTTAATAACCTTGTCTTTCATCAAGTCTCAGGTCACATGCTATCTATTCTGTAAGGCCTTGTCTGATATTCACTCATCTCAGTTGCTGATAGTTAATCCTTTCTCCAAATACTCTGTCTTTTACTGCATTTTATACTTAGTGTGGGGGGCAGAGGTTAGGGAAGACTTAGGTTTAAGACTTGTTTCTGACATCTTCCAGTTTTGTGATCCCAGGTAAATTGTTTGCCCTCTCAGTGTTCTAGATATAAATTGCAAAGGAACATGGCCTCTTACATGGACGAGAGTTTTCCCACTTGGGCATTTTCTATACTAATGACATCACAGTTCCTGTCCCTATCCCTACAAATACATGCATGTTGTCTCGTCTCAGTTAGAATATTTTCTTCTTGAGATCAGAGGATGGTTTTATTTGAGTGTCTGTATCCCCAGTGCCTATTGTATGCACAGTGCATACAACAGTTGCTTAATAAATTTTTTTTATTCTGTTATTATGCTACAGAAGCACAGATACGGTCAGGTCCTACTTCAACTAGAAAATCTTTAAGCACAGCCTGAACAGCAGATGGGAGTGGGAGGAGACAGAGGGACTATTACTCATAGATGGACATAATTAAGAGACAAGAGGTACATTCCCAGAAAAGTGGCAACTGGGAGATATAACATCTTTTGGTCTCGGTTGCTATCTGTTCTGGTAAAGAAAGTTCTATTGAAATCACTGATTTTTCAAAGTGTAGAAGTAGCAATTATCCAACTTCACCAGTTTATTTTTCCCACTATGATGCTCTTTGCTGTGGAGGGGTAGAATCTGAATGAGTCTCTGTTGACAAAAGAAAGAGTCCTGCTTTCAAAACCTTAAGAGATTATGGGATTTGCTACAAGGATGTCCTTTATTTTCCAAAATTATACTAAAGCAGGACTATGAGTTATCAGAATACAAGCTACAAATTAATAAAGAAGTGAGATAGCATGTTTCCCCTTTTAGACTATAAGCTCTTTGAGGGCAGGGAAATATTTCTTTATTTATCTTTGTATCTCCCTTAGTGCTTAATACCATGCCTAGGACACAGAAGATGCTTAGTAAATATGTGTAGAATGTTTAAGGACTAGTTATTTAAGAATTGGGCAAAACAAAATTATAAAATGTTGTAGGAGAAAGAGTGTTGAATAGGGAGCTAGGAAACCTAGATTTGAATCCAGGTTTTGACAGGGTTAATTTTGAAACTTGACTCCCTTATCTGTAGAATGAGGATAATTAACGTTATATAATATTTACACTTTACAGGGATTTTTCCCCCCTAGAGTTTCAAAAACCTGCTTTTAATTTAGACATTCAAACAGGACACAACTCATTAACAATCTCTTTTCTCCTTTTGAAAAAAAATTTCCCCACATATGAAACAATCTTAAAAAAAACAAAACACAGAACAAAGCTAAGGAGGGATGTTCCCATATCATAACAGGAATACCAGTTGGCCCAAGGAAAGATCTGGCCCAAATCTAACTCTAAGAGCTGGGTGGAAACATCTGATTGATGAGGCAGGAATGTGGGGGAGTACTTTGTGAGGTGTGAGGAAAGCACGTTGTAAATCTTATAGCACTGGGTAGATATGAGCTAACATTAGTTTGATAGCAGTTTTCCTATGTGATTACTTTCACACTTACCTTTTTTAGCCTTCAAAGTACTCATTAATTTACTGAGTTCCAGCATCCCATTTTCTGTAAGACAAGGAACAATTCAGATATAGACTCCAAAAATAAAGTCTGAAATGATGAAGTGTATTATAAAAGTTAGGGCCACTTCACATGTTTTGTTTTACAAAGAAATTTTCTTTTCAGATGAACATGAAGTCAAGCAAGGAAAAATTGGAGGCCTTCATTGATAACTTATTCTGCTCCCTCTTCTTGGAATTCTTATCTCTTCCCTTCCACAAGACACAATCCTTCCATTCGGGTACAGACCAGTTTCCACCTTCTCCATGAGGCTTTTGCCAATAGCTCTTAGTCTAATTATTCTCCTATCACTCATTTTGGTTCTGTATCATATAAGATCATAGATATGAACCCAAGTTTTCAAATTCTGCCATAAATTCTTGTTTCCTGAGTGTATTTTGTGTCACAATCAAATCTCCTGTATTTATTGAGCACCTACTACTACTATGTGGCAAGTCCCATGCTAGGCACTGGGATCAAATGCAAAGAATGAAGCAATCCCTATGCTCAGGGAGCATACTTTATGTATTAGGAGAAACAACATATATGTATATACTATAATATACACATATATGATATATGACATATATATGCATATGGAATGTAAAATGAATGCAAGGGGGTTAAGTATAAGACAGGGCGAAGAGAGCCCTACAAGCTAAGGGACACAGATCAAGAAAGGTTTCATGTTGAAAAGGATCCTTGTGTTGAATGTTGAAGGAAGAGAGATTCTAAGAGTCAGAGTTGAGGTAGCAATGTGTTCCAGGCATGGGGGACTGCAAAGCAAAGGTGAGAGATGGAATGTCATACATATGAGAAAAAGAGAAAGTCAGTTTGGTAGAAAAAGTGTGGGAAAAGGATCATTTTATAATGATTCTGGAAAGATGGGTTGGGGCTATTTTGTTGAAGTTTTTTTTTTTTTGGAGGGGTGAGAGCAGGGCAGTTGGGGTTAAGTGATTTACCCAAGGTCACACAGCTAATGTGTTAAGTGTCAGAGGCCAAATTTGAACTCAGGTCCTCCTGACTCCAGGGCCACCTAGCCACCCCAGTTAAAGTCTTTAGATACTACCCAAATGTATCCCAAACGTAAAGGGAGCCTGCCACTGAGGTTTTTTGAGTAGGGGAGTGACAGGGTCAGATCTGTGTTTATGTAAAATCGTTTTGGCAGCTCTGTGAGGATGAACTAGACTGTGGGGAGACTTGAGACAGGGAGAAAAATTAGAAGGTCACTAAGTAGTTCAGGTGAACTACAGGCAGGAATTAAATAGGGGTGCAGGGACTGAGGAACACACTGTTTCATTTCACAAAGTCTATTTCCTTTGATCCCACCCCAGCTTTTAAGAGGTAAACTTCATATCTATATTGATAAAGAGCATTAGCCTTGGCCTTTAAAACTTGGATAATTTTTTTATACATTGATATAGTCACCTGTATGGTATGATTGAAATGACCCTAGAATCATTCCTTTCTTTCAATCATCTCTCCAATTGATGACTGAAACTTCATGGTAATAAAGAAATTCAGTTTTTTTAAGCATTGTCCTAAGTGATAATATCCCATGAGAGCACATTAAGTCATTAACATTTTAGTTTACTTAAGTTATGGGAGCAATTTTATGTCTAAAAAGAGAAAAGAATGAACACTATGAATTTCCAACTATCTGTCATTGTTCTCCACCCACCCCTTCTCCTACTCAAGGGATAAAATATTAATAAATAAAATTTTAAAAGACCAAAAGAAAAAAAAAAAGAGGTAAACTTCATGGTCAAGTATAGTCTACACTGGACTGGGTTAAAAGCTAGACAGGATTATATTATAATAGAACCCTCTATGCCTCCCTCTAATCTGTCTCCATCTATTGGCTCCTTCCCTGATGCTTAAAACATACCCAAGTCTCTTCTATCCTTAACAAAAAACAAAACCCAGACTCACTAGAACCTACCATTCCCTTGAACTATCATTGTACATTTCTTCCTTTTTCAGTCGAACTCCTGGAAAAAGCTGTTGAGGATCATTCCCTCTACTTCCTCTCCTCTTACTTTTCAACCCTTTGCTACCTGGTTTCTGTCCTTATCACTTAACTAAAACTGCTCTCTCCAAAGTTACCAATAATCTCTTAATTGATAGCTCTGATGATCTTTTCTTGGTCTTCTTCCTTCTTGACCACTCCACAATAACTGGATAGTATCTCTTTTCTACGTTTTTGTAACATACTTGTCTCTCCTTAGTCCTCCTCCTGCCTATCTGACTATGCCTCCTCAGTCTCCTTTACTAGATTATCTTACATATTGTCCATTCTCTGACCGTAGGTGTTCCCCCAAACTCCTTCCTGGGCCTTTTTATCTTTTCTTTCTATACTCTCATTTGGTGATATCATCACCTCCCATGAAAGTTCAATTATTATCTCTATGCTGATGATTCCTAGGATGACATCTCTAGCCCTAGTATTTTTCCTGAGGTCTAATCCCATGTCACAAACTGCCTACAGGACCTAAATGTTTTGTAGGAGGCATTATTTTTTCCCCAAAATCTACTCATTTTGCAAATTTTCCTATTTCTTTCAAGGACACCTCTATCCTTTCAATCATCTAGGTGTGCAAAGACACCTCTATTTCCTCTGCAACCCCTCACATTCCCTAACCATACATACCCAATCAGTTGCCAAATCATATAATTTATTTTTCATACCTTTTGAATTCATCTTCTTTCTATTCATCCATTGATCACTCTAGATTAGGCCCTCATTACCCCTTCCCCTACAAAGCTGCAGTGGTCTCCTAATTGATCTTCCTGCCTCAGGAATCTCCTCTCTCCAATCTATCCTCCACACAGCTGCCAAAATGATTTCCTAAAGTAAAGATATGACCACTACCCATAAACTCCAAGGGTTCCTTCCCTATTGTCTCTGGTATACAATACAAGCAGCTTTGCTTTGGCATTTAAAGTCTATCACAACATATCCCTATAATTCAAGGCTCCCAAGTGGGCAGACTTCTTTGCCCAAAATTATCTTCCTCTTATCTTATATTCTGCTGATTTGAGATTCATGTGGGTTAATGAGAGTCAACTTCTAAAATATAAATCTCCCTCACTTTAAATTATTTTAATCAGGTTGATTCCTATCCAATACCTAACTGAAATGAACTATACTAAGGAAAAGAAAGTTTTAACTGGGGAGGAGAGAGAACTTTGGGGTTTGGAGCCTTTGAGGGGGAATGCAAAATTTGGAGCTTTGGTTAGCAGAGGGAGCTAAAGTACCTGGGACCAGGGATAAGGCAAAGAATTTTTCTTGTATTAATTGCTTAAGATGCAACTTGTCTTTTTCTTTCAAGGAACTAGGTGGGAAAGAACTTTTATATTTAGAAAATAAGAAGGGTGGCACATTCCAATTGCCTACTCTGACCATTCATCTTGATATGGGGTATAGCACGATGAGATTACTTCTTTAACCTTGAGGCATGAGCTCAACTAACAAATAAATCTCAGGAAGAGATTCAATCAAAATAGTCCCAGTGTTTTTGGTTGTAGACAGTTTTCAATGCAAACATCTTTGAGGATTAGAATAGCATGGAAGCATCTGTGGTATAATTAGGCTGTCATGGTGGTATACTAGTGGTATTACTAGTAATAAAGTGAAAAAGGATTCATCTATTTAATTGTTGAGTTTCTAAGAATATAAAAAAGGATTTGTATTCTTATCCCTTCAAAATTAATTTGTGGGGAAAAATCTCATGTAAACTTAGGTGAAAAAAGAAGGTAAGAAACGAGACAATTTTTGAATACACTTTATCACTCTACCATAACTACTTCTTTATGTTCAATCCCTTTTACCCCTTATTTCCCCCTTTCCCTATACTATTATTTGTTCTTTTCTTTCTTTCCTTCTGCTTAAGCCTTAACCTCTTTAGGAGGACCAGGGGTATCTATACCTAGCCTGTTGGTGTCACTCATAAGAAAGTAGCATGATACCATGGAAAGAATTCTGGGTGGAGTCAAAGGACTTGGATTCAAATCTTGACTCTTCCATTTTCTATCTGTGTGATCTTAGAAAAATCACTTTATCTATCTGGGTTTCACTTAATCTGAAAAAGTGAGGGCATTGGACTTTTTGATTATTATATCCCCACTACATTCCCTTCCAGATCTAAATATATGCTTCTAAGAGATCATTTTCTTGACATAAAGAATAATGACAAAGTCCAATATTTCTACTTATTTCAGAATAGATCTTTCTACAGGTTTTCTTGACTACTTAAGAAACATTAAATAAATGTAGCCCTAGAAGTTCTCACATGTAAACCAGTTAGTCCAAGCTTCTCTGAAGGGCACAGCAGTATCTGAATACTTACCACCAATTGGCACATCTTTTAGTACTTCTTGACGTTCCTCATCAGTAAGTTGTACTCCCATTTTATTGAGGACATCTTCCAGGTAACTGGGATCCATCATCCCGCCTTAGGAAAGATAAGAATGGGAAAGACAGGAAAATGAGAAATATATAATTATTCTGAAATGTGAACAATACCAATTTTTGTATCTGTGTATCATTATCTTTAGTTTTAAAAGTCAACTAATAATATGGCTGGTCCAAGTATTCAGAGAGTCAGCGGGGCAGGGTAGGGGAGAGGGTGGAGATCAGAATGAAAACCTCTTCTCATGACATTCATTGTAGTCTAGAAGACCTAGGCTTTAAATGAACCTGAGATGATCTTACTAACTGTGTGATGCACAGAAAGATACTTAACCTCCTTGAACCTCAGTTTCTTTTCTTGTAAAATGAGGATAACAACTGCAGTATGCAGCCTAAGAAGTCCATTTAGGAAATTTATATATCTGAACATTTTCATTCACAAATGAGAGAAAAAAAAGGTTGATGTGCTAGGTATGCAACTAAAAAAATAATCTAGAAGAGCACTGAAAAAAAACATCAAGAAAACATGAACTCTTCTGCTGGTCAAAGTAATTTCTCCTCTCCTCTTGAGCTAATGAAGCAAGGACAAGATCTTTTAGCTCATGGGTACCTTTAATAGGATGCTTTAAAAAATGTTACTCTTTTTCAGTGACAAGCAATCCTCTAAAGCCCAAGAAATGTTGTTCTAGGGGGAGCAGGGGATTCTGTCTCATTCAATCAGCTCCAAGCCTCTTTTCATAGAAAAGCAGATGCAAAAATATCTTTCACTCTCTGTTTTCTCTCTCTCAAGTCAGAGGGTAACCCAGGTACATCTGAAAGGTTTTTCCTTTCTCAATAGTAGGGGGTACTAAGTAGCAATAACTCAGCAACCCTGAGAGCTTTTCACAAAGCTGCAGGATCCAGCTCTCTTCCAATAAACTTCCAACAATTGTTTCAGTCTTTTCCCAGCTAATTATTTGAGCAATGCCTTCTATTCCTATCAGTAAGTTCCTATCAAAGCAACTGAAATTTCAGTTGTCTTACCTGGAAGTCTGTGTTTTCCACCCTCTGCTTCTTGTGACGCTCAGATTATTCTTCTGCTTCTTATATCCTTTCCTATACCTTCTTTTCTCTGGTTTCATATGCCTCCAAATGCCTTATATCAAACTTTTCATTGAAAGTATCATGGTGCAAGGCCACATTGCTGTATTCTATTCTACATTTGAGAATTTCTGCGATTCTAAAGCAATTCTTTTTCATAGTATATCAATATATTTGTTAGATTTCATAATTTTCTCAATGAGTTCAATACTTTCAGGACCTTTGAAAAATATAAATCTCCCAAACATTTTTTGAGAAGTGAATGAAGTCTGATGCTCTGATCTTATAAGCTCATCTGGACTTCTTCTGACAATGGTTTTGGTAGCTCCTTGGATGTAAAAGGGAGTTTCATCAGGAAAAATTATCTTTTTTTTCAATCGCCCATAAAATCTATTATAAATCTACTATGAAATCCTCTCACTCTTTTGCTATATAGATGAATTGGTTCATTTAACTGTTTTGTAGTAGGCTTACTTAATTGCAGGATGCTGGGCATAATTATTTTTGCCCAATTTGATTAGCTAAATCATTATGTAAAAGTTTTAAAGTTTTATCTTTATTATGCGATAAATTACTTTTCATCTTTTTCTTTTGCTAACTGTGACTAAGCATTTAAAAATTTCCTTTGCACCAGCCATACTTTGTACTATCTTGCTAATGACAAGTGATTTTTTTATTTCATAGCAATAGCTAGCAGCTGGCTTTTTAAAAATTCAGTCTTCTCATTGTTCTTCCAACTTCAAGAAGCCTATGCTGAATTGTAAAGGAATCACTTAACCATCCCTTCAGCTGCTGGGTCCCTGTGAAGGTCTTTGTTTGTTTTTTAAAGATTAATAGGATGTTTTATAGGAATAGGTTGTCAGTTCTTGGTGCTGTTTTCCACCACACTTTCTGCTACATTTTGGTGTTAACTGATCATATTTTATTGTGTACTTGAACAGCGCATGAAATAATTGACTTCCCTACACCAACAAATGCCGCAACGTCTCTCCAACAGCCATTGCAATGTGTTTTTTATAAATTAATGGCACAGGGCCTTTTCTGGGAAGGGGGGGGGAGTAGAAGAGAATAAACATTTTTATTGTCCCAGGCACTGTGCTAAACACTTTACAAATATTATCTCATTTGATGCTCAAAACAACCCTAGGAGATAGGTGCTATTATTATTAATCCCATTTTACAGTTGAGGAAACTAAGGCTGAGAGAGGTTAAGTCATTTGCTTAAAGTCACACAGTTAGTCAATGTCTGAGGCTGCATTTGAACTCAGGTCTCCCTGACTCCAAGTATTGGCAAAAGGCACCAAAAGGGAAAAGAGACATAGAATGATAGCTTGAGGGGCATGGCAGGGTTTCTATTGCACTGCACTGAGAAAGGTCAGAAAGGAAGAATTAGGGAAGTATAGTAGAAAAGAAATAAAATAAGAGTGACTACCAGCTTGTAATGTAATGAGCTGCTCTATAAAGTAGAGACTAGAAGCAGTCACGTAAAGATGGGAAGGAGGAAAAAGAAATATGGCAGATATTTCTGTCTTATTTTCTGCACAGCTAACAGAAAACAGAAGGAAGAGAGGAAAGGAAGGGTCTCCTTGAGTGGCAGGAGAACAACAGGGGATGTGCTTTGGATGTCTTTAGAAATCACCTGCATAATGTGTAGAGTTGAGATGTGTTTCAGATGTGAAGGATAGAGACCTACTAGCAATGCTTTCTGTGACAGAAGATTGTATGTAATCTCTGTGGGGAAGGAGGATATATTATAAAAATTGCCCAGGAATCAGTCATAATGAATGAAAGGCAGCCTCAGCTGGGGCCAGCCTCAAAGTTGGGGATGAATAGGGAAACGAAACAACTGAGCCAGAAACATTCTCCCACATGAATGTGGGGGAAACTGCCTCAGACTGTAAGAGAAGTGGAGAATAAAGGAGATGGATTTCATGTGGTGATAGGAAAAAAATAAAACAAGGGAAAGGTCTGTTATTATCATGGCACATTGTCTGTGTGACCCTGGGCAAGTAACTTGACTCCTCTGTGCCTCTGCTTTGACATCTATCAAATGAGTCAAATGGACTAGACGACCTCTCACATTCCTCTCAGCTTTAAATGTATGATCCTCTGAAGTGAAGACATTAGAGCTAAATCGGAGGAACAGCACAGAAAAAAGCAGGGAGAAGCTAGTTCTTTCTGAGCAAAGGAAAGGGGGTAGATCTGAGGCTAAAACAATTTAAGGCTGGGGTTATCTTTTGGAGAAATGAGAGAAAATTCAACATAGTATGTTCTTGAAGAATATTCTTCAGCTCTTTTTGGGGGGATTAGGATTGAGGCTTTTTTTTTTTTGGTTCTTTTGTATTCTTGATACTGCTGATAGCTTCAAGTATTCTTGAGTGCTGAGTAACCATAGTTTCATTTTATGTATTAAAAGAGACCAAATTGTAGAATTTCCAAAGAGATTTGGTGTTAAAGGGTATAAGTAAAACTGCAGACAGTCAGGGATCTTTACTAGCCTCAATCTGTCAATCAGCTAGCATTTATTAAGTACCTACTATATACTAGGTAGTCTACTAAATGCTAGGGATACAAAGAAAGGCAAAAATACCCTCCCTACTTTCAAGGAGAGTTCAGTCTAATGGAGAGGCAACATGCAAACACTATGTACAAGCAAGATAGACATTACAGAATAAATCAGGAGTAGTCTCAAAAGAAAGGCACTAAGGTAAAGGAAGATTGGGAAAGGCTTCCTATGGAAGCTGAGACTAGCTGAGACTTAGGGAAGCCCTGGAAGGGTAGGAGGCAGAGAGAGGGAGGGAGCAAAGATTAAATGCTTGCTGGTTGACTGATCAATTGATGAGAGGATAAAAGGAGGAAGGAGACAGAGGAGGGAGAGGGAAAGGTAGAAGACAAGGGAGACTTCTTGGCATGGGGAACAACCAGTGAAAATGTTAAGAGTTGGGAGATGGAGGTTCCTCCTGTGGGAATAATAGCCAGAAGGCCAGTGCTATGAGACTGAAGAAAACATGAGGCAAATAAGGTATAAGAAGCAACTGGAAAGGGAGGAGGCCAGATTGTGAATGGCTTTAAATTTAGAGGACTTTATATTTGATCCTGGAGGTAGCAGGGAACTGCTGGAATTTACTGAGTGGTGTGTGTGTGTGTGTGTGTGTGTGTGTGTTTGAGTGACATGGTCAGATCTTAAGGTTAAGAAGATCAGTTTGACAGCTGAATGGAAGATTGTATTGGGAGACTTAAGGCAGCGAGACCACTGAGCTGCAATACATAGAACAATGGGATTAGCAAAGCAATGACCAGAAAAACAAAAAACACTTAATGTATGTGGGGACTGACATAGATGCATATATTACAGACATGTCTTACATATATGCAAGATAAAAGGCATCAGGATTTCGCTTTCAGAATGCCTTCTCATAACAACAATTTGCTTACCTTTAAAATTCTTCAGAGAATCTATCACTTTATCCAGTTTTATCCTCCCAGAAGCTATACGACAAAGCAGAGTTTGGTCAGAGGCTCACAGAAAAAAAATGGTATAAAGTACTGAAATATGATGAAAAGCAACAGCGGAAATCAGCCATTGTGGGTGATTTCATAATTTTATACTATCTTCCTTCTAGGTGAATATGAAATTGAGGAAAGGAAGAAACTCTATATTAGTTCACCTGTTCCTGTGATGGGACTGCTATGCAACACAGTATTAAAGACTACAGACGCAAGTGGGAAATAGAGGCAGACTCAGCACTCAGCTCCGATAGCATTTTCTAGGCTCTCAAAAAATGGTACTTTGGGATGGGAGTGGTAGAGATTGTGTGTGTGTGTGTGTGTGTGTGTGTGTGTGTGTGTGTACGTGTGTGTACATACATTATATACATATATACACACACACACAAACACCTACACACATATATACATATTTTATTTTTGTTTGCTTTTGTTTAGTTTGGTTTTATTTGGCCTGGTGATTTCACTGATTTAGGGAATTCTGTATGATCCCTTTACCAATGCTGATCTGCAGTTGCCTGGCAACTTAGGGTCTTATAGTACCTGGCACATTGAGGGGCTAAGTGACTTGCCCAACGTCATAGAACCAGTACTGTAAGTGTCCCAGGGAAGATTGTATCAAAGTTTTCCTGACTCTGAGTCCAGCTCTATCCACTATTCTATACTGTGTTGCTCAAGATTCCTTCCTACTTTGATTATTTCTGTGTATTTCAGAAATCTACTGTGAATAATTTTAGAATTGAAAATGATATTTGGTGGTCATTTACTCTAACCTATACCTGGAAAAGAATCCCTACTTTCCCTTCCAAATACTAGAGATGTTGTCATCCTTATAGTCTGTCAAGGCCAGGAAGTGACCACCTCTAGAGGCAGCCCGTTCTACTTCTGGACAGTTCTGATTGTTAGAAAGTTTGTCCTGACCTTAAGTCTAAATTTGTCTCTTTTATGGTTTCCATGAGTTGTGTCCTCTG
Source organism: Pseudochirops corinnae (assembly GCA_028646515.1). Taxonomy (NCBI): domain Eukaryota; kingdom Metazoa; phylum Chordata; class Mammalia; order Diprotodontia; family Pseudocheiridae; genus Pseudochirops; species Pseudochirops corinnae. The sequence goes on from CM053586.1 coordinate 213,853,656, forward strand.
GAGTCAGAAAGGTCAAGTTTATTCTCTTCTTCCATATAATGGACCGTCAAATGCTTGAAAACAGCCATCATGGCCTTCTGGACTCTTCTCCAGGCTGAAGAACTCCAGTTCCCTTCAATGACATGGACTCAAAGTCCTTCACTTTCCTTGTTGGAGTCCTCTGGATCATCTCTAGTTTTTAAAATGTTCTGCTCAAACTGTGGTACCCAGAACTTAACACAATGGTCCAAATGTAGTCTGGCTGGGCCAAAGTAAAATGATATATTCACTCCTTATTCCTGGAAGCTCTACTTCTCTGAATTCAGCTCAGGTTACACCATCACACTACTAATTCATATTGAGCATGCAGTTCACTAAAATCCCCAAGTCCTTTAAAAATAAATTGCTGCCTAACCATGCTTTCTCCATCCTCTACACATGAAGCTCAGTTTTTAAAGCCAACTCTGAAACTTTACATTGTACCCATTGAATTTTATCTTATTGGATTCAGTCAACTGACTTGTCAAGATCTTTTTGGTTCCTGTCTCTGGGACCTGTTGTGTCAGACAGCCCTCCCAGCTTTGTGTGATAAGGAGATGGGATGCACATGCCATCTGTGCCTTAATCCAAATAACTGATTTAAAATGTTACACTGCTGAGGTAGCGTAACAGAACAAAGAGTTCTGGGGTACTCCACTGGAGACTTTCTGTCAAATTGACATTGAACCATTAATAACTAATTTTTGAACCTGGTTATTATTATTATTTTTAATGTACGATAATCTTTAAGAGTTATATTCATAGGAAAAGGAACTTTTACATGTGACATTACAGAGACTCTGTGTTCTACAGATATCACACAACTCATCCAGGGCTCGGTCACAGGTCACCAGCAGGAAAACAAAGAGCTCCACAACTTCCTTGAACCTGGTTATTTAACCAGTTCCAGATCCACTTAAACATATAGTATCTAGTCTACACCTCTACATCTCCTGGTACTTAATACATTTTAGTTTTAGAAAAAATATCACAAGGACCATGAACCTTAGCTCTCAAGAAAGGTACAATGGAAAGTGAAATACTTACCACTCTCTGGGTGGTGTTTTAGTAGTTCTTGAAGTTCGTCTTCAGTCAGATAAATCCCCAAGTCCTTCAGAATGTCATCCAACTGAGAGCAGTTGACCTCATTTCCTCAGGAAAAATATGGACACAATAAACATCTATACTTCCCAAACCCCAAATGTAATGCTTAGCTTCTAAATA
>CM053586.1:213855397-213872586 GCA_028646515.1 Pseudochirops corinnae
TGAATATTATATTGTGATATATTGTGAATGTTTGTCTTGATTTGTAATGGAATAAACAGTGTTCACTATATTGTGTAATCCAAATCCTAAAAGCTGTTCACAGTAGCATTCTTTTGGGAATCTGCTGGTGCATGGCATTACAGTCTCTTTCTCTCTCTTTCTTTCTCTCTCTGTCTCTCTTTTTCTTTCTCTCCCTCTCTCTCTCCCTCTCTCCCTCCCTCTTTCTCTCTTTCTCTCTCTCTCTGTCTCTCTGTCTGTCTCTCTCTGTCCCTCTGTCTCTCTCTCTCTCTTTCTGTCTCTTTCTTTCTTTCTCTCCCTCTCTCTCCCCCCCTCAATCTCTCTCTCTCTCTCCCCTTCTCCTCCTCCTCCCCACTTTCCCTCTACAATGTGTGTGTATGTATACATATTTACAAATATGTTTATGTATCTCAGGTACTAAGGGTTTAGACACAGAATTTTAGTTTTAGTTTTAGTTTAAGAATTTTAGTTTAAGAAAATTTTTTTTTAGTTTAAGAATTTTAGTTTAAGTTTAAGAAATTTTAGTTTAAGAAAAATTGTACATTTGTTCAAATGCTGTTAAAATTCTGGGTTAATTCATTTACTGGGTAAAAGGGACACATTTCACATATTATATTTTTAGTGGGTGGGTAGGTAAACCGCCTTGTACCACTAAGTTTAGCTCCTCTTGTGAATTTCAGGTGAGTGTTATCACCAGAAGATGCTTATTCCTCCAACTTCACAGTATATGCTACTTAGTGATCATAAATCACTTCAAATCTGAATGCCACTACAATCCCTAAACGACTCACATTGAGTAAGGAAGGGTTCATAGGAGAGAACAGAGAGAGGTTAAACTGAGTTGCTAGAGAGTGAGAAATGAAAATTTTCCCAGTGTAAATTTCTTTCCAAATTAGAATTTTAACATTAAAGAACTAGAAATAAATTTTATTGCTGAGGTATCTGATATTCCCAATGTTTGGAATACATCTTATTCTTAATGTAATGACACAATTCTGACTCACCATCATAAAGAGGAATCTTCTTGATATCTTGGGCAGCATTCATAAACTCCTTCAAATTCACCTTCCCATCTTTGGAAAGGTCAGGGACAAGTTCGAATACAGATAAAAAACCATAAAAAGAATGTTAAAAAACCAACAGGTGCCTTTATACTTGTCCTATGTTTCCTAAAATGTGTGTGAATCAGAATATCTGGAAGAATGTTGGTGGTGGGGAGGGCAATGCAAAGGTGGTGGTCATGGGAAGAAAGGAAATGGCACAATTTATTAGAACTCTAATACCCTGAGAGTAACTCAACAGGAAGGTAGAAATAATAATAATAAACAGTGGGCAGATGGTTATATAAAATAATATAATCACCAAACGTAGCACAAAAATGAAATTTAAGATAATGTGATTTCAACTTTTATCCATTTGGAAAGAGAAAGGACTCTGAAGGTTAGTTTACTGATTCATTGAGTCCCCCAATTCAAAGTGCCAAATTATATAAGCAATATATAACAAAAACAGATGTCACCACATCACATTTCAGTAGAGAATCTCAGGATTTCAGAGTTAGAAGGCACCGCAGCAGCCATCTAATCCAACCTTCTCTTAAAAAGGATTCTTTCTCCTATAAAATACCTGACAAGTGGGCATCTAGTTTCTGCCTGAAGACCTCCACCAAGAGGAAATATGCCACCACCTCCTGAGGCAGCCCATTCTCTGTTTGGTGTAGCTGTAATTACTAGTAGCTTTCTCTACCCTGACCTCAAGTCTAAATTTCTCTCTCTGCAACTTCCACCCTTTTGGGCTAAAATTGAAGAAGTCTAACCTAATTCCTCTTCCACAGATTAACCTTTAGATATCTGAAGACAATTATCATGTCCTCTCTGATATTCTTCAAGCTAAACATTCTTGCTTCCTTCAAGCAATCCTCATACGATATGACCTCAATACAAAACCATCCTGGTTGACCTCTTCTGGATGCTCTCCAGTTTGTCAATTTCCTTCTTAAACCTATAATGCCCAGAATTGAACATGACACTCTGTGTGGGTCTAGCCACAACAGAATACAATGGGATAATCACTTCCTTATTTTTCAAAGTTAGGCTTCTCTTAATTCAACCCAAGATGTTGTTAGCTCCTCAGGCTTTCATATCACATTGCCCACTTCTATGGAACTGGAAGTCTACTTACATTGCCTTACCTTTTCCTGACAAACTGATGTCTAACCATGCCTCCTCCTACCTAATACTTGTGAAGTTGATGTTTTGAACCCAACTGTGAGACTTTACATTTTTTCCTTATTGAATTTCATCTTATTGAAGTGTGGTAACTTGTCAAAATTTGAATCTTGACTCTGTCATCCATCATGCTATTCTCACAGCTTTCTGTTATCTTAATTTGTAAATTTAATTAAAGTGAAGCCTAATATTAAGAATCTAAATGTAACATTGTGGAGGGATTCCATTTATTTCAGCTAACCTGAATTTTAGATGAATTAAGGACCTATGTTTATATCTACTCCAATCCCATGCAACTAGGCACACACAAGTATTATTTAAACATTTCATTTTACTCCCACAAACATCATATCTTCATTTGTAGACTGGCTAAGCTACCAATGAAGGCATGCCCCATCTCATTAGCAAAGTTCCCTGAAGAACTCTACAGAGCAATCTGGTATACTCACTTTCAATTGGAATGTGCTGCAGAACTTCCTGAATTTCCTCATCAGGGAGAAGGATATCCATGAGGCCCAGAAGAAATCTCAGTTTTTGAACATCAACCTTATTTTCTTAAAAATTTTTGGGGAGGATGAAAGGAAAGAATAAAAAAAAGAAATTCCTTAAATGATGAAGAAACAGAAAAATGTCTCAACAATCCAAGTAGGCTTAGGGTTTCTGTGTAAGTGAGCTACTCCTATTTAACTCTCTGATTCACCTTTTAGAACTGAGGTGGTCACATGGCTTAAACTGGGTACATTTCAGATAATTTAGCATTCACTGCTTTTCTTGGACATAAAGAAAACAAGCTGGAAAAGGTATCTTTAGCAAAAGATTTTTAATTTAACATTTAATTGTTCAGCCCAGATTTGCTTTTGACTGAAATGTTTATAGAATCAACACAAATTCAAGGGTCCAAAAGTTGATGGATACGTCAACTCAAGGGAATTACATGTTTAATTTTGACAGTGGACCTACTAGAATTCTTTGTCCCAGTTTTTCTCTTTTGGATTCTCTTGCCCCCTTTTCCTTTTTTTTTTTTTTTTTTTTTTTTGTTGTTGTTGCTTAAAGAATAGGTTTGTTGACAATATTTTCACAAAAATTCTAAAGGAAATTCCAAAATTTCTAAACTTAAAATGTTTAAAATTTGTTCTCATTGGCAAAATATCCCTTAACAAAAAGTAAAATTTTACCATGAATGAATGTCAAATTTAACCTTGCTTCATTTCAACATCTTGAATGTTTATTTTTAATTAAACACATCTGCAGTTAGCAATTTTGAAAAAATAAAAAAAATTTACAATGTTTGATTTTCTTTTCTCTCTGGGAGACACTAACCAATGTGCAGTGTTTTTTTGTTTGTTTTTTTTTAACTATCAAACATTCTTAAATATATCCTCTGGCTGCTGTGAACCTGACAGACAAGACAGTCAGTAATAAGTATTCTACAAATATAGAAACTGAGTTAAATTATTCTGGTGTTTTTGTAAAGAAAATTTAAACAGACAAAATCCACAACCTGTGTTTTCCCCCAAATCATTCATAAAGCATACGATAAGTTCTCAGAAATTGCATCAACCCCCTTTTCCTTCTACTTTCTTCCTTATATATTTATTTCTTGCCTGATTTTCCTTTTTCCTCACTTTCTCTACATTGCCATTATTTCACCTCTTCTTTCTCTTACAGGTTTTTATCTGTCTTCAGAAGAGAATTGGAACAGAATTTTAATATTTGGATACCCCTTTGGTAGTTCTAGTGGCAATGGTTTTAGATCCTATTTCAGTATGATTGTTTTCTGTTCACTTTCTTTCTCCTTCTTCTGATTCTATGACTAAGAGAAGTAGGGAGGATCTGCTAGATACACATATGCCACATATTTAGTTAAGTTAATTTTCCTTCAAGAAAAAATTTATAGTAGGGGAAAAAATGAAGCAAATTAGATTTTCAAGTTGTACTTGAGTAAACCAATCTAAACCAGTTAACAAGCATTTACTGGATTGAATCTGTAATGCTACATGCCAATCAAAACAGTTAAAAATGGTTGGCTCCTAAATCAGGTGGAAAGATGCCTATCCTAAAGGAACTTAGCTCATAGTCAACACTTTCTAGTTGTGTAACCATTGGAAAGTCACTTAAGATCATTCATCCTCAGCTTCATCATCAATAAAACAGAGACAATAAAAGTTGGAGGACTTACCTCATGGTATTACTGTAAGGATGTGGTGGGATAATGTATGTAAAGTGTTTCATAAGTCTTGAAAAGTTATACAAATGTCAGTTGTATTATTATTATTACCACACACAGTAGGTGCTTTATGCTTGTGGAATTGCATCTCATAAAGAGTTGGTTATAGTCAGTGACTGCAGCTCCTCTTTCACCCCCTATCCCTGCCCTCCCAGGCCCAAAAAAGAGAGGAACAAAGAAAAGAGCTTTGGAACTGAAAATCTTCCTAGATATAAATTAGGAAGAGAAATGTGGAAAGTGTTGCTTATATCTAAAGCATTGTTCCAGAGGCATAAAGTAAATTTTTACTTTTTTATCGCCTATTCTATGTTTTCACTTACTTTCATATTGGGCTGGGTTTCGTGTATTGAGCACATACGCAATGAATTCCTTTTTGTTCACATCCCCATTTTCTGAAAGAGGAAATATAAGGAATGGGATATTTCATCAATTCTTTTCCAGAATTTCTGAGAAGAATAATCTGGATGAACGTAACTGAAAGTTAAGAATCAATTAGTAATAGCAATATATTAAAACAAAATATTTCTCGATTTGCGGGAATGAGTATCATCTCCAAACGTTGCCCTCATACCTACAACAAATCTTCAAAGATATTGGCTGTATCTCGATGACTTTCTAACTACTGGAGAAGCCATAAAAAAGTGGTTCCTTGGTTTTCAGCATTTTCTAGAGTACTATTTTTCTGAGAATTCAGTGGCAGTGTGGTGGGGCCAGAGATAATTCCTCTAAATCAGCAGTTCTCAATCTGTGGGTCGCGACCCCTTTGGGGGTTGAATGACCCTTTCACAGGGGTCACCTAAGACCACTGGAAAACACATATTTCCCATGGTCTTAGGAATGGAGACACCGCTCCTCTATTGGTCTCCAGGCGGTCCACCCACATGCAGATATGCCCACATATGAGTATTAAAGGGCCGTGCCATTAGGAAGATTGAGAACCACTGCTCTAGATTGAGAAAGCTGATCCTATCCCCCACTCTCCCCAGGACTAGAGTAAATCAGACTCTGCCCTACACTACCAAGTGAGAATTTTGAAACAGGTGAAATCAGTTTAAAAATGAATATCTACAGCTGCCTTAAAGTCAGTTAATATGCAGTCTGAAGAATATATAGAAAGCAGAAAGAATAGTTTTTTTCATTAATTTGGTGATGGTAGGAAGCAGTAAGCTGACTGTATGTATGTGAACCTCACCTTTCTCTTTTTAAAAAAGTAGTAGAATGTAAGCCCCTTGAGGTCCAGCACTACTTTCTTTTTATCTGCAGTACCTAGTGTGGTACTTTGCAAATAGTTTGCTCTTAATAAATGTTTATAAGATAGCTGATGAATTTTTAGTACCAGCCAACACACTACCTCCTTTCCCATTTGGCTGCATGAGTCCTTGTTCAAATGCCTTGTTTTGGGAGCAGCATAAACCACTCAATTCATATGCTCTAAGGATAGCTTTGCTTGATTTACTCATGTTGCATAAGCTGTCGTTAATTTTGGGGGCAGGAAGGAGATTCATGGATGCTTCATACAAGGGGAATGGAGGAAGCAGGAGGATAGATAGTCTGTGATGGTACTCCATATCCTTGCTTCTCCATACTAAAATGTCTCTTCCCAAAGGCAGAAGGACTGAAGGTAAAAGTATTTAGGAAATGGGGGAGAGAAAGAAAACCTACTTGTCTATCAGCCTTTCCAGCACAGTTGTCAATATATTATAATCACTCCACTCTGCATCTGCTACTTGACCTGGTTTCAAGATACCCCCTGGGGGGAGTGTCTCCTAGGATACTCCACCTCCACTTTCCTGCCTTCTTCTGTGCCTACACTGGATTGTAAACTCTTTGAGGACAGGAACTGCCTTTCTCTTTATTAATGACATCTCCAGTTCTTAGCATGGTACCTGGTACATAGTAGACACTTAATAAACATTTACTGGACTGGACTGGATTCTGCCAAGCTCTCTTCAATCAAGTTCACGTTTTCTTATCTGTGTCCTTCCTTAGCACAGTAACTATGATACTCATAATGTCATAAATTATTACCTCAACAACTTTAGGAAGTACATGCCCCAACCCTTCCATATATTTGGCGATAAAATTTTAAGTTATGGAAGCTTAGCATGAATTTTCAAAACCAGAGATACAATTTTATTTTATTTTGCCTAGAATAGAAATTTGAATTCAACAAATGCTATGAGGTGACAGACTTTGGGGTTACAAAGACAAAAGGTGAATGTCTCTGCCCTGAAGAAGCTTGCATTCTCTTGGATGATAAATGCTTTACACAAGCTAAGGGAAATAAGATTGAAGGGCAATGGCTAGCAAAATGACTAAAGAGACTATTATATGAGGCTCTGATCTGAAAAACCTTTTAAACACATGCTTATCCACAAGCTTTCTGACAAAGCTGTAACACGCATATCGACAGAGGATAGGGATACCCAAGGGCTCACCGTCAATCGGAACATGCTTCAGTATCTCTTCGGTTTCTTCCTCGGTTAGGTGGATTCCTGAGTTGTTTAGGAAGGCACGCAATTTCTTGAAATTTACTGAGTCTCCTGAGATATGTTGAAAAAGCAAATACAGAAGTAATATGACTTTTATTCCTCATCAGATGAGCAAAGAATGATAACAAATGTGATGGTATTTTTCTGAAGACATAATTCTTCAGCAGATTATCCCCAGAGCCAATACTCCTCCAGCTCTAACACTAGCTGACAGTTGTCACATTCTACAATTAAGTTATTTAGCTTTGAGAGGCGCTGATGATTTTTGTTCTCTTGCTTTGTCATGTCTGGTTCTTCTGTTATTGTTCTGATTACAATATGCTGACCTTTGACTTGTATATCATGTAAATACTGTATTATCAATGTAATTAGTCTAATTTGAAAAAATTGTACTCCATATCCTAGGTAGCCTGGGGCCTCTCCCATCAGTGTTGTTAAGTCTAGATAACAAGATCCTGGAGGACAGAAACTGTAGTTTATACTTCTTGCAGTAGAATGCTACCTACAATTCAACATATCACAAGAAATTCCTGATTGTGGGGAGAGGGCACCAGTCCCCCATCCCCTTAACTTTTTATCCCTGACCTCTTCCTTGCATATTATGTTTTAGGTTCCTGGAACTACAATGTATTTCCACAAATAAAGGAGTAGTGTGGGATGCTACCATCTGCATGAGTAATACATTGGAGAGGAACACCACAGCAGACACATCTGCTGGCATAGGTTCAGCATTGCTTTGTGTTTGGTGTGGGAATTAAATGGCATGAGACTTTCTTCTGTAGACATTTCACAGGCTCCTCTTACGTAAAACCTCTGTGATATGCTATTTTTAATTTCTCCAGTTCCTTCCTGTTTCAGATGCTTTCCCTTGTCAATAAGGAGGACAGATGAATAAATTCTTTTCTTTTTTCTTTTATTTCCAATTTGAAAAGGTATTTAATTTTATTCATCTGGTTCAACATTCACTGAACATTTATTATCTGGTTGCTCAGAAAGCATTTTCCTGCAATAAAAGGACTTTACAAGGTTGTTCCCATAATACAAAGATGTTGACTATTCCTTAGACTGAACCCATGTAGAAGGAACCTGGGAATGATTTAATTTTGTCTCATTAGCAATGTTGGTGCGGGGGTAGGTGAAGAGGAGAGTGGCAATATTATACTGGCTACCTGGAGGCTGTTGGGGTCTCTGAATTACATTTAGGTTAAAGGAAAAAAAAGAATCTTCTAAGTATAAGGCAGGGGCAAATATGACTTGATGGCAGTTTAACTAAAAAGATCTGGGGATCTTAGTGGACCTCAAGGACCATAGAAGGCCAAGCTGGGGTAGAGCAGCAAAGATAGCTAATGCAATTTATGAAAGCCATGACATCTGATCTTAAAGATGTGATTCTGCTTTCCCCTGTCCTAGTCAGATCACAACTGTTATATCATGCTTAGGTCTGGGTGCCACATCATAGGAAAGAAAAAAATAAACTAATGCATCCAGAGGAGGGCCAAAATGTCAAAGGGCTTTGAGTTCATGACATGTGAAGACTGAAAGAACTGCATATGTTTAAACAAAAGTGAAGACCTGAGGGAACATGGTAGTTATCTTCAAGTATTTTCTGTTCCATGGAAGAGGGATAAAATGTATTCTGCTTGTTTCCAGAGGTCAAAACTGGGCGTGAAACAATAGTAGGAAGTTCCAAAGTGGCAAATCAAAGCGTGACGTAAGCACAAACTTCCTCATGACTGGAGCTCCCTGAAAAATAAATGGGCTGCTGCCTTAGGTGGGAATGGTTTTCCCTCTCACTAGAGGCCTTATCCTGTAAAAGCTTTGAACCAAATTACCTCTGAGGTCCCTCCTTCTAGCTCTGAGATCTCATGACTCAGTAGGTCACTAATCTGCTATGTGCCTAAAAGATGGTGATGGTTAACAGTTCTAAAGACTTTTTTTTTTTTAACTACATTTAGTTTCAATTATCTAATCCTGAATCTATTTCTTAACTAGGTTATAGCTCCTCTATTGAGATAAAGAAACTTAGGTATTCTATTTCAATTTGGATCAAGCAATGTCAGGTGGCCTTAGCACCACCTAATCATGTCATCTGACAACAGACTGGTGTTTTTTACTTTAGTGTTGCCATAGACGGAATATGCAGCTAGTTAGAATTTTCCATAGTGGAAATAGCTACTGGGTGAGAACTCCTTTGGGGGATGCTTTAAAAAAACATATTATTCTTAAAAGGGAAGAGTTGAATAGAGTAGACAGCAAAAATTCTTTAAGCCACCTTAGCTAAAGTCTTCTTACCTTCAAGTTGAGAGTATTTCTGATTATATTGCACTGAATTCATAAATTTGTTCAAATCCACTTTTCCATCATCTGAAAGATAAAGTTCAATTCAGTTGTTAAAAAATAAAAAAAAATAGGTTTTTGGATTTAGATGTATCTATACTAGATGTGGGAATAATAATAATAGCTAGCATTTTATTATTCCCTTACATATGTATATACATATATATTAGTATACAATAATTCTGATGGGCACCCAATTGGCTTCCAGTTTTTTGTCACAACAAAAGTGCTCTAAGTATTTTTGTGCATATGGATCCTTTACCTTTTTCTTTGATCTCTTTGGGGCCGAAGTCTAGTAGTGGTATAACTAGGTCAAGGGGTGTGCATAGGTTAGTGACATTTTTGGGTATAGTTTTTTGATGCTGAAATGAATTTTTTATTCAGAAAACTGATTTTAAGAATTGTAGGGTCAATTCAGAACTCCACCAACAATGCATTAGTTTGTCTGTCCTTCCATGGTCTCTCAAACAATTGTCATTTTCCTTTTTTTGTCATATTTGCCAATAAGGTGGTTATGAGGGAGAACATCAGAGTTCCTTTAGCTAATTTTTCTCTCGTTAGTGGTTTGGAGCACATATGGTTGTTGACAACTTGGATTTTCCCCTTGAGAACTGCCTGTTCATACACTTTGACCATTCCTCAACTGAAGAATTCATCTTGTTCTTATATATTTGTATCAATCCTAGGATAACAGACTTGTGTCAAAGAAATTTCCTGCAGAGATTTTTTCACAGTTAATCACTTCCCTTACAATTCTAACTGTATTGATTTTGTTGGGCAAAAAATTTTCATTTGGAGAATGGTTGTATATAAATGATGATATGTGAATGTAACAGAATATTATAGCACCAAAAGAAATGTTGAATGGAACATATTCAGAGAAACCTGAGAGGACTTTTATCAATTGATATTAGTTAGCAGAACCAGGAGAACAATTTATACAATGATTACAATCTTGTTAATGAAAACATCTTTGAACATCTAGGATAACACTGATGGTTGGAATATGGAAGATTAGGTGATGCAACTGACAGAAATAATGAAGTTGGGGTGGCTAGGTGGTGCAGTGAACAGAGCACCAGCCCTGGAGTCAGGAAGACCTGAGTTCATATCTGGCCTCAGACACTTGACACACTTACTAGCCATGTGACTTTGGGCAAGTCACTTAACCCCAATTGCCCTCCAAAAAAAAAAGCAAAAAAAAAAAAAAAGAAAGAATGAAGTCAAAAAGAGGAATAGGTTTAGGAAGAAAGATGATCAGCTTGATTTTGGACATTTTGGTCCACTGTTGGGCCATCTAGGTGGAGATGTTCTACAGAAAGTTTGGAAATGTAGGTCTGGAATTCTAGACAAAGGTTAGAACTGGATAGAAGTCATATGCATAGAAGGGACTTTGAAGGAGAGTAAACATAAAGAAAAGAGAAAAGTGTTTAAGGTCAAAACTTGGGGGGAACAGTCACTTCAAAGGGTTAGGAAGGCAGTCATTGTAGGAGAGAGAGCAGGAATGGTATCTTGAAGTCCAAAGGAAGAGAGAGTTCCAGTAGAGGGGATGATCAGTGAACAAACATTTGTCAAGCATTTACCATTTTCATTGCTATAGGAAGGTCAAAGAGGATTAGGACTAAATATACTGGATTTAGCAATTAGGAAATTGCCATGTGATCCAGGGTAAATAATTTAATCTCACAGTGTTCTATACAATTCCCTAGGACTAGAAGTTGGAAAGAAGATACTGACTTACACTTATAGAAGGAATTATTTCACCAGGAGCTCCCTACACCATTGAAATTATAGACCCGATCTCAATCCCTAATTAGGAAATTATGACTTCTGAGGGAGTGGTTTCAGTAAAGTGATGGGGATAGAAGAAGGTTAAGAGAATTTAAGATGGGGTGGGGAACCTGTGGCCTCAAGGCCACATGTGGACCTCTTCTAGGTCCTCAAGCGTGGCCCTTTGAATACAAACTCCACAGAACAAATCCTCTTAATAAAAGAATTTGTTCTGTAAAACTTGCACTCAGTCAAAAGGCTGTACCCAAGGTCCTAGAAGGCCACATGTGGTCAAGGCCATAGGTTCCTCATCCCTGGAAATAAGAGATGATAAAGAAGAGGAGGTATCAGAAGCAGATTGCTTTTCTGAGAAGTTTTGCTATGAAAGCAGACCAGAAGGTAAGAGTTGATGAGTACAACACCTTTTATTTTATTTTACTTTTCTTCATTCTATTTTTTAAAGGATTAGGAATATTTCAGCATGTTTGTAAGGAAATGGGAAAGGACCAATGGGGAACGAAAAACTGAAGATGCATGAGGGCAGGGATGATAGCCAGAATAAAATCCAGGGTTCTTGCTTGAATCTGGGATTGCCTTAGAAGTCTGGAGATACCATAAGTGGATCAGGTGGTATCTACACAGTACCCACCAATGATATAATATAATAGTGATAAGGATTCTAGAACCAAGGCTCTCATTTAGTACTTGTATTTCACTACTTGAACAGTATCCAAAAAGTTTCTTCAGGATGGTTTTCACCTCCCCGATTCCATTCCGGGTAATTCCCATTTACTATCTGGGGTTAAGGTATGGCCCACCCCCTTCCAACTTGGCAAGTGTCACATGACAAAGTCACTGCAAATTGGAACACAATTCGATGAATCATGTAAGAAATAAACACAGAATTAGCTATTTGTGTCTTTCCCTTTTTCTCCTTAAGAAGAATTAAATTAGAAAAATGAATGAATTGTTTTTAGTCTTCACTAACCAACTCAGTTACTACTGATTTGTATAATTTTTTTTTGGTAAAAATAAGATCCATTTCCTAACCACGAGGCCCCTAAGCAAAAGGAGGCATTGCTTAGAAAGAAAACTAGGTAGAGAAACTCTAATACCAATTATGATTATTTCCATATCTTTTCTAAATTAAAAAAACCCCTCAAATGGTGACCAAACAGTTCAAGACGCTATATGGAATACTTACCGCCTACTGTGACAAGCTTCATTGACTTCTGGATCTCTTCTGGAGTCAAATGCATACCCATGCTATCCAGAATGGCACTCAAGTTTGCAACATCAATCATATTATCTAAAATGGGGAAAGTATGAATAATTTATGAAATGCCCAATGTACATCTTACTGAATTAGAACACTCTAGATTTTAGATGTTACTATTAAATAATTGGTTGTAGGCTTGATATTTTAACGTACATTGTATTTTATTGAAACTGGGTCTCTCTCTCTTGTTCAGACTGGAAGTACAGTAGCCACTCATGGGCCATCACCCACTGCGTAGAAGCCTTAACCTTTCTGTTTCTGACCTGAACTGTTGCTCCTCCTTAGGTAGCTTGGTGGCCCCTGGATTCTGGGGGCTTACCATATTTAATATTGATACTGAACTTAGCAAAGATACCCAATGGACTTTTAGCCCTACTATGGCTCAGAAATTCAGAGCCCAAATGATTGATCCATTAGCTTCTGCAGCCTTGAGTAGAAGGAATTACAGATATGTGCCACCACGCCAAACTAAAATATGTTTTAAATCAAGGGAAATCTCTGTCTGATGGACAGGTAATCTAAATTTCAGCTTTTATAAAAAATGAAGGGATTGTACTAGATAATCTCTTGGGTTCCTTCTAGATCTAAAAATCCTAAGTGATGGTTTATCTGTATCTATCTATATTTTGTTACTTACCTAGCCCATCTTGTAACATATAGTGTATAGTGCTATGTATAGATTCTACTTTTTAGTAACATAATTAACTAGATTTTAAATATTCAGTTTAATCAAAAGACATGTTCTCTGCTATGTCTCCTCAACAACTGTTTTGAAATTACTCTTATAAATCAGGGGGAAAAAAAACCCTTTGAACTCTTAAAAGGAAATTACTATACCTTAGATAACTCACTCTTGAATAACTTTTACTATTTCTTTACTTAGAACCATAAAAAAATTATGCAAGTCTTAAGAGTTGGAAGACAATTTAAAAGTTATCTTGTCTAGTCCTCCACATCATAAGAATCATTTTCTACCGCATCCTTGGCAGTTTATTATTTAACCTTTGGTTACTTCCAATAGTGAATGATTCATTATTTCATGAGTCAATTTATCACATTTAGAGCTCTAATTATTTGTAAGTTTTTTTTCCACTCTAGATAAAATCTACCTATTAATAATTTCGACTCATTTATTCTAGCTCTGTCCTCTGGAGAAATGGAAATAAATCTTTTTATATGGCATGCCTTCAAATATTTGAAGAAAGCTATCATGTCCCTCTTAGGGGTAGCTAGGTAGCACATTTAATAGAGTGCCAGGACTAAAGTCAGGAAGACTCATCTTCCTGAGTTCAAATCTGGCCTTAGATACTTACTAGCTGTGGGACCCTGGCAAAGTCACTTATCCCCATTGGTCCCAGTTTTCTCATCTGTAAAATGAGCTGGAGAAATATATGGCAAACTACTTTGGTACCTTTGCAAAGAAAACCCCAAATGGGGTCATGAAGAGCTGGAGATGACTGAAAAATGACTGAATAATTGATCACATCCCCTAAGTCTCCTCTTCCCTAGGTTATACAACCTTGGTCCTTCAGTGGTTTCTAATAAGGAAGGACATGTATTTTAAACATCTTAGCACCTTGCTGCCCAACTGTGAATGCTTTCTTGTATGTCAATAAACTTTTTTTTATGTCAATAAACTTTTTTTTTTGAGGGGGGAAGGCACGGCAATTGGGGTTAAGTGACTTGTCCAAGGTCAAAGCCCAAAGATCCAAGCATGGGAAAAGCAAGAGAATCCTGCCTCAGTGCCAGCAAAGAGATCCTTGCAATCCCCCTCTGAGCAGCTGCTTGATTCCCCCCACAGCCTGTGGGCCAAGAGCTCTGGAAACAGCTGCTGGAACTAGGGCCAGACCAAGCTCCTCTCTCACTCTGGTCTGACAGACCTCTCCTACTGACTTTCTAAGTTGTCTCTGGTGTTTGTGGGTTGAGAAATCTGGAAACTGCCACAGCTGCCAGTCATTCAAGGATTCACTGAAGCCTGCTCTGGGTTTGCTGGGGTCCAGTCTTTGCTGGTGTGTTTGGAGCTGGACTGCGCTCCTCTCCCAGCCTGGTCCCAGACTTTTCCTGCCAACATTGCAGGTTGTCTTGGGCTAGAAATCTGTTTCACTCCATTATTTTGTGGGTTCTGCTGCACTAGAAGGAGGGGTTTGGGGAAGATCTCAACCAAGTTCCTGCTTTTACTCCACCATCTTGGTCTATAGCACATTTTGGAGGCCCCAAACCTTTATGTTCAGACATTTTTCTTATCTAATCTAAATCTTCCTTTCAGAGCCATAACTACTTTGAGGTGAATGAGGCTTTGTCCCAGGACACTGACACGGGCAGAGGGCAAGACTGTGCATGTGCTTCCTCCCTACAGTGACAATCGTCCACATTCCCACATCCTGAGGTTCCCTCCTCCAGTCCATACAACCATGCAGAGCAGATGCTCTCAGGTTGCCAGGATCCCACTGCATGGCACCTTTGTCTCAGGGTCCACATTCTCTCCATCCCTCTGGGGGTGAAGGTTTTATCCTAGGGAATAGTCTGTCCCCTCTTCTTGTGTGACTGGATATCTGGTCGTGCATTCTCCTTTGTTTGGTGGTCTTATCCCTTGATTGGCAATAATTCCTAGTTACAGCTGTCCTTCTGAAAGCAATTTAGGACTAATTCTTCTTGATTCCTCTTCATCATTAATAGAGGTCAATTTCAATTGCTGATCATTACCAATAAACCATTTCTTTATATTTTCTTTGTTACCTGAAATTATGAATATGTACACGAAGCACTAGAAAGTTCTGTCATCACCTATGAAACCTAAGACTATTCACTAAGTCATCAGGTTCCTTAAGTCATCATCTTATATTCATTAGGAAATTTTAACTTACTTTCATCTTGGACCAAGGACTTCATCTTAGACACAAGTTGCATGAATTTTTGTAAATCCACATTCTCACCCTCTGTAAAAAAACAAATATTTTTCAGAGAACATGGAAAAAATGAATGTTAAAATATACTAGGAAGGCAAGTAACAGTAGCATAACCCGGACCATGCAACCAAAAGTCCCTAAATGAGGGAAAATTTCCATCTTATGTTCAAGGATACACAATGAACCTCTGCTACTCCTAACAACCCATGACACCAAAAAACTGTATAGTGACCCAGAAGTTGGCACTGGGGTGATGAGTCCCCAATCCAGTCAACCAAGAGCTAAAGAAGCTACTCTCAGGAGACATTACACACGGAGGATCAGTCTACTCAAAATCTCACGCCACATTAACAAAAATTTAATTAATGGAACCGCTATGCCAAATGGGAGGTTGAGGTTGCTCTGAATTCTGTTTCTTGACATCATTCTGCTTTGAGTAAAACTATTTCTGGAAGGATATTTTCTGGTAATGGAAGAGAGGGGAGTCTGCTTCAGGCAAGGGTTGGATACTGCGACCACCGCCACTCTTTCATCCAGTAGAGAGGCTTCATTTTCTAACTCCAACTTCATGGGAGTTGTGTCAGCCCTCCATTGTATCCTATTTAGTACCACTTCTGAAGTACTTTACCACTGTCCACTAATATTTCCTGTATCTGGACTTCATATCATCCTTCCATAGACTCTCCAAATCATTTTTGCCCACTGTATCTCTAGACCTCATCTTAGTTTCTTCCCCCATTTCCACCCTCTATCAATCTCTACAGAAGCATTGATGATATCCTAACATTTTTCCTTAAAGTATCCATCTATCCATCTATAAACATCCCTTGATGTTTATGTTATAGTAGGGACTTCCTAAATACTTATTACTAGATTGAGTGAAAGGTATGGGAATGGTGTTTATGCCCCAAAGTCTGGATTTTGATTAAGACGACATATTTCAATTTCTTACCCTTCAAAGGTACAATCTTCAGGATGTTGTCAAGCTCTTTGGGTGTTAAATGAATCCCCATGTTCGTTATAATGGTGTCGAGGTGCTTAACAGGAACTTCATTATTCCTGATGGAGGTAAGGATGTCCAAGGGATGTTCTATCTCTGTAGGTAGGAAAAAAAGATGTCTGATGTTGTGAGCTAATAAAACAACTACTACTTCTATGCTGAGTCAGTTTCTTAATTAAAAAAAAAATCTACAAACCACCTGACATCTCAAAACAAACAAAAATCCTGAGTAGAACTGAAGGGAAGAGTGGCACTGCTTTTTATGTAATACCAGTGAACTGGAGTAACTACAGGGAGTCATGTAAAAGAGCCAGTATTTGAACCCAGGTCCTCTGACCTCAGATCCAGGGCTCTTGCATCTTTAATTACTCTGAGTACAGTAATGAAATGCCTCATATCTCTATTTCCTGGGCTGTCTTCATCTAACATAAGCTTCAGGAACATTATAAGAGCTCTGGATTTGGAGTCAGAAGTCCTGGGTTGAATCCTGACTTTACTATTTAATTATATATTGAATATATTATTCCACCTTCAATATATTAATTATATATAGAACCACTTTCACTTCTGGGTCTCAGTGTCCTTATCCATAAAATAAGTGGAATTGGACTAGATATTTTTAAGATCCCTCCCAGTCAGAAAACTTATAAAATAATATTAAAATATTAATTAATGTTAAAGTAATATCAATATTTGAAAGCATGATTAAATATTTATTATTATTATTAAAGTAAAATTAAAATTCTTAAAAATTAAATTAATTAATAATTAAAATTAAATTAATTTAATTTAAAAATTAAAAATTTTAAAAATTAATTTAAAAAATTAATTTAAAAAAATTTTAAAAATTTTTAAAAATTAATTAAAAATGATTTAAAAAAATTAAATTTTTTTATTCTTGACAAAAATGAAAGTTGTTATTGTCATACTTA
>CM053586.1:213873086-213892676 GCA_028646515.1 Pseudochirops corinnae
TTTATTCTTGACAAAAATGAAAGTTGTTATTGTCATACTTAAAACACTTATCCCATAGTATTACAGCTCTTAAACTTTACAGATAGCATTTTCTGAACTAAAAACTTTCTGTGCATAGGGAGACACACAAATCACAGAGAGGAATTTCACACAGAGGGCAATGGAGAGTCACAATGTTATGTATGAGTAGGTTGGAACACATAACCAATGAGCAAATTTATGGAAGAAAAGAAGACAAGAAGAAACAATGAGTTGGCCATGTGTTAAGGGAAGAGGATGATGATACGCAGATAGCCTGAGTATTCTCTGGGTATGCTCATGATGTCAGGAGAAGAGGAGAAAGACCTTCAGAATACCGCAGAGACCTCTTATGGTGCTTTAAAATGTCTAAGATGAAATTGCATAGGATCACAAAGCAAAACTATACTGATATACAGTTAACAAAGAACCCAAATAACAAAACAAAACAAAATCAGTTCATAGAGAGTGGATTAAGAATATCTGCCCTATGAGAAGCTAAATAATCTCCAAATGTTTCATATTCAAAGTTATTTCAGTAATTTTAAATATCTCAACTCCAGAAGTAGTCATTGGGGAAATGAAGCTATAAACCCTTATAACTTCTTTCCTTAGAATGCATTTTTAACATCTAAAGAGAGGTTTATAACACCAGAAAAATGTACACATATTTTTCCCAGAAAATTTTAAAAATTCACAAAACTCTTGTATCAAATTTTTTGCTTACCTGAAGCTTTAGTAAAAAATTTAGTTGTTTTCAATGCTGACATACACTTTTTAAATTCGACCTTCCCATCCTCTGAAAATAAAAACCAAAGGGATGAACGGTTTCATTAACTGGACAAAATAATGGCATCAAAGTGTCTACTGCCCACTGCATCTTCATCTCTGCAGCTCAGTCCTCCACATCTACTTCTGCTATGTAACTCTGAGATTGACTTTGGAAAAGACTCTGAATTATAGTACAGTGCAGGGGAAAGGCAATGCATTTGGAGTCAGAAGAACTGGGTTTGAATTGTGGCCCTAACATTTACTCCCTATGTGATCAAGACATTTAACCTCCCTTAGTGTTTCAAGTTTCTCCATCTATAAAATGAAGGGATTGAAATCTATAATCTTATGACTTTTAAAGTTCCTCCTGGCTCTCAATTTATTATTTCATGATGTCTTCTATGATCCCTGCACTATTCAGTGACAGGGCAGAAGGCCTTGTCAATAGGTACATTTTTTTTTTAAGTAATTTGACTTGTCTAGCTTAATAGTTATGGACTAAGAGAGGGGCAATGAGAAATGTGTGGATCCCACACATAACGTCTTCCTCTTCTGTAAATTTCATTGCCTGATTGCTAGAGTACTGGGCTTTGAGTCAAGAAGATCTGAGTTCAAAGTTGGCTTCAGACACTTACTAGCTGTGTGATCCTGGTAAGTCACTTAATCTCTGTCTATCTCAGTTCCCTCAATGTAAAATCGGACAGCACAGTGGACCTGGAATCAGGAAGATTTGAGTTCAAATATAGCCTCAGACACTTACTAGCTGGGTGACTTTGGGCAAATCACTTGACCTGTCTGCTTCAGTTTCCTCATCTATAAAATGAGCTAGGGAAGGAAATGGTTAAACCACTCTAGGATCTTTGCCAAGAAAACCTCGAAAGCGGTCATGAAGAATTAGACACAATTGAATATGACTCAACAACAAAAAAATTGCATTTACCTCTCAGGGTTGTTGGGAATCAAATGAGATAATTTTTGTAAAGTGCCTGGCACAGGGCGGATGCTTAATAAATATGTATTCCCAAGGTTATAGGACAGCTCCAAAAGACTCATGATCGAAGGAGATATCCACATCCAGAGGAGGAGATGCAGAGTCTGGGTGCAGATTGAAACAAACTACTTGCTTTGTTTCTTTTTCTTGTTTTGTTCTGTTTCTCTTCCCCACTGATCATTCCATCAGTTACAATCCTTCTTTACAACCTGACTAATAATTAATGGGAAGATATCTGTAGATCCTATATCCGCATACATGCCGCCATGATAGGGGAGGGGGAAGAGGGAGGGGGAGAAAATCTGAAACTCAAGGGACTGTGGAACTGAATGTTATAAACTAAAAGTAAATAAACCAATTTATTAAAAAAAAGAAAGAAAATGTGTATTCCCTTTTTCCTTTCCCTTCCCAATCTTATATTTACTCCTTTAAGTTTGTTTAATTTGCAATCACCACATGTACAGGGTTCATGCAAAGACAACCTTACATACAGCAAGAAGAACAGTATAAATCAACTTCATATTTAAAAGGAGGTGATTTAACTGGACTATATAGTTGAATAGAAGCCATGTGAACAGACATGAACTTTTCTCTAGATATGGGAGTTGCATAAAGTCCAGGACTAATTTATGTATTTGTTTTATAAATATTTGAGAATCTATGGTTGCAGGGTACCAAGCTAAGCATTATAGGGTGGGGGGAATGTAGAGAAATGAATAAGAAACCCTTCCTTTGAAAGAGAGAAATAAAATTGATCTCCCTGTGATATTCAGGATGAGGGTTTTTTTAGAATTGGTTTAGACTGCCTACTGAAATTGATTCCAATATAAAAGAGATTGCCCAAATCAGATTGATTTGGGAAATTTAAGTGGTTGTGGGCCTTATGGTCTGGACCAGGTTTGTGTTTATTATTTATGTGACCAGAAGAAATTATTAATAATCAGGAGGCAGGGCATGTGACAGAAAAAAATCCAAACCATTCTGAATTCAGAGGCCTGGTTTCAAATGAGATCTCTCATGCTTGCTACACGTGTGACCTTGGGCAAGTAACTTAGTCCCTCTTTGTGCCTCAGTTTCCTCACCTGGAAAATGAGGGGGTTGAACTAGACAGCCTCTTAGGATCCCTTCTTGCTTTTCATCTAAGATTCTCTGTCAAATGGGGTAAAGTGGAATGTTGGGACAGCTAGGTGGCACAGTGGATAGAGCGTTGGACATGGAGTCAGGAAGACCCCTCTTACTGAGTATAAATCTGGTCTCATATACTTACAGGATGTGTGATCGTGGACAAGTCACTTAACCCAGTTTGCCTCAGTTTCCTCATTTGTAAAATGAGCTAGAGAAGGAAATGGCAAACCACTCCAGTTTTTCTGCCAAAGAAAACCCTAAATGGGGTCACAACTGAAACAACTGAAAGTTGCATGTTGCACTTTCCAGTTGTCCAGGAGCCCCTGTCACACCCTGTGGTTTCTAGTAATAAAAAGGTTGATTCCCAGTGTTACTTCTCATTCTAACTTGGGTCAATGTGATATAGTAGAAAGAGTGCTAGATCTGGAACCAAGAGGTCCCAATTGAAACTTGGACTTTGCCACTTACTAGCCATTTGACCTTGGACTAGTCACTGCCTTTCACTTTCACTGCCCTCTCAACTTCCTCATCTATAAAATGAAAGGCTAGCACTCTCTTTCTGAATACATGAGAACAGGTTTTACTGTCATATGTAAAGTACTTTGAAAACCTTAAAGTGATATGTAAATGCTTACTATGATTATTTCAGTAAAATCTTTTTTTCCACTTGAGATAAATGAATTGGGGGAATGGGACCACTCACCACTAACAGGGCCAGTTTTTACTGTTTCCTGGAGATCTTGCTCTGGTACACTAATCCCAATGCCCTTCAGCACTGATTGTAAATCATTGACATCAACGTCCTTCTCCGTGATTGTTTTGAGAGAAGTGACCATCTGATCTCGTTCTAGAAAGGGGAATAAATGCTACTGTTTTAAATACCCATAACAATTTCAGAAAATTACTTAAAATTTTACTTTCAAAAACAAAATAAAAAAAAAATTTTAAATCACTTTAAAAACAGCTCAAAAGATTCTGTTAAAACATTGTACTTACTGAACACCTTTTGCTTAATGATTACATGGTAGACCAAAACACCCCGAATACCTGCCAGTCTTGAGGGCAGGCATGAATTAAGGAAAAAAACAAATGAAGTAAACCCCAGACAGCCTCAGAAAAGGTCAAGGAGGAGTCTGTTTTTGCCATCTCTTCCAGTCTCTGCTTTACCAGTTCTGTTCAAGAGTCCCTGTTTCACTTTGTTCTTGAGATGTCCTGTTTCCCCTCTTCCTATTCAAATTGTTCTTAGCCTATAAAGTGCTCCTTAAATCTCTCACCTGCATGATAAAGTTTTCTCACCGTTGTGACTCTGACCCACATTGATCTTCCCCTATTCCAGCTAACTTACAGCACTTATCTGACAATTAGCTATTAATTAGAGATTGTCTTGTCTTTTAAAATTTATTTTAACTGAATAACTGTTTGTGTCCTTTTAACACTAGAAGAACCAGGTGTGTCCATCGTCAGTTGACATGCAATTTTTAAATAAATTTTTAAACACTTTTTGTAACCTTACTATAATTTTTCCTGCCTGGGCAAATCACTTTAAATAATAATATTTACAATCAGATAATATAATTTTCCTTTGAAATAAAAATGTCCATTTTCTCTAGTATGTACAAAAGCAATTAATTAGTTGACATCTTGGTCCTTTGAGGTATTCTTAGCAAAAGGAATTAAACACACGATGCAAAACATTTCAGTATAAAATGTCCATAGTCAACAAGCATTTATTAAGCACCAGCTATCTGACAGAGGGTCAGGTAGGTGGTGCAGTGGAAAGGGTGCTGGGCCTAGAGTCCTGGGAAGGGTCATCTTCCTGAATTCAAATCTGGCCTCAGACACTTACTAGCTGTGAGACCCAGGGCAAGTCACTTAACCCTATTTTGCCTCAGTTTCCTCATCAGTAAAATAAACTAGACAAGGAAATGGTAACCCACTCCCGTACCTTTGACAAGAAAATTCCAAATGGAGAGGTGAAGAACTGGCAGGATTGAAATGATTGAACAACAACAGTTAATATCATGCATTTTCTACTACTTCCTCCCATAATCTGCATTGATCACTGTCTATGCACGTTAAGGATAATGAGCCTAGTAATTCTGGCAATGACCTGGCCCTGAATTACCATCGTAAATCCCTTTGTTCAATAATAACAGTCATAAGAATAATTATTACTACTACTATTAGTAGTAATAATGATAATAATGTGATTTTAAAAATCTTTTTTGATGAAACTCAGAAATTGTCTCAGCACAAGTGACTATCCTGCTATCATTTTTAAAAAATTTAATGTTCTGGGGATTTCTCTATAACCATATAATATAACTGATGTTTTTGGAAGTTGAATAAAAGTACTGGAATATGAGCTTTTGTTTGTAGTGTCATTGAAAGTTTCTTTGGGACTATTGCAGGAGCAGATAGGATGATGGTGATGATATTAATATTAATCATTATTATAACAAATGATAATAGTAGTGCTAATTGTCATTAGCACTATCTGCTATACAGTCCTGCTCTTATATATTCTGATTTTCTCATCTTTGAGCTATTGAAAGGGGGATCCAAGTTCAGGGATGATGTGGTACAGAACTGAGTACTTTAATAATTGAGTAATACAGAAGCTGTATTACTGTACATCTTTCTCCGATGAATTAAAAAAGCAAACAAACAACTTTTTAGTCTACAGACTCCACAGGCCATCTTTAAACAGTGTCTGTTATTTTTTTCCCAGTATTTATATATTTTCCCAGTATTTACATTTTCCTTATTTGACTTCTCCTTTGTAATTTTAAGTTGTATGCAAAATATTTTTTCCTTACTCACCTTTAGAATCTGAAAGTCTCTGTACGCTGTTTAATGCCCACAAAGCCTCTTTGACAGAGACATTTCCACTTTCTACAAAGACAGGAAAATATGAAGAGATTGATCAAAATAGATCAGTGGCAATACAAAGACAGTTAAAAATCTGGCCTCAGACTACCTTTCCAGCCTACTCATTTCAACAAGGCAAAATGTGCCTTGAATGTATTTTATGCTTTTTTTTTAAATCTTTGATCTTTTGTTCATGCTATTTCTAGTGAAAGAGGAGCTGGATTTGGAGTCAGAAGGCCTACATGCAAATCTCAGTCCCCTCATTTACTACCTCTGTGGCCTTAGGCAGGTCACTTAATCTCTGGCCTCAGTTTTCTCAAATGTAAAATGCATTGCACTAGATGATCTCTAAGGTTCTTTCTGGCTCAGGTCTGTGGCCTACGATTTAGGATTGTTGTGAAGATAAAATGAGGTGGTGTCTGGGATGCTCTCCCTCATCATCTACAACCTGTAGAATCTCTGTTTCTTTTAAGATTCAGCTTATACACCAGTTCTTCCAAGAAGCATTTCCTGGTATCCATTGCTGATAGGGCTTTCCCTTCTAGGGCTACCTTCCATCAATCCCAGGAGTTTCATATCTGGGTTGCATGAAATTATTTCTATTTTTTAATATACTTGGTTTCCTTTGTAATCCTATGAATTTTATTGTATGCATTAAAAACATCATTAGGAGAAGGGGTTCATAGTTTTCATCAGACTGCCAACGGGTTCCATTACACAAAAAAGGTTAAAAATCTCTGATCTCTTCTGTATCTCTTCTGTATATATATATGTAGGTGTGCGTGTGTGTGTGTGTGTTGTATCCCATTAGAATGTAAAGTTACTTGACAGCAGAGATTACTTTTTCTTTGCTTAATTTTCCCACCATTTATCATGGTGCTAGGTCTCTAATAGGTGCTTAATAGATGTTTAATAATTGACTGACTATATGTGAAGCACTTTGCAAAACCTTAAAGCATTATACAAATAAGACCTATGATAATAACGGGTACCCTGTGTCCTATCTTCTAAAAGGCAGCTAAAATACTTCCTCTCTTTCATTAGGCCTTTCTAAGCTACTCCAACCCACACTGATCTCTCTCTTCTTTGAACTACTAAACCATCTGTGTCTGTGCCCTTCATTCACCAATTAATCATGTATATGTCTCATATTAGAGGCAGCTAGGCGGCACTGCAGTGGATAGAGTGGTTTGTCTAGAGTCAGGAAGACTCCTCTTCCTGAGTTCAAATCTGGCCTCAGACACTTACTAGCTGTGTGACCCTGGGCAAGTCACTTAACCCTGTTTGTCTCAGTTTCCTCATCTGTAAAATGTGCTGGAGAAAGAAATGGCAAACCATTCTAGTGTTTCTGCCAAGAAAACTCCAAATAGGGTCAGAAGTGATTGAAAACAACCGAACAAAAAAATGTCTTATATCGTTGTTTTAAATGGTTATTTAAATTTATATATTCTGATGTCTCATCCTTTCAAGTGGATTGCAAATTCCTTGAGGGTAAGAACTATCTCCTAGTCTTTTCTTTTTAAATATAAAAATGTTCTTTTGCCCATGCCCATGAGAGATCCTCATAAAAATGTCAACGGATAATACATAGTATATGTTGATTTCATGAAGTAGTAAAATTAAAATCAGATTGAAATTAGATAAACAAGTTAATAACAGATATTACATAGATTATAGAAAACTTAGATCACCTTCTAAAAGCTTCAAGACAATTTTTTTCTCTATTCCTTTCTCAGATTATACAATATAGCTCAGCTTGACTTTAATCATTTCAGAGATCATTTTAGATTTTTTCATTGCACAGCAAATGATCCAGAAATGCTTTTGATTGAACCAGCAGCCGATATTACTTATTATTTGAGATGTGATGATAAAGTAAAAGTATGATGATAAAGATCAGATTGACTGAAAGGCACACAAAAATAAGTTTTATTACTTTAGAGGCATCTCAGTACAGTGGGAGTTGGATCTGAAGGCAGATGTCCTGCCTTTAAAATTCTGCCTCTGATACGACAGTCACTCACTCTCCCTCAAGTCTCAGTCTCCTCATCTGCAAAATGAGAGGTGAGACTAGATGCCCTCTAAGAAATCTATAACCGAAAGTTATAACTTAGGTGACATAAATTTTTTAAAAAGTTCCCACTTATAAAGAATTTCTACTTAAATAAGCTAGTACTTTTCTCCCCTTTGGAGAATGGAGAGTTGACTTTAGTCAGGAAGAACCCCCTTGCAATGGAGACAGTGGGAATCTGACATGTTTAATCACTTTTAGAAAAAACATAAAAAGAATCACAGTCCTGTCTTTCACTTAGGAAAAGCAATGCACCATGAAACACTTACCATCAACAGACACTCTTCGCAATATATCCTTGACAACTTCAGGTTCTACGTCAAGATTGAGATCATCGAACAAGGTTTTCAAGTCATCAGCAGGAATCTTCCTATCTTTTTGCAAGCTCAGATCATCAAGGGCCCTTTTCGTGGCTGGATATAATCAAAGATTCCAAAAGGCAGTGAATGTTTAATTTTCAAAATATACTTAGTTTTAATAAATCACCAAATCCTTTCCTAGATTATGCAATGTGGCTCAGCTGAACTCCAACAATGTGAGAGACCATTTTAGCAAGAAAGCATTTTTTTTAACATTCTCCTGAAAAAAAATATCATACTTGTAATTTTGATTGTTCTATAGACTTGTGCAAATGTGGGACAATGGAAAAGGCAATGAATACAAAGTTAGAGGAGCTGGTCTCAAATCCTGACTCTACCACATACTACCTTTGTGACCTTTGGCCAGCCACTTAATCACTGTAGGCCTCAGTTCCTTCTCTATAAAATAAGAGGGTTAGACTAGATATTTTTTTATAGATCTAAATTCATTATCCCATGAATTAACACTATCTCTACCAATACCAAAACTACTATGAATCTTTAAAATGCAGTGAATCAACCCCAAGAAATTACTTTGCCTTCATTTCATGTATATTTTGTATTTATTCATTTGTGTACATGTCACATCCTCCAGCAGAATGTAAGCCTCTTTAAAAAAAAAAGTAAGCCTCTTGAAGGCAAGGGCCATTTTGTTTTTGTCTTTGTATCCCCAGTACCTAGCACCTTATAAATGCTTGTGAGATTGGTTTTTTATCTCAGTGATGCCAAAGAAAGAGCTTGATGGATTTTCTTCATGGAATTGACTAAAATGAGTAAAACTCATTAGAATCAACTAAAATTGTTTTAATGCTGTCACACTCACTATGGCCATCTCACATAAAATTTATACTTCAAAATTTAGCCTTTTTCATGTGTTGTTTATTTATATTGATTTTTCCCCTCTGCTTCCTTTCCTTTTTTTTTCCTGTCTCTAAAAATATCACTTATTATATGGAATGGCTCTCTGGGAGGAGGAGGGAGAGAGGTACTGGGAGAAATTATGATGATCACAAAACAAAATCAATTAAAAACCTACTTGAAAGAAAAAGAAATCCTGAATCATAGAGCTGGAAGAAATTTCATTGCCAAACCCTGAGGACCTTCATAGTTCACATTTGTCAATATAAAAAAAAAAACCCAACCAACCCTAGGGATACAAGGATAAAGAGATGTGTAATCAACCTTACAGAGAGTCCACCTGTGTCCATATCCTTGAACAGCTACTGCTGTCTAGAAACAGTAAGGCTAAGGTTACATAAATCAGCACCAAAAATCTTTGGGAGCTGGTAATATATCTGATCAATCACTTCTCCCAGCTTTGCTTGGCAATTACTACAAGAAATGGATTTTTTTTTGCATCTACAGAAGAAAGCTAGTCTTGTGCCAGGTACAGTATCCCCACAGGACCTAACAGTTCTTTCTAACCTGTCAGTGTTGTTCTTCCCTCCCATCCCCACTCCCCACTTCCAGTTTTCAAATTAGGCATTGATCCAAGGGAGATGAATCATGTCTTTAGTGCTCCTGGAATGGTGAGGAACCCTGGTAAAGGCCCTTTTGTTCTGTCTCTCTGTGGGTTACAGGAAGGAGTCAGAGGGACATATCCAGTGATACTAGCCTTGATGATGTTTCTTAAATAAGACTCTCCATATTTCAGCTCTGGGCATTTTCACTGGTTGTTTTCCATTCATGGAATACCTTATCTTATCTCTGCCTTCTGGCTTCCCAGGCATCCTCCAAGTTCTAACTAAAATCCTATCTTCTACAGGAAGTCTTTCCCAACACCTCTTAATTCTAGTGCCTCCTTCAGCTTAATTATTCCCCCTACTCCCCCAACACAGCTTGTTTGTATATATTTGCTTCCTTATTGTCTCTTCTTTTAGCTTGTAAGCTCCTTGAGGAGAGGGACTGTTTTTTACCTCTTTTTGTATCTCCAGTGCTTAGCACAGTGCCTGGTACACTGTAGGCACTTAAATGAATATTTACTAATTGACATCTATGCTATCTCACTGGGAAATTTCATCAAGTCCCATTGGTTTAATTATCATCTCTATGCAAATAATTTTCAGATCTCTTTATATAGCCACAAATTCTGTTCTGATCTCCAGTCTCACAGCATGAATTGCTTATTAGACATTTCAAACTAGCTATTATCGTAGAGACCTCAAGTCAACATGTCCAAAACAGAACTAATTATTGTTCCCCCTAGACTCTTCCCTTTTCCCAACTTTGCCGTAACTATTGAGAGCACCACCATCCTCACAGTTACCCAGGCTTACAACCTTGGTGGCATCTTTGACTCTACATTCACACTGACCATATCATATACTCCATCTGTTACCAAGCCTTGCTGTTTCTACCTCCACAACATCTGCCATATACATCCTCTTTTTTCCACTCACCCAGCCACCACTCTGGTGCAAGCCCCTGATACCTTAGGCATAGACTACTGCAACAGCTTTCTGGTTAGTCTTTTTGCCTCAAGTCTCTAACCACTCAAATCCCCTGTTATTAAAGTGATCTTCTCAAAGCACAGAGTTAATCATGTCACTATATTAAAATCAATCAACTCTAGTGCTCCATATTACTTTCAGGATTCAAATATAGAATCCTCAGTTTGGCTTTTAAAGACATTCATAGACTGGCCTTTTTATACCTTTCCTATTTTCTTATACTTTACTCTTCTTTACATACTCTAAAGTCCAGCAAGACTGGACTTCTGGCTGTTTCTTGAACAAGGACCTCTGCGTCACAAATTCAAACCTTTTAACTGTTTATCTTCCATGCCTGGAATGCTCTCCCTCCTCTAGACACTTCTGGTTTCCTACAGGACTTGCCTTAAATTCTGTCTTCTCCATGAGGCCTTTCCTAGTTCTCCACCCCCTCCCCTAATTCCTAATGTCTTCTCTCTAAGAGTATTTCATATTTATCCTGTATATGTCTTGGATTTATATTTACATAGCTGTGTGCATGCTGTCTCTTCCTTTAGAAATTGAGCTCCTTAGGAACAGGGGCCATTTTTCACCTTTCTTTATATCCCCACAATACCTGGCACATTGTAAGCACTTAATAACTAAATGCTGCCTAGCACACCTCCAAGGGACCAGGCTCTGTGTTGGATGGTAGGAATACAAATTCAAAAAATGAAACAATGCCTCCTATCCAAGAGTCTGCATTCTATTAGGGAGCCAGCAAGTATATCCATGTCCATAAAAAGTAGAAATATAAAAAAAGAATCAAGTCTAGGTAGGAAAGAAGAGAGGGTGAAGTATGCTATGTAGAAACCAATGATTTTTTTCACCTTTCGGCACAGTGCAAGCTGGAGTATACAGTACATTCTATAAAAGCATAATAAATTATCTGCAAAATAAGACATAAAAATATAAACTCCAAATGGCAATCAATCACTGAGAAGGATTACTTGGTAATTCTGTATAACTAGACATTCATGAATCTTTTATTTTAAATGCTTTATTAAAAGCTTAACAAATCTAGTCACTCTGAGTTAATTTCAGAGGAAAACATATCATGATAACCTCTGTCATTCTCTTTAGAAGATCCTCATTAGGATTCCTTTTTTTGTGCATTCATTGTCATTCACTTTTAAAACACTTAACGCAATTTTTAAAAATTCTGAACTTATACATGAGAGGAGGATGGTGGAAGGTAGGAGTGAGGGGAAGAGAGAGAGGAAGAGGGAGAGAGAAAAAAAAACATCCTACATTTGCACATTCATTCTCATTTCTCTTGTTACATGGTCAGGGTTAATATTTATACATATTCACCAATGAGAATCTGAAGTTTAGCCTGGTGGTTTATGCCTGTCTGGTAAGGATGGTTTAATAAAATAAAACTAATAAAATTCATGGCTGTACCTCTGTAGCCAAAGCCTGGAAATAGAGAGCTTGAATGACTTTGTTAAAATTGACAAAAAGATTTTTAATAGCATTTCTGTTAAAGATTATGCTGTCAATGTTCAAAATACTTGCTCTGTGCTTCTCAGTGATATTCCATTGCCAGAGTAAGTATGTCTACTTGTAAAACACATTCTAGAGTGCTGTAACTCATTTGTCTATTCACTCACCTTTCCGTTTCTCAATTAGGTCTTCTTCAGTGTGCAGAGGCTTCTTATCTACAAAGGAAAATTTGATTATACATAAAATGCAATAACACTCATAAAATGAAAAGTGTGAAAGAAAATCAACTGATTAGGAATATTAGCATGAGAATGAAGAAAGATATACAATTGGTTTAAAACACTTTGCCCTATGTTTTTCCTCAGGAGCAAGAGTAATGTTCTTGAATATATTAATTTAACTGTATGGAAAATATTATATATTTTTCTTAGATCTGACCCTAAGTAAAGAGTAGTTGACTTTTGTAAATATATTCTATTTCGGGGGGTAGAGAAGCAGAGGCAATCAATGATGTATAAATTTCAGTTAAGAAAATAAAGTATGCATCAGAGCATTTAACACTTATGTACTCAGATGCCCAGAGGTGAATACAGGTTCCCCTCTGAGTACAAGGCCACTTATTTCCTAGCCAATAGAGTATACTCCATCCTTTTATCTTGCCTCAGAGTCTACCATTGACTCACATGACCATCTGACACATACAAAACACTCTCATACTCAAAATGGCCCCTTCTAGTCTCAACTTCTCTCCCATCTCTGCTAGCGGCCACTGCTCCTCTTCAGGAATGACTTCACTAAAGGTCTGACTGAACTGCTCACCAATGTAGTGTGCTGTCTGCCCGTGTCCATCAACGGCTTTTGCCCTAGATGAAAAAATTTCTAATGTAAAATCTATTTCTACCTACTTAAAATCTCTGAAATGCAGACATATGCAATCATACAAATGTACAGTAAAACGAGGTCTCCCATTAAGGTCAGCCCAAGCTGCTATGGTAAAAATTTCCACTATCAAGAGAAGTTCTACTTGACACTGTCTTGAGTGATTTTTTTTTTTTTGGTTGTATAATGCAAAGGTTGCTCAGGGTTGACTTTTAGTTCACCAAAAGATATCTCATCTTTTCTGAGCTTACTGTCAGCTCTGGTTACTTTATGCAATTCTATAAATACAAGAAGAAAGGCAAACAGATGATGAAGTTGGAGCAGACCCTGTATCAGACTTTTATTACTGATAGAACTGTGAAGGGCTAGGGAGTGGTCACGTCTCTGCTTTAGGCTAAGTGCATGCCTGCTCTAGCCCTGTGTCTTTTTTTTTCTATTAAAAATGTATTACTGATACACTTTCTTTTTTTCAGCACCATCATTTCTTACTGATTCTAGGATTCCCATCTATGCCAGTAAAACCTTTCTTTATAACCAAGTCAAACAAAACAAACACCTTAGCTGTATCTGAAAATGCATGTATCATTTATTACATGACTCTAGACCACTACTTCTTGGTTGAGATAGCTCGAGATTTTAAAAGATATGCATACAGAGAAGGATAATTTTTTGAAAAAATGATTTAAAAGTTTATATTTAGAAAAAAAACTAGCAATGGTATGCCATGGGAAGACATTAGAAATTTTCCAAACAAATACAGAAGTAAAGCAAAAATGCCCTCTTCCCCCTACTATTACTTGATATGGTTCTAGAAATGCTAGTGGTGGCAATAAGTACAGAGAGAGAAATGTAAAACTTAAATATAAGCAAGGAGGACACAAAATGGTCCCTATTTGCTGATGATAAGATGGTTTATCAAAATACTTAGAAACTGAAACAATTAGCAGCTCCAATAAAGAAGCAAGATATAAGATTTACTAAAAAATCAATACCTTTTCCTTCTAGGAATGAATAAAGTCCAGGAAGAAATAGTAGAATGGGAACTTTTATTGAAAATAATCACAAAATACATAAAATATATGGGTCATCACTAAGTACACCCAAGACTTGTACAGCTCAATTATAAAATGCTGTATAAGAAATAAAGAACAACTTAACCGAAGGGATATTCAGTGCTTACTGATGAGTTGTGTCAAAATTTTTTAAAATGATAATTTACACTATACTAATAAAATTACTAAGGGGATGCTTTGTAGGGTTAGGAAAAATAACAAAATCTGTTTGGAAGACAAAAGATCTGGAATCCCAAGAGAAACAATGAAATAAGGTAGCTACAAAGAGATGATAGCAATTTTTAACTTTACTATACAATAAAGTAACAATCAAAACTAGTTGGTCCTGGTTAAAATATAGAAAGTTGTTTGGTAGAACAGAGTAGATAAAGAACAGTCAGAAACAACTGGATTCAGTAACTCAATAGTTCAATAAACCCACAAACAAATTGCTTGGGAGTTACTCCAAATTTGATGAGAATTGTTAGTAAAAGTAGAAAATAGTTAGGCAGAAATTATGTTTGGATTAGAGGTTTTTTAACCTTTTTTTGTACTATGGGCCTCTCTGGCAGTCAAGTGAAGTCTACAGACCACTTCTCAAAATAATAATGCTATTGTTCTAAATTCTTAATTGAAAGAAATGCTAGGTTTGAATTAGAGGTTAAGAAAACTAAATATGTAATTTTTTCCCATCCAAGTTCATGGGCCCTCTGAAATCTATCCATGGGTTCTCTAGGTGTATATCTGTGGACCCAAGGTCAAGAACCCTTGGTTTAGAGTCCCAACGGTTCTCAACCTGTGGGTTATGTTCAATGTGTAACAATGGGTATATGCTCATTCACTGAAGTGGTTACAGAATGGATTCGTGGTCAAATACAGATTGGCCTAAATAGCCTCTGAGGTCTTTGTCCAGCTCTTAGATTCTTGTAATTTTGTGACTGGTTCTCCTTGAACAAGAATCACTGACTATACTTACCTCCAGTTTTTGGTATGGTTCTACCCAATATGTCAAGTTTTTCTTTTAAAGATATCTTTTCATCTGGAAATGAAAAAGAGATTGAAGTTCATTAAGGTCAAGGACAGCATAGTGAATTTCTCCGTATCCTTCCTACTTGAGACCAGTGAACCGTTGTACCCATAGTAGGTGTTCAGAAATACTAATGACACTACAAAGCAGCTATAGTCATTGATTAGGCTTTCTTTCTCCGAGATGTTCTAAAGAGTAAAAAAGGAAGAAACAGAAAACAAAATAAGTGGACATAATTTGTTCCTACAAGACTTCTTGCTTGTCAAAAGGAGGTGAAGTGCAGAAATATTGTGTTTTCTGCACTTTTATTTTCATGTTATTCCCACTGCATATTGTATCACAAGAAAAAAAGCCTGAACATAAAGAAAATGGTTGATGCATAAAGCAAAGAAGCTCAGCCCAAGTTTTCCTGAAGTTAAAGGCCCTAGAAACCCATCACTATAAATCTCAACTCACAAAACTATCAATCATTTCATAGCAAGAAATCTTTTAGTATATTTTCATAATCACTACTTTCCTCAACTCTTCTAGAAGCAGCTAAGCCCTTCAATTCCTCCTTCCTAACCTCAGCAAATTAAGATTTTGAATATTTCTGTACCACTTGTTACAGATACCCTCACCTCTTCACCCCTTAGTGTTGCATTTTCTTACTTCATCCTTAAATTCAACCAAAGCTGATATCTTTCCCTACTTTGGCCCCTTTAGAAAGCCTTAGTTAACCTCTCCTTAGAGTATCCTGACATTCCTAAAAAAAGTTATATAAGTATAAATGAGACATTACTCAAATGGTAGAACTAGTACCAAGCCAAAAGCATAAAGAAGTCCCAAGAATTTCTGACCTACTCATAATAGCAAAATTTTATTTAGTCCCAGCTAATTTAATATACACATTCATTTGGATATGGTCTGAAAATTAAAGATTGTGGTTCACTCTAGCAAGCTTATGGGAGGGAATGGGAATGTATAAGATGAGCCAGAGGAATGGGGTTAAGATCTACAATATTGAAGGGAATACCCATCTCAGTGAAGTCACAGAATTATTCAATGCTATGTTTAATACTATGGTGGTAGCAGTGGTGGTGGGTGGATGTTAGGGAGATTTTTAAACTTCCTTAGGGGATTTATTTTCAAATCGTATAGCACTCAATCTGAATCACTGAGTTAACCTTAAACATCTCTCAAAGCTGGGGATCCATAAGGGATCTCACTGTATTTTCACTGACTCTTCCTAATGCCTGGAACGCTCTCCTCCTTCCTCATTTCTGCCTCTGGGCTTCCTTATCTTTCTTCAAGTTATAGATAAAATCCTACCATCTACATTAAACTTTTCCTGATCTCTCTCTACTGTAGCGTTTCATCTTGGCTGATTATTTCCAATTTATCCTGTATATAGTTTGGACATAATTGTTCGTATATTGTCCTCCCACCAGATTATGAAATCCTTGAGAGTAAGGACTGTCTTTTGGCATTCTTTTCGCATATACCCAGCACTTAGCACAGTGACTGGAATCTAAGATACTTAATCAATGTTTATTAACTAAGTGATTCTACCTTTCAAAGCCCTATTTAAGTTCTTTTTTCTTCCATGAAACTTTCCCAAATTACTCTAGTCCCAAATTCCTTTTTTTAAACTCACAGCATTTGCTGATCCCATCATCTGATGGGCAATTAACCATTTACTGTCTCATACTAGCTCCAATTGTCACCTTATGTAGTTATTTAACTTTTCTTCTTTTCTTTTCTTTAAGGTGGGCCCTGACTCCCCTCCTAGATTTTAAGTTCTATGAAGATTAGACTAAAATATTATAAAATTGTGTATGCTAGGCAACCTCTGGAAAAGATCTTTTAAATTGTACCAGTGTTCCATAAAATTTGATTATTTGGATGAATGCATAAAAAAAATCAGCAAGGGAACAAAAAAAAAGCAATCAAAATTCCCAGTTACACATTTAAGACAATTTATCACATAGTAGATATTAAATGTTTGTTTTTGAATTAAATTGAACATGGAGTTTGGGTGGAATCCCCATAATAAGCTGAAGTCATGCATATGAAAAGTAATGTGGGTACCAAAAGCAAGAATAGAAAGTTGCATTTTTCCCATTTTGGATACTTACCTAGATAAATACTTACCTAGGATATCAGGGTGTTTTTCACTCAGACACAATGTCTTAACAAAATCCTTTAGATTAACTGCTCCCTTTTCTACAGAAAGGGAAAAATACAATTCAGATATTCCAGTGAAGAGATGAACTCATAAAGCCAGTTCTATAATCATCTATGACACACCTACTGTAGACCAGATAACTAAAATTGTTTCTCATAAGCATCTCTGATAGACACTCCCTCTCTCTCTTTTGATTTGTCATATTTATTAAATACTTGATATTTTTTCGATATTTCGATGAATCTATGATTTTATTGCTGTGAATAAACCCTCCAATGATGTGAGGAATAACATATCCATGCTTCTTTATATGGCCAATCATTTATATAATGACAATAAAATAATTTCTAATTTTACAGCAGTGATTTCATGAAGCAGGTGATACTACACGGCTCAAATTTACTTTTTTGTTAAATAATATTTTATTTTTTCCCAATTACATGTAAAAACAATTTTTAACATTCATTTTTAAAAATTTTGAGTTCCAAATTCTCTTCTTCTGTCCAACTCCTCCCCAACCTTCACCCCCTGGCCCAACCGCACCTGGACCAGCAATTTATTTTTGTTATCATTATTTTTGTTATGTCATTTTTCATATCCTGTTTCATGGCATTTGGGTAGAAATGGTCCTGGAACATTTTTATTCTATTTTTTTAATGTTTAACTTTCGGCATGCTATTATATACCCAGATGTGAAATTATTACCTTTTGTAACCGAATAGAAATTGGTTCAACTTTTGTAGGCTCTCTGAAAGCAATGTTAGAACCAACTCCAGTAGCAGAAAGGATGAATGACAGAAATGATTTGTATTTCATTTTGTTCCCATGTGGTTTTGATTTCACAGGTCTCCACATTTGGAAATATTTTCATTCCATATAGTTTAGACATTGTAAGTATTTGATGAGGGTCGGGACTTCCCTGATACACACTGTTCATGTGACCTTGGGCAGTCATTTAACCTTCAGTCTCAGTTTCTTTATCTATAAAATGGGCATAATAATAGCACCTGCATCACAGGGTTGTTGTGAGGATTAAATGAGATAGCATATATAAAGCACTATATGAATACAAAGTGCTATGAAAATGCTAGTTAATATTATGATTGCTCTGAGCTGGTCAGAAATACATTGTTGTTGTGATTTGGAGCTGATAGGGCCATTGACAAAGAGCAGTATGAAGCCCAAGCCTATATGTAAAAAGACCTCTCTGGATTTTTTTTCTTTATAATATGGTATTAACTCATAATAAAAGTAGTTATGTCTTCAGTCCATTTCATGACATTTGTGGCTTGTCTAATTTAGTGATTATGTAAAACATTTCATGGTTCAGATTTATTAAACAGAAGCATTTTTAAAAGGTAGAGTAGTAGAATGTTCTAATGTATTTTGCTTTCTTTTGATGCTAAAAGGTGAAAGTGTATCATATTGCTCTCCTCCACATCAATATGGTCATCATGATGGTTTTGAATATGGCCCATCTATACCTCTCTAGTTTTTAGAGTCACAGAGCAGTTTTATTACACTGGTTTTGATGCTGATCCAATTAGCAACCAAACTGGTTAGTGTTTTAGGATTCCTGCCAGGACTTCATACATTCTGTGGCTTAGGTCATACAGAGTCTCTATCCCTGCTGGCCATCCATCACCTGGCAGGATAAGGTACCAGACACTGAGGTCCTTTCTCAAACCAAGCTTCCGAGCATTCAAATTCTATTGCAGAGAACACAACTCCTAGGGGCTAGCCATGTTCGAATGCCAAATGTACACTTGCCAAAAAGACTATTTTATGGAGTACTCACACAGGGCAAGTGCTCTCTCATGGTGGCCAGAAAAAGTGATACAAGGACATTCTCAAGCTCACTCTTAAGAACTTCGGAATTGATTATGTGACATGGGGGACACCAGCATAGGACCATCCCACATGGTATGCCTCCATCAGAGAAGGTGTTATGCTCTATGAGCAAAGCAGAATTGAAGTAGCTCAGAAGAAATGCAAAATGTGCAGATTTGAGGAATCCACCCCAACTGTTCACATGGACTATTTGTATTCAACCTGTTGTAGAGCATTCTGAGCTCATGGTCAGATCAGCCACAGTCAGATATACTATAACTTGACCCTAACATAGCGATGTCATTTTGGTCCTCTTGGAGAACAAAGGACAACAAGCACTGTTGGTGTTCCATTACTATGTTGTTTATTGTGGTCTCCTCCCTAACCTGCACATACAACATGGATGATAGATTGGACATTGTTGCTGATGATGTCATCATCATCTTTATTAGATTGTAAGCTTCCTGAGGGCAAGGATTATCTTTTGTCTCTTTTTGTATCCCAGCATTTAGCAC
>CM053586.1:213893176-213917991 GCA_028646515.1 Pseudochirops corinnae
AGAAGGGCCGTAACCAATGAGTGATCACTGGGAAAAGAAAAAAAAAAAAAAAAAAAAAAAAAGCAAAACCAGACATGAAAGAGAACGATAACGAGTTTTGCTTCAGTCTCCATTTAAACTATAGTCTTTCTATATCTTTCTCTGAGTTTAGGTATCGGAATGATGTTTTCTTAACCATGGATGGAGTACATTTACTGAGAGTCAGAAAGCCTGTATTTGATTTAACTGAAAGGGATTTGCACTTCAAATAGGGAAAGAAAGAAAGAATTGCTCCAGTACCATAACTAAGTGAGATATTACAGAACATTGTAGCTGTAAGAATAGCAATGGAGAAGCAGAGTAATTCTTAGGTGAAGAGATTAAAATTGATCCTGTATTATTTTCTTATTGATTCTATTTACAAGTACTTGATTTTGTTCTATAACTACTTAAGTCATGATTCTTTGTCTCCGAACTTAGTTCAGAGCTCAGCTGGCCTCTAATGGGTTAAATTTAGAAATCCATCTATTCTTGCCTCAAGGTATTTAACTATCCTTGGGAAATGAATGAGAAAGCAAAGGAGTTTGAGTCTTATATCTTTACTCCACAAAGCTGTCATTCAAGGATGTTTAGTATATTGCCTGAAAGTCTGGCCCATTATCTCTCACCCGGACTCAAACAAAGAGCACTTCTTAGTCTCAGGGGAGAAGAAGGGGAGGGTCATTGCTAGCCCCCATTACCCAATTTCCAACCAATCATGTTGTTTCCTGTACCTCAGCTCGGTAACCAAACATGTTGTCATTAATTAATTAATTAATCAATCAGTCAATCAATTAATCCTTAATCCCTGCTTTGTTCTTTGTTCTGTGCTCCCCTAAACCCTATATAAAGAGAATTGTCCTTTTTCTAGACATCTTTGGCACCAATAGAGGCAATCTACTGACATATTTATTGACAGGTAGCATGCCCCGCTAATAAATATTGTCTTTCTGGAAGACCTGCTTCAGTTTACCCTTTTGTTGAATTCAGGTGCAACACAGGAAAAAATATCTGGGAAAAGGCCCAGTATTAATGTTCATGGCCTTATATATCTATCCACAGACAGAATTTGGGTAAAAATTTGGGTAAAAAAATTTGGGTAAAATTTGGGTAAAAAAATGAACTAAAGGTCTTAATCCCACACCTAATAGTGTAATAAAGTCACCTCATAACTAGAATAGAAGTAGAAAAGGTGTACCATATTCAAACTGAATAGATCACAATAATAATTATATATATGTGTATGTATACAATTTATTATCTATTATGTAATTTTATCATATATTAATATATAAATGTATGTATACATTTACATACATATCATCCTTTAAAATTTTCAAATCATTTTATGTGTAGGCTGTGTTGTGTTGGGAAATTTTGCCCATGTTGGGATGTGTGTGTTCACATGAGTCTGTCTAGATGCAGCTCTCAGGGAGGCATGAATAGGTATCTTGAGAATCTCCTGCACCCAACCCTTCTCCAATGGAGGTTTTAATTACTTCCAGGAGGGGAAGGAGGAGGTTGGAACCAGAGGTTGGCCATTCTTCTTCTCAAAGTAGAGGTGCTAGTCTAGAATTATATTTCCCATAAATTTTTTAAAAACTCCCTTAAATATTGTTAGTTTAGGGAATATAAATTTTAAGTTCAAGCTACATTTTGATTACTATCCCTTTATGGGGAAGGAGTACTCCAAACTATATATATATATATATATAAAAGGTCTGACTCTCTTCCTAGCAAATTCCAGTTCCACAATGAGCCCACATAATGAATAGAGAATAAACCCATTTTTCTAAACTGATAGCAAAAAGAAATCAGAGAAATACATACAGATGAGAATATATATGTATATATGTACATATACATACATATGTATATATATGTATATATATATATATATATATATGTATATTAGACAATAAACAGAGCGAATGACTTCTTCCAATGGGAATGAGATAATTCATCTTAACCAAGAGTGTTTCAGATCTCACCCAATGGGAAACTCCCCCAAATCTCTAGTGTAGTAAGTTGGGGACAGATTGAGCTCCTCTACATGTCAGCTTCTTCCCAGAGTCTTTCTCTCTGTCCTGGGACCTGAGAAAGTATAGAACCACACCTTTTCTCTCTCAAAGCTGAAAGCTTAAAGACCAGGATCTCTCTCTACCCAAGCCCTCACATAAATGGGGAACTCTGGGAAATCAATCTTCACCAGTGAGGGGAATCTTATGCAAATGGCTTTTGAGCCACAAGTTAGATTCATAAATTATCTCATCAGAACCTCATAGCAACCCTTTGAGATAAGTAATACAGGTATTATGGTCCCCATTTTTCCAGATAAAGGAACTAAGGGTCAGAAAGGGTAAGTGATTTGTCCATGGTCACATAAAATTAAAAATTGTCAGAGCTAGGATTTGAACACATGTTCCTGACTCTGAATTCAGCACTCTATTCACATTACTGTGCTGTATGAAAAGGGATGAGAGAAGCTATGTTTCTGTGAGGAGATTCATGGTAAGGGATATTTGAGTGAGAATAAGCAGAGGGGGAAAATACAAGATATGGTTGTGTGGAAAAATATTATGGGTCACCATTAATAATAATTGGCACAAACTGGGGCAAGGGCATGTTAGACTACATATGTGAAAACGATCTGGTATTTTAGTGCATTGCAAGCACAACATGGAGAGATGACTGGGCAGCATAGTGGATAGAGCACCAAACCTAGAGTCAGGAATATGTGAGTTCAAATTCAACCTCAGATACTTACCAGCTGTGTGAACTTGGGCAAGTCACTTAACCCTGGTTGCCTCAGTTCCTCATCTGTAAAATGAGCTTGAGAAAGAAATGGCGAACCACTCCAGTATCTTTGCCAAGAAAACCCCAAAGGGGGTCGTGGCTAAAAACAGCAAACAACAACAATACCACTTTCTTATAGCTAGTTACATCTGGAGTACCGTGTATGGTTCTGGGATGGATATTCACAAGCTGGAGACCAGAAATGAACCAGGATGATAAGTAGACTGGAAACCACACCAATGCAAAAAATTGGCTGACAGTACTAGAGACATTTAGCTTTCAGAAGGTAAGATTTAAGGGAGACATGATAATTTTTTCAAAGTTCTTTTCACTAGTTAAAGCATGTCAGTTAGGAAAGGGATTATGTTCTTTTGTTTGCCCCTAACGCCCCTAATAAGTAAAGTGCAGCAGAGATGCAAATCCAGATGCAGTAAATTCCTCATTTCAGGAGGTCTCCAAGTATAGGATGAATAACACCTGTTAGGGGTTCAGTTTACTTCCATAGCAATGAAACAAGATCAGTTGCTTGTTGTAGGCAACAGAGCACAAAGGCTGGAGTACTGAAGACTGGCAAAAGATAATTTTTCTTGACAAAACAGTTTTTTTTCATCCTAGCCCCTCTAAATCATTATGAGACCTATATATAAGTCTGTAAGACCTGGGCATCTTCATCAGACTGTAAAACACTCACTCCTCAAAAAGTAAGTTTTGTCCCTATTGAGAGAATGAACTTAATATACTGAGAACCAGAATTGTTCTGGAACTATAGGAATTCCCAGGTGCAAACAGAATGTGATTTTTTTCAATGCCACATGTCATGAAAAGTTAGGAAATTTTAAGAGGAGGTAAACATATTTCAATGGCCTGAGGAAGTACCTCATTTAAACCCCATTGAAAAAATCTATAGGCTGGTTAATGTGGAAATATATTTTACACGACTTCCTATGTATAATGGATATCACATTTCTTGCCTATTCAATGGATGGGGGAAGGAGTGAAGGAAGGGAGAGAATTTGGAACTGAAAATAAAAATATAATTAAAAAAACTAAAAAAGAACAGAAAAATCTATGGGTTACAATAAAGACTGTCAAAGGTAAACTTAAGATAGCCAATGTGTTAAAAATGTGGTATCATGAGGAAAAATTAAAGAATATATGTGCATCATAGTCTTGCAATCTCAAATTTGGTTTTGTGTGTTTGAATGATCCTTGAAATACCTGATTATACTCCATACTAATAGCCACTGCAATATTTCTAACTGTGACTGTAGCCTAAATAGGACAGATTACATATTAAACATCATTTGGGCATGTAAAAAGTTGAAAGTCTTATTACATATCAATAAATTTAAATTTTACTTGGACCCAAGTAATTTGCAAAGTATTGATGATTCTTCCAAATATTTAATTCTCTGATCTGCCTTCTTACCCAGAGCACCCAAGAACTCATTAGGAAGAAAAAAGATACTGAGGGATTGATGTTACAGAATTAACCTTGCTACTAAAGATCTCCAGATGAGAAATTGGTCTAGGTCTGGAGCCCATGACATTGACCATGAAAGAATTCTCCTAATGTTCCATTTATATCCTCTTGTAGAGCTCTTGTTTTATGAAAATTCATTAGTCATTCTTGCATTGCAAATCCTACTCGTCCTTCAAGACCAAGTTCAAGCCACTTCTGCCCCATTGGGGATTTATAGAAAGATATGAAATGAAAGGGCTGTGGTCTTCACTAGAATCATAGAATTTTAGACTTAGAGCAGGGAAGGCCTCAAAGATCATTGAGTCTAGCCTCTTCATTTTACAGACCAGAAAACTGAGACTGAGAAAGAATGAATGACTTGCCCAGGGTCACATAAGTACTAAGTTTTAGAGGCAGGATGTAAGGGCCCCTTAGAGCTACCTAGATGTCTGACCTCGGTCAGTGTGCCCTTGCTGACAAGGAAAACCTGAGGTGGGTAAGAGGCATGCAGGTGTGTATTCTGCCCCAATGACTGCATGTCAAACACGGGGGCATTGAGTATCCCTGCCTATCAGGACCCTGTTGTTGGGACACCTGACCAAAGGGCAGATGGAAAGGGAATAAAAGGGGCAGGCGAATAAGGCTGAGGGGGCAGCAGCAGCGAGAGGAGATTTGTAAGACAATAAAGACACTTGGCCATTCCACTGAGGTGTGTCGTACTGTTCTGTCCATATACGGAGTTCTAACTCTGAAGAGTCATTGGGGTGACTGAGAGCACCCGCAGGGCCGTCAGGGCGGGTGTGCGCAACTGCGGGGCTACAGTAGGTACTTTGGGGCCCCTGGAATCCCCGAGTCCGGCTGGCCCGGACAGCAGGACTGAAATCCAGGTCTTGCCAACTCCAAATCTAGCACTCTATGCTATGTTTCCTCTCACTGCACAGTGTTCACATGCATCAAATTATATCTTAATCAAAGTAAATCATTTATTGTTAGTTAGCTTTTCGGCATTTACTTTTATTGCACTAATGTTTATGCCTTGGTCTCTCCAATTAGATTTAAGATCTTTGACAGTAGGGAAACTTTCTGGTTCAATTTTATGTGTCCCATAGCAATTAGAAAAATATCTTAATCTGTATTGCTTAAGTAATTACACATACAAAACTTTACTCCCAAGATACCAAAAGATCAGCAAATGGCTGAACATTCTCAATTTATCATTAAAGAACAGACTTGAATTAAAAAAAGTTCTGAAAGTGAGAAAAAATGTGGGCTGCTGGAAACCCTGTATAAAGTTAAATTTAAATATTTTAAACTCCACAAAGCATTCACCAATTCAGGAATGGGGTGAGGGAAAGGCTTAATCACTCCTATTTCAAAATTCATACTCACGTTGGCACTCATGAAATTCTTGTGCTTTAGCCAAAGCCTTCATGAAGGTTTTTAAATCCACTGTGCCATCTTCTATAATAGGAGAAAAAAATATAACTGAGTGGAAACACAAGTAGGTCCCTTAAATTCAAACACACAAGTAATGAATAGAAGACAGAGTAGT
The DNA here is from genome assembly GCA_028646515.1 of Pseudochirops corinnae. Lineage (NCBI taxonomy): Eukaryota > Metazoa > Chordata > Mammalia > Diprotodontia > Pseudocheiridae > Pseudochirops > Pseudochirops corinnae. The sequence goes on from CM053586.1 coordinate 213,899,005, forward strand.
CTGAAACTATGGAGCGGCCAACCTTTCACTTCTCATTCTTCTGTTGTTTTAATCAGGCCCTGGTTAAAAATTTATCCCAGAAACTAACTTGATAATTGCTTCATCCAGGGGTATTGTAAAGCTAAAATGAGATAATAGATGTAAAGTACTTGGCAAACCTTAAAAGTGTTATATAAATTCTAGCTATCATTATTTTTTAAAATTATTGTTAGCCTACAGTTACCAGGCCTCCTTTCTGTTGATGACTTCATTCCCTGAGCCTTCGTCTACTGCAGTGGTTCTCAACCTTCCTAGTGCTGCCACCCTTTCATACTCGTATGTGGGCGTATCTGCATGTGGGTGGACCCACCTGGAGACGGATAGTGGAGCCGTGTCTTGGTTCCTAACACCATTGGAAATATGTGCTTTCCAATGGTCTTGGGCGACCCCTGTGACTCCTGTGAAAGGGTCATTCGACCCCCAAAGGGGACGCGACCCACAGGTTGAGAGCTGCTGCTCTACTGCATTCCTGCTAAATTCAAGCAATGTTTATAGAACAATACAGTGACGTACTGACTCTATGAAAAAAATATAGCATACATAAATTTAATCTGAATTATTAACATTTTCCTAAGTTTAGGCAATCCACAAAACAAAAAATCAAGCCCTGATTTGTATCTATTGATGATTTCTGAGGTCACAATGAAAATTTAGCAATCTGCTGGATTAGACCTGGTTCTAGCAACACATATGACTGCATTCTATGCCCTGAATTTACCATTTCGTTTCAAACCCTTATACTCATTTATAATTCTTTAATATTAAATTCCAGAAGCACAAAATGCCTCAATCACAGAATCAAACTTGACTATGTTAGACAAGTGGAACATTTCACTTAGATGAACTTGATTCAAAATCAAAAGAGTAAACTCCCATCAAATATAGTTCTATTTCCTTTTGAAAGGAAAAAAAATTCACAAAGCACACTTCTTAATTTCACAGAGAAATGTATATGTTATTCTGGTCTCAAATGAAATATTTTCTATTGCGTGTATGTGTATGTAGTCCGCATGGATTCTTCTATTTTTCTGTGGTTTCCCAGGATGGAGTGACAATGTCTGGATCCTGTCTTACATTGTAGTAGTACACTGCAAATAAAAACACCAGGAAGGGGAAGAAACATAAAGCATACAAAATGGCCATCACTGGCAATACCACAGCCTATATCTTGAATAGTGCTTTGAGTTCCATCCTTGTGTTTGATTCCTGGTTTCTTGTTCTCTGAGAAACTTCCTATTACCACACGAATCAAACAAAGTTTCCACTACTTATTGCTCTACAAATCCACAAAGACTTTGATTTCAGACTTATAGCCCATTGCCCACTGCAGAAGATGAATCATGGCCAAGGTAGTTCTGACCTCCTGACATCAGAGACACTACAAAATTGTGTGGACTGTGAAGGTGGTGGGCCAGAAGAGACTATAGTTAAAAACAGAGCTTTCTACTTTAAACATCCATACAAACTCTGACCCTGTGACCTTGGGAGTTCACTTAGTAGAATAGATCATATGAAGACCATCATACGAGAGGCATAGAAGACTGTAGAACTGATGGGAGGAGATTGTACATAAAAGTAGCCCATAATTGATGAAATGAGAAGTGTGTGAACTATCATTCTCAATACCAGAACTGGATTCCTGAATCCTTCTATAAATGACTCCTTTGTGTTTTAAGATTTTGCTTGGCTCTTGATTTTCCATTTTTTAGATATTCCTTCCCTCGCCTCCTCCCCGAACAATCTGATGCATGGAGCTGGCTACTTTATTTTCTTCTATAATTCTTTCACACTTCTTAGATTTCATTGACTCCAGTTCTTGAATCATGCTCTTTACATTATCCCTTATTGAATTGAGCACTTTCCAGTCTTTAACTCCCCTTCAGCAAAGAATTCCCAACAAAAGTTGGTCCAGAAGTTGGAAGACACCATGTTCCTCTGTATTGTCCAAAACTGGACTGGCTACAGCTCTGCCCCTCCTGGACTATTGCATTCTGTCTATATGACCTCAAGTCAATCTGGATCTGAAAATTAGTACATTTATTTGAATACAGAAGCATGTTAAACAGTAAACCAGGAACAGAGATAGTAAAATGAACATGTTTTGCATAGAGAAAGATCCATAGAGAAAGGATCTGCCATATTATTCTGAATTCAAACCCTTGCTGTATTTTAGGGGATTATCAAAATTTCTAGGAATTAGGGTACCAAGCAAATTGAGTTGGTAGGGATTTTAGTAGTCATCTAGTCCAAGCCTAGCCATGAAAGGAAGCTGCATTCTTACATATATGATAAGTAGCTAGTCAGCTTCTGTGGAAAGCTCTGCAGTGAGAAGGAACCTACCTTCTCTCCAGACAGTACACTATACTTTTGGACAATTCTAATTATTAAGAAGTTTCTGTTCACATCAAGAATAAATTTGGCTCTTTACAGTTGGGGCCATGCCTGCCATATAACAACATCCCCTCCACATCATGACTTTCCCCATCGTGATTTAACATATTATGGGTTGGCATAAAAAATTAAATAGAAATTTTTCGGTAATTTTTGTAGAAGCTGCAGATGGCAGACAAAGGCCAGCAGATGACTTAGAAAAAGTTAAGAAACCCAGAAATGCATAAAATGTATGTATGTATAGTATTGTATGACATCAACATATTTTATCTTTTAATACCATAATAATTCATATTTCTTCTCTGGTATAAAGGGAGGGCCAAAAATTTTTACGTGGTTTTTCCAGATGGCAGGGATTCCATGCCCCTAACTCCCACAATGTAGAAGGGATAAGTATACCCTATAACTGAATGATGAATGTTCAGTAGCTTACAGGTAACCACAAAGAAAAGAGATCTCTATAGCAATTGCTTTGAAGAAAAGCAAGTACAAAGTCTTGAGTGCCACACCAACAGAGAAAAACCCTTATTTCATAAGGATTTTCTATAAACTGCACCTAGTTGTCAGCCACTACAAGGGAGAATTCAAATGAGGAAGGGATCTCTCTACTAAAGACAAGAGCACATTGAGATTCTAACACAGTGGTTCTCAGCCTTCCTAATGCTGCGACCCTTTAATACAGTTCCTCATGTTGTGGTGACCCCCAACCATAAAATTATTTTTGTTGCTACTTCATAACTGTAATTTTGCTACTGTTACGAATTGTAATGTAAATATCTGATATGCAGGATGTATTTTCATTGTTACAAATTGAACATAACCCACAAGTTGAGAACTGCTGTTCTAATACTTCATGAACTGATGCATTAGCACATCAGGATAAAGAGCCCCACTTGTGTGAAAGTCAGTGAATTACCTGCTCCTTGGTTTCTTCCTGTCTTCCTCCTCACTCATACTGTATCTTGTCATTCCCTCAACTTCATACTATTCTCTAACCCCTTCCACTGGATCCCTTTCCAGTACAAGCATCACAGACTCGTAAAAAGTAAGATTAATGTGAAAATTACTCCAGCTATACCTCCAATGCTTTACCTTGTGTGTGGATGACTGAAGTTTTAGTTTTGCTAATATGAAAAACAAGCATATACCCCAAGCAAAGAACTCAATAGACAGCCAAAATACTCACCATCAACCTCAATTGCCTTTAATGTTTCTTCAAGCTCCTGCTCAGTTACTTCAACCCCCAAGTTCTCCAGTGTAGATTCCAATTCATCAAGTGTAACTTTTCCATTGATGATACGGCTGACAATATTATTTGTTTGTTTTGTTCCTGCATGTATACACATATCAAAGTGTAAAATATTAAATTGATGAGGCTAAAGAAATAAGCATATCTTGATTTGGAGAATGCATAAGGAATATCTAGAGAAGCAGTATGGAATAAAAAAGTGCTAGCTTTGGAGCTTGGAGACAAGAGAGCCTGGGTTAAAATCTTTCCTCTGACGCTTATTTGTTTACAATCATGGACAAATCACCTAATTTCTCTGAGTCTCAAGTTCTTTATCTGTTATGTGGGAATAACAGTGTCGATGAAGCCTTACTCATGGGGTTGTAGTGAGGCTTAAATTAGAAAATGTATGTAAGATTGCTTTGCAAACTTATACAAATGTCAACATACTACTGTAATTATATTAATGATTATTACTGATTTCCACAGCGGAGTTTTATGGATTTGAAACCTTCCTGAACTAGCCTATTGGACATACCCTTCTGGTCCTTTTCATCTTTCTGTAAGTAGGACCACAAAAAAGCTTTAGGTTTTCCAGGGGTTTCCTGACCCTGAGATTTAGATTAGCATTTAAGAAAGATGCAAGGACAGGTTCTGGTTCCCCCAAAGGAAAATGTGAACCATTCTATGAAGATGTAAAAGTTGTGAGCATTCTGGACCAATATGTTGGTTTAACATATTGGTTAGGTTTAGCATCTAACCAGGCAATTTAAAGAGTGTTTAAAATCTAAAATGAGCCATAGTTTCTGTCCTTGTATTGCCTGGATTCTCACTCCCTTGCTTAGTGTGTCTAGGAACCTAAAAGAGGGGAAAACATAGGAGAAGGAGGGATATCATGGAACTATTAGGACTTCTGCAGACCAAGTGATAATCCTGGCAAAAGCCTCCATGGTCCTAATCTTGCTGTGTCATTTCTCAAGTCTCTGAGATCCTAAGGTTCACTGATGGTAATTCTAGGCAGAAAAAAGGAATCTCAGCTAAAATTTTGCCTTCTGCAATATACCTTCCTGGTCCTCCTTAATTCTAATGCTTTTGCTCTGAGATTATGTCCAATTTATCCCATATGTATCTTGTTTATACATAGTCATTTGCATGTTGTCTCTATGACCATCTTCCACCTCTAGCTCCTTGAGGGGAAGAATTGATTTTTTGTATTTCTTTGCATTTCTAGCCCTTAACACATAGTAGGCATTTAATAAATGCTTGTTGAATTGATAAATCTTTATCAATCTTAATCTGCCAAGGGTTTCTTTCACTTTCCAGGAAGCTATCCATCCCTAACTAGTTAGCTTAGAGAATTCTTAGCCCCTCTGAATCCAAGGCACACGTTATCTCAGGGAGTAAATAACTCTGGGCTTCCTTGTAACATTTCTTATACAGTTATTTTGCAGGACTATTTAATAGACACGAATGTCTATTTGTTTTATCTAATTTTTTGGCTTGTAAATTTCTTGAATCAGAGAATTTGAGCTAGCAGGGATCTTTGCAGTCATCTAGTCCAAGCCAAGCCATGAAAGGAAGCCATATTATAACATATCTGACAAGTAGCTGAGCAGCTTCTGTGAAAAACTCTGCAGTGAGAAGGAACCCGCCTTCTTTCCAGGCAGTCCACTCTACCTTTGGACAATTCTAATTGTTAAAAAGTTCCTTCTCACATCAAGAATCAATTGGACTCTTTACATCTGGGGTCATGCCTGCCATGTATTTGTCTATACAAAGCAACTAACAACCTGACAAATAAAATAACAATCAATAAATATCGGTTGATTGATTATGAAAATATTTAACAAAACAATGCCTTGCACAGTTTGATGCACAAAATCTTACCCAAACAGAAAGTCACTCTTTTTTTACATTCTGTTATTTGGTAAATGGCTAAAAATAAGAAGAAAATAGGGATGGATGGTAGCATTCCAGTAAAGAGTTAAGTGGATATTTGTTAAAAGTTACAAGAAATGCACCAACACAGAAAGAGTAAGTTTTGGTCACTCCTCTTTTGAAATTCATACTCACGTATCGCCTCCTTTGATTCCTGCTGTTTAGCCAAATTGTCAACAAAGCTCTTTAAATTTATAGCTCCATCTGCTAAAAGAAAAAAAGAACAAACAAATAAATGTCCAGTGAAACATGACCAGGTCTTATTAAAAATCAGATCTACAAAGTGAAGGGGAAAGCGTAGACTAACTTCCACCTATTTCCTTGTGTTTTATATCACATTGAAACTAAACGGTTGCCTCAGAAACTAATATGAGCATTGCTTCCTCCCTACTCCATTGATTTAACAAAAATTTAATTACATTTTTTTGCACTGGGGAATTTCAGAAGTGGAAGAAACAAAGAGCACAGGTGCAAACTGCTCTTTATTTAAATAAGTAATATAATTAAAATGAAAAAGCTGCATGATGACCCTAACTAGAGATGAGAGGAATGATTATAGAATGGAAACTCCTTGAGAAGGAGCAGGGATTATTTCATTCTGTGATTCTGTACCTTCAGTGCCTAGAACATCCTGACATATAGTAGGCTGTTAACAAATGCTTGTTGATTGATTGAAATACAGTTCTGTGACATTCTATAGTACATATTCACATACATTATGTATATTTTATATCTATATATTATTCAGAACAAGGGTTTTTAAACTTTTTTATGTCATAGATTCCTTTTTTTGGCAATTTGATTAAGCTTATAAGCTCATTTTCTCAGAATGTTTTTAAATTCATAAAATAAACTACATAAGATTACAAAGAAAACCATTTCTATTTAAATACAGGTATCAAGATGTAACCAAACTCATATATCCTAGGTTAAGAACCTCCGATTTAATTAACAGCAGCTCTTTTTGTGGTGGCAAGGAATTGGAAATTTGAGGAGATATCCATCAATTAGTGAATGACTGAACAAGCTGTGGTATATGATTGCAATGGAATGTTATCATGCTAGAAGAAATGACAAGTAGAATAATTTCAGAAAAACCTGAAAAGACTTACATGAACTGAAACAAAGAGAAATGAGCAGAACCAGAGGACATTGTACACAGTAACAGTAAGACTATATGATGAAGGACTATGAACGACTTCACTATTCTTAGCAACACAGTGATGCAAGATAATACTAAAGAACTCATGATGAAAAATGCTCTCCACCTCCAGAGAAAGAACTGATGTCAACTGAATACAGGCAGAAGCATATTATTTCTGTCTCTCTCTCTCCCTCTTTCCCTTCCTCCCTTCCATCCATCCTTCCTTTTTTTATTTGAACTTTCTTGCATAAAACGACTAAAGTGGAGAAGTTTTACATGATTGCACATGTATGAAATATATCAGATTGCTTACCAGGAGAGGACAGAGGAATAGAATTTGGAACTCAAAACTTCAAGAAAATCAAAAAATGTTAATTTTTTTAATGTGTAATTGAGAAAAACATAAAATATTATTTTAAAAAAGAACCTCTGATTTAGACTATTTTATTCTTTGTGTACAGATGGATACTCTGCCTGATAGCAGTCCCTTTAAGAAAGGGTTATATGCCACAGGAATCCATTTAACTGATACTGAAAACTTTGGAAATTTCCACTTTTGATTATGTGTTTCTGTGGAGGCCAACATAATATACATTTCAATGCGGAATTTTGATTCAGTTAATTGCAAGGCAAAAAGAAGGATCAGGGAGTGGAGAAAAGATGGCTTACTAAGGCAGAGAGGAATGAGTAAGACAGGAATTTCATGTGACTACCCAAATTTTCCATGCTCTGAAGTACAATGTGGGTATCCACAAAGCATTAGATTTTCAATGGGTCTATTTCTCTGCAAATACCCTTATGCATGACATTTTGAAGGAGTGTGTGTGTGTGTGTGTTGTCCACACCTGTGATTTAAAAGGTATTAGGAATGCCTGGTGAGGAAATTGCCTTTAGACCAAAGCAGATTAGCAACAATCCTCAACTTCTAGTCTTAGAGAATTGACTGGGGCATATTTGAAGGGTCAAGTGACTTCCTAGGGTCATATAGCCTGTATGTATCAGAGGAAAATTTGGAATAAAGCTTTCTATCTTCTACACACACACACATACACACACACACACACACACACACACACGGGGTAGGGGCAGAGAACTAGAACTGTGACTTTATTGGCATAGAGAATTCTCAATAAGGAAAATTCTTGTACCAATGTGGATCAGAATTGGCTTTGCAACTAACACTTAAAGAGTTGCCCTGGGTCACGTAGTTAAGCAACGTATCTAGGGTCACACAGACAAAATGAGTCAGAAGTGGGTCTTGAAACCCAGTTTTCCTGGCTCTAAGATTGGCTCTCTATCAAATATGCTTTTCTTTTTCTGTCTTGGCTTCACTTTTCCCCATTACTACTGCTTTGTCTGTCTGTGTCTTTTTGTGTCTGTTTTTGTTTATCTCTGTCTTTCTGTCTCTGTAGCTCTGTTTATCTGTGCCTCTCTCTGTCTCTGTCTGTCTGTCTCTCACACACACACGATAATTTTATATTATACATGTAGTTAGGGCCATTCCATGGAATAAGCACAAAGTTGCCTTTTCTGCTTCCGACCAACAAGTGTGACTTAGCATTTTGCCATGTTGGACTTCTGGCTATGTGATAACTCAGCACTGGAAGGATTTGGCACTTTGGATATGATGTTGAAAATCTTGAGTCCTCTCCCCGCCCAAAGAAAGTGACTTGGAGTGAGGGGATGGGGTGGCTTCATTGGTTAAAGAGCAAGTCGCTTCCTGCCCATTCTCTTCCTTCAACTCTCCTATATAGAAAGTCATACTCTTTTGCCTCTAGAGTCCCAGCGGTTCTCACCCTTTCTAATGCCATGACCCTTTAATACAGTTCCTCATGTTGTGGTGACCCCCAACCATAAAATTATTTTCATTGCTACTTTATAACTGTAATTTTGCTACTGTTATGAATCTATCTGATATGCAGGATGTATTTTCATTGTTACAAATTGAACATAACCCACAGGCTGAGAACTGCTACACTGTGGGAAGGGAAATAGGCAGTGGTCTTTTCTACTTCACTTCCAAGTGTAACAAAATCAATCAGGTAAACTTGCACCTGGGCCCTTCCTTCCTTAGTTGCCTTTTCCACTTTGAAAAATTTGATGAGTAAGTAATTTGCAATTATTCATAAGGTGGATGTGTCCAGGCTCAAAAGTTACCTTATGAGTTTGAGAGATCATATGGGTAGAGCTACCTGGCAGTTGCCTGGGAAGGAGTCCCCAGACAACTACTCTAGTGCCCTGGAAGACAACCAATAATGAGAAGAGTGACCCAAATCCTGGTCTGACTTGCTAGAAGACATAGAGTCTGACAGACAAGAGTTGCAAAGCTGAAATGCTTCACTGGCAGTCCTGTAAACTTCTTTATGTCTAGAGGAAATTTACATGTCTTCGTCCCACAAGATTATTTTGTATTTTTAATTTTCAGAATGAAACAAGCACTTCCATGACATAGTATAATAATAAAGATGATTGTAGTTTCTATAACAGCAGTTATCAACTGTTACTGAATCTTGTTTTAAGAAACTCTGTCAATGAATATTGACTTTTTTGTTTTTATTTTTCTTTGTATGTGGTAAGTAAATATCTGTCCCATACTTCATCATGTTTCTGCTAGACACATCAAGTAGGCCAATGCTGCTAGATCATAGAAGGGAATAAAATATAAAATAGAAGGGAATAAAAAAAGACTGGAAAAGTAGGAAGGGGCCATAGTGTGAAATGTTTTAAATACCAAACAGAACTTGGAGGTAACTAGGGAGCCAATGGGGTCTTTTGAGTAGGGGGAATGATATGATCAGATCTAGGCTTCAGAAAAATTATTTTGGTAAGCTGAGTGAAGGGCAGATTGGGAGAGACTTTAGGCAGGAAGACCAATTAGAAGGCTATGGAAGTAGTTCTGGTAAGAGATCAAGGAGGGCATGAACTAGGGTGATGGTTGTATGAATGCAGAGAAAGGGGCCTGTATAAATGAGAAGTTGTGGAGGTAGAAATGACACTTGTCAATGTATTAAAGATGTAGAGTGAGGGAGAGTAAAGAGTCAAGGATAGCAATGTGGTTAGGAACTTAGGTTACTAGGAGGACTCTAATGCCATCAACAATAATAGAGAAGTCCAGAAGAGCAAAGGTTTTGGGGGGAGAGATAGTAAATTCTGTTTTGCACATGTTGAATTTGGAATTCAACTGTGGAATATTCATTTAGAAATGCCCAATAGGTAGTTGGTGATGCATGAATAAAGTTCAGGAGGGGGACTAGAAACAGACATATAAATAGGGGAATTATCTTCATAAAGAAGTTCATTGATTCTTTGGTAGCTGATAAGATCACCAAATTAGGAAGGTTAAAGTGAGAAAAAAGAAGAGAACCCCAAACAGAGCCTTGGGGCTCTACCGCCAGTGGACTTTGTAGGAGACTCTTGTTCAGCATTTCTGGTAGAATAGATATTAGTACTATTGTTGCCATTTCTACAGCTTAGTAAATAATTTTCAAGAGATTGCTCTGGCCATCCTGGTGATGAGCTTCTATAAGCAAGGCTGGCCCTTGGGAAACAGATCTGGAGTTCATCACTGGGTCAAACTTTAAACCCTTCAGTTTGGCAATGTCTGTCAGAAGTGGTGTTCCATTGGCATAGCCTAGGAAAATGCAGGGTCAGCCTGATGACACCATGAGGCAGCCAAGTACGATTTGAATGGGATGCATCTCCTTTGGTCTATTGGTTTTAACAACAATTGTGAATTCAAACTTTTGTTTTATGATCATGGGTATTCCTCCTATGCTTTTCTTGAGTTATAGGGTATATTGGAATATCTGGTACTTTTTTTTTTCAGGGCAATTGGGGTTAAGTGACTTGCTCAAAGTCATACAGCTAATAGGTGTGTCAAGTGTCTGAGGCCGGATTTGAACTCAGGTCCTCCTGACTCCAGGGCCTGTGCTCTATTCACTATGCCACCTTGCTGCCCCAGATCTGGTACTCTAATAAGAGCCACTAGGTGATAATGACCTCAGGATAGCCAACTTACAACTAACTTTATGACATAAGGAAGAGAATAAGTATTTATTAATTACCTACTCTGTGCTAGGTGTGCAGTGGATAGAGCACTGGGCTTGAAATCAGGAATATTCATTTTCATGAGTTCAAATCCAGCCTTAGATACTTACTAGAGGTGTGACCCTGGGCAAATCACTTATTGCCTCAGCTTCCCTCATCTATAAAATGAGCAGGAGAAGTGTATAGCAAGCCACTCTAGTATTGTTGCTAAGAAAACCCCATAAAGGGGTCACAGAGAGTAAGACATGATTGAAATGACTCAACCACAAAAATGTGCCAGGGAATGTGCTTTACACCTATTATCTCATTTGATCCATTTGACCTGTGGGAGGCAGGTGCTATTATTATTCCAATTTTACAGTTGAGGAAGCTGATGCAGAGGTCGAATGACTTGCTCAGGATTACACAACTAGGAAGTATCTGAGACCAGATATGAACTGTAGTCTTCCTGAGTCCAAGACCAATTCTTTATTCCCTGCATCACTCAGGTGCCTCTGCCTCCCTCAGAAGGGAGGTCTATGTGGAAACCCAGTCTAAGAATTCTCTCTTGGAAGAAACAAACAAATACATAAATGAAAGGACCACAGGAAAAAAAAAACAGATCCTTGCAAACTGGGCATAGCGGGTAACCAGCACTTGAAAGTTCCAAGAAATAATTGGGCACGCTGACTGTGTGCTCAGACTGTGCTTGGGGATATAGAATGTTACTTTGGGCAGTTACATAGAATTAGTATCCCACATTTCTTGACAGCCTTGCCTTAATAAGTTCTCCCTGTTACATATTTCCTAATAACGACCTCAATGCTATTCCCTCTATATGCTATTTCAAGAAATCCCTGAAGATCATTCCTGAGGCAGCTAGGTGGTGCCTAGAATGGGCACCCTAGAATGTGTGCCTAGGTGGGTAGAATGCTGGACTCAGGAAGACTTGAGTTTACATATTGCCTCAGATACATCCTAGCTGGGACACTGAGCAAGTCACTTAAGCCTGGTTTCTCAACTGAAAGAGATAGTACCCACCTCACAAAGTCATGGTGAGGATCAAATGAGATCATATTTGTAAAGTACTTAGCACTGTACTTGGCACACAGAAAGCACTTAATAAATTCTCATTCCATTCCTTCCCATTTCACCATTACTGCGGCCTTCCCTCAAACCTGAACCTTGTGGGGAACACCTGGAAATTTAGCTTTGCCTTTGGAATGAATAGAGATACTTATATAACTAATATAACATAATAAACAAAAACATTACATAATAAATATAAATTTATATAATAAACATAACTTATAGAATAAACATACTTATGTAATAAACAGATACTTAAATAATGAACATAAATATGAGACATGGAATAAACATAAAAATATGATTTAATTTATAATAAACATGAAGTACTTACTATCAGCCTTGACAGTTGGCAATACTTCATTAATGTCTTCCTTAGTTACCTTGACTCCCAAGCTCTCCAGAGTAGGGGCCAGATCACTGACCTTGACTTTCCCACTAGTGACTTGTGAGATAATGTCACCAGCATTTTTTAATCCTACATGTACATGTGAATAAAAATATAAAACAATCAGGTTAGTGAGTCTAAAGAAACACAAAATACTAATGTGATGAATGTATTTGTTTTCTAGAGCAGGGATTCCTGGGTTTGGGACATTCAAAGACTTCACGTGTTGCTATTTGCATCCATAAAAATACACACTACTTTGGATAAAATGGCAATGAAACAGTTTTTTTTATTAAGCAGAAAAAAGTAAAATACTAATTCATGCTAACAATAAAAGGGCACACATTTCATACTTAGGGTATAATCTAGAATCAAAACCTCCTTTTCCTTATTAGCAATCTATGTGGTTGTGGTTTATCCTTTGTTCTCAAAGTGAGAAAATTGTGAGGCGCTTGCAATTTACCACAAGCTCTCATCTGAGACTTCAAGGGTTAGGGTCCAGGGCTGTTTTTATCTGTGGAATACTCTCTTATGTTCCCTCTCGGTTATCTGAATGTTAAAGCCATATGAGGTCTCCAGATGTTACTCCACTCTGGGGATCCAGATTAGTATTGGTTTGGATGTAGGGACAGGTTTTACTCATCTTACTAAAGGGATGCACTCTGGGCCAGTTAAGACAGTTTTGTCAGTTCTAGTTGATAAGGCTGACTTCTAGGACCTCCTTAAATTCCACTGGTACTTTAAGAGCACTTGATTCTAAACCAAGGCAGACCAACCCCCTTCCTGCCCTGACTCGCACATGTGCACCTATTCATAGGCATGCACACACACTATCTAGAAGGCTAAGAAACGCAAGCAGTGGAAAGAGTCCAAGGTGGGATTGGTTATAGGATAGTTCTGTCACGGCCCCTGTGAAATTTTTCCTTTAGGAAAGAAATTGGTTTTGATCTGGAAAAATGACATAGGTACTAAATAAAAGTCTTGTCCCTCCTGCTCTAGTTCAATCTGATCCCCTAAATGTGAACTCTAAAGATTTGCCAAGAGTAATCATGGGCAAAATTCTTATCCATCCTTCAAAGTTCAGATCAAGTATCTAGCTCTTCACGAATCCTCTCTATATCACTCTGGCTGACAAAGGGGGTCTTCCTTCTCTGAATTCAATTGTACTTATTGCCTTTGCCACTCCTATAATACATCTTCTACTATATCTGGTAACATTTCTTATTTTATTATATTGTATTTATTTAACATGGACAATTTTTTTTAAACTTCTGAACTATCTTAACTATGCCCTGCCTCCCCACTTATACTTTAAGTTTATGGAGAATTTAGTCCTGATTTGGTTCAATATACATACCTGATAATAAAAAGGAAAAAAAATATATAGAAACTACTTAAAAATTGTGGACTAATTGAATTTACAAAACTTTACGTAATTTTAAAAATGTAACAAATAGTCTAGAATTTCTGATTTGCTATTTAAAAGCATCTTTCTATTTAATAATAATATTTGATTCCTCCACTATGCCCCTATGCTGGGTGCCACCCCCCCCATTTCTTCAGGTTCTTTTTATTTGTTGTCTCCTCTCATTAGATTAAAAACTTCTTCACATCTGTATCCTCAGTGCTTAGCATAGTGCTAAGTGGTCCAATTGAAAAGAAAGGGGGTAAAAGGGTAAAAACCCTTTTTAAAAAGTTGAATTCACATATTTTAAAAGTCATAAAGGTGCACTAAACCAAGAATGGGAAGGTTTCAATCATCCTTGCTTTGAAATTCATACTCACGTTGACCTTCCACAAATTCTTCAGTTTTAGATAAAACATCGACAAAATCCTTTAAATCAATTCCTCCTTGTTCTATTAAAGAGAGTAAAAACACAATTCGGAGAATAGAATGGCAAAAGAAATCTATAAAAATCAAGTCTATCAATAATAAAGTTGGAGGCTGGTGAACTGCTAAGCTTTTATTTCCTTTTGTCTTTTATATACCCAGAAGTGATGGTCCTACTAAATATAAAGTCATTGGACCTGGGTCCAGATGCCCATTCTGCTATTTCCCAACTAAGTGACCCTGGATAAGTCATTAACCTTTTGGGGCCTTGGCTCCTACATCTGTAAAACAAAGAATGTGGAAACAAGATGATCTCTGCCCTCCCTCCCTTCAGGCTGTACTTCCAATGATCACCCCAATTTGAGAATCACTTCTTCCCAAACCCTGGATTTTTCCATCTCCACAAAAGCATGGACACAGAAACCTCTCAGGGAAGGGACCTGCTGACTGACTGGTCAGACTAACCACAGGAAGCCTAAGGAATCGATCTAGGAAAGATTAACCAGAATGCTCAGATGCCACTGACATCAAATGAGAAGACACCAGAAGTTTGGGGAATCATCTTTTCTAGTTACATGGAGAAGCAGTTCATTCTCCCAGGCTCCTCCTGGAGCATGAGGAATAAGGAGCCATGGTAGTCTGAAGGAGGTCTGCTGGGAGTCTTAGAGAGATAGGGAAGGGAGCTTAGCAATTCCAAGAGTCAGAGGTGAAAAGAGACAATTCCAGGGGGGAAGCAAAGGGAGAGGTGAGCCTGTGTGACCCAGAGGTAGAAAGTCAGATGTCACACGTGGGGAACAGGAAGTAGCCCAGTTTGATAGGAATGTCGAGAGCTCGTAAAAAAGGGGAAGCAATGTATGTGTAATCAATCAGCCCGGGGAAGAAGTCTGGAGCTAAATTGTGAAGGGCTTTAAAAGCCGTTGGAGTTTATATTTCATCCTAGAGGCAAGATAGCCAGTGGAGCTTCTTGAGCAGGGGATTGATACACACAGTCAGATCACAAAATGCTAGATTCTGAGTAAGGCAAAACCTGGGTTCAAATCCTGCCTGCAACATTTATTAGCTGTATGACGATGTACAAGTTCATTTAACTCTGTTGACTTTACTTTCCTCATCTGAAAAGTGAGGATAATTAATATCTGTAGTACATACAGCACCTCTTAGGGCTGCAGTGAGGATAAGGAAGCCTGTCTTTGCAGCTGCTACTGTATCTTCCCTCCATCCTCACCCCTCCTCCTAGGCTACCTTTCCATCTGCTTTGTTTGTGTCATGTATAAATCTGTGGATATGGATGTGGACTCCCTTGTTAGAATGTAAGTTCCTTGAGGTCAGGGACTATTTCACATTTGTTTCTGCATCACAAACACCTAGTACCTGGCACATATCAGGCATTTAAAATAAATATTTGCTGATTGGTTGGCCAAATAAGATAATGTATCATATAAGGCACTTTGCAAATCTTAAAATTCCAACATAAAAAAAATCTCTTAAGCATGATAGGAATTTTGGCCATAACATGGGAAATAGCAAATAGATAGCTGTTGCTGAGTTGTTTCAGTCGTGTGTGTGTGTGTGTGTGTGTGTGTGTGTGTACACACATATATACTCTCAGTACTCAGATACTCTGAGCAAGTAACTTGGCATACTACTCACCATCAACCTCCACAGATTTCAATGTCTCATTAATATCATCTTGATGTAGAGCAACCCCCAAAGACTTCATTGTAGGTGCCACCTGACTAACGTCGATGTTCCCATCAATGATTTTGGCAAAAGCATCACATGCATCTTTTAGTCCTATACATATGTAATAAATCAAATCACAAAATTAGTAAATTTGGTGGGTTCTAGAGAAACATTTACACGTGATACTGAGAACAAATTTGTTTTCTTAAAACTGTGGTTCTTGAGCCTGGGCACTCAATGAAGTATCCTGAAATCTAAGCTCCTCCATATGTCTGGCAACCTAAAAGATATTAATGGTGTATGAAAAAATGCTAAAGAGGATATGGATTATTAAACCATCATAAGTAGAGTGCTAACACATGCCCTATTAGGCTGTAAGCACCTTCTGAACTGGGATTGTTTCATTGTTGGCCTCCTAAGCATCTAACATAGGGTCTGGCACAGAGTAGGTCCTTGATAAAAGTTTCCTTGCTTGCTTGCATAATTAATGCACAATCAATGACTCATGGAACATATGGAAAATTCCTAGAATTTTCTTCCTTAACTATAATAGGTTAGCAATAAATGTTTGCTTATTCTCATATTATAGATTATTAAAATTATTCTTGAAATTCCAATAACCTGGAATTAAGTACATCTGTCCATATGGTTATCAGTGGCTGAGTTTTCTGTTTTCCCACTTCCTCATCCACATCCTGGATCTCAAAACAGCTTTTGTTTCTCCAGAACTTGCTCTGCTTTTGGAACTCATATCAGAATGATAATGATGGGCAAACAGAGAAATTTTAACTCATGATGTTAAGGATATGATAACTCATATCCTTAAGGGATATACTCTAAGACAGTTTTCAATGTTTTGAAGTCTCTGGCTGAACGGGTAAGATTTCAGGTCCTAACAAGGATTCTCAGATACCTTAGGATTATTGTTGGGCTGAAAAGAACCAGAGCTTACCATAACCCTTCCTCATCTCCCAGTTCCTTCTTTTCTCATTGGCTGGGGGAAGGAGAAGTTAAAAACCTTCAGAACAGAAGGTGATGCAGAAAGATATCACGGAGCTTAACAATGTTCCCCTTGGGCTCTTCCAGGACATAACTGACCTGAATGCAGATTTCCCTTTGCTGATTCTATTCACATTCCAAACTGCTATTGATAATCCTGAACAGTAAACCTTACCCATCCTTTAAGTAAAACCTATCTAGCTCATGTCTTGCCTCCTATGTAAAGATTTTTTTTTTTGCTTTTTGGAGGGGAGAAGGCAGGGCAGTTGGGGTTAAGTGACTTGCCCAAGGCCACATGGCTAGTAAGTGTTAAGTGTCTGAGGCCAAATTTGAACTTGGGTCCTCCTGACTCCAGGGCCCACCAGCCCTCTATTCACTGTGCCACCTAGCCACTCCTTATGTAAAGATTTTAAGATCGTCCAGTTCACAGAATTCTGAACTCATAGTGTTTGTCACCTTTTTTGTTTGGTGGCAATTTATTCACAGTTGTTTTGTAGTTATTTAACACAAATTGACCCCTAACTTTTCCCCCTCAATTATTATTGCCTTGCCTTCCAATCTAAGCTCCCTGAAAACCAGAATCATGCCTGATACACTACACTACCACAACAGCTATTAGTTAATATTTTGGCCAGTTTGTTTAATAATTTTTCAGTAGTGTCCAACTCTTTGGGACTCCATTGAGAGTTTGCTTGGTAAAGGTACTGGACTGGTTTCCCATTTCCTTCTCCCACTCATTTTTCCAGATGAGGAAACTGAGGCAAACTACGTTGCGACTTGCCTAGGGTCACATAAATATTTGAAGCCAGATTTGAACCCAGGTCTTCCTGATTCCAGGCCTGGTACTCTATTCATTGCATCACCTAGCTGCCTCATTGGACACAGTAGGCACTTTATGAGAAGCAGTGGGCAAGACTGGATAGAGTGCTGGGCTTAATCCTGCCTCTGATACTCACAAACTGTGTGACTAGAAAGTCAGTTCAATTCTTTCTGCTTCACTTTCCTTATCTGTAAAATGGACATTTAAAATACCCGTAGTACCTGCCTTAAAGGTTATGAGGCCCAGATGAAATAAGGTATGAAAATGGTTTGCAAATTTTAAAGTACTACCCTAGATGTCTATTATTATCAATATTAAAAATCAGTTGATTGACTAAGCAAACAGAATTTTACTTTTGTGTGTATGTGTATACATACATACATACATACATACATACATACATACATGTACACACAAAATTTTGGGCATTCCTGGTTTGCTATTTAAGATTATCTTCCTATTTAATAAAGGAAGGAAAGGGGAATTGAGGACAGAGGAGGTTATTGGAAAGTGATATTTTAAGTGAAATATTATTGGCAGAAGAAAACAGAGGTTATAAACATCTTCCTTTTGAAATTCATACTCACGTTTACACCTCTGAAATTTTTCCATTTCAACCAGGTTCTCGAAAAAAACCTTTAAATTCACATCTCCATCCTCTACAAGAGGGAACAAAAGGCCATTTAGACATTTCCAGACAAAAGACAGTTTACCCTATGAAGTCATGCTACAATAACATACAGAGTAAAGTCAGAGATTGGAAATTACGGTAAACTAGATTCAGATGAAGAGCTGTCTCATAAACTAATCTGAGAATCTGACATCAGAGCAGGATTTTAGGGGAGGATGATCAGATAAATGAAGAAAAATTTCATATAGAGAAGTGTTCATCTGACCTTAACATTGGAGCAGTCATATGAGATGATCATAAATCTGGCAATGCAAGGGAGTCATATAATCCAACCTCCTCGTTTTACAGATGAAACACAGAACAATTAAGTGTTTTTCTAAGATCACATAGGTACTAAATGGGCAGAATCAGGATTCAATTCAAGCTCCTACAATTCCAAAGCCAGAACTCTTTTCACTACTTATTGCCAAAATTTCCTTCTTTATGTAAATGGATTCCTATGACACTTTAAGACAGGGGTTACTTAACCTTCTTCTGTGTCATGAACCCCTTTGGCAGTCTGCTCAGAATAATGTTATTAAATAATTGAAGAGAATTTTTCATTTAGAAGTTTGTAGTTTTGAAGTTTTCTCCCATCCAAGTTCACAAACCCCCTTGCCCTAGACCCACTGGATCCTAGGTTAAGAACCCTGATTTATCCAGGTTAAGAAAAGGATTCATTTTCTACTTCTCTTAACCCAGGTTAAAAACAGGATTTTCTTTCTTCCTTCCTTCCTTCCT
>CM053586.1:213918491-213940398 GCA_028646515.1 Pseudochirops corinnae
GCTGACTTTTCCCCCTGAACTAGGTAAATGATATGCTTGATTAAAGTAAGATTGTTAACCCATTTTGAGTTGCTTTCCTTTAGAAAAGCAGATCTAAGAACCTGTGCTAGTAGCCGCCCTATGTATGCTAGGGTGCTTGCTGATACAACATGGGAAAAATAAAGGATCAAAACTCTTTTCCTTCCCTTCAGATAGGAAAGTGCTAGTCAGTCAATAAGCATTTATTAGGTGTCTGGCAAAGGCAAAAGACAGTCTCTGCACTTAAAGAGCTCACAATGTAAAATATCATTTTCCCTCTATTTTTTTTTTAATTGTAAGGAATTCTTTAAGGGTACAATTTGATTAACTCTCTTGACTTAGTGGATTTATAAATTATCATGAAATGGAAATTGGATTTTAGTATGCTTTTAACTGGAACTGTTTCACTGGGGATTAAATTGAATTGTAGTGATGGCACATCAGCTGAACCAGGGTTGATGGGAAAAGGAAATCTGTTTGTACAGAAGTTGTATAGGTTAGAATTTGATGTTATTCCCTACAATCATGTGAGCAGTATGATAGTTTGTACAAAAAATGGAGCCTAACTTACTGAGGACTGTGGAAAAAGGTGATTTAGAAAATTTCTTCCTATGCTTTGCCATTAGGCAAAATATACAAGAGATTATTGCCCACAGGAACGACTTAAATGCCTGTTGATATATGCCTCTGAAGGCATATATGAAACATAAGGCATAAATGTAACAGTCTCAGAAATTCTGGGAATGGATTTTTAACAAAGATCAAATTGAAGTGAGATAATTTCTAAACCCGATGCTCAATGGATGAGGTAGAAAAATAAAACGCAGGGCTAATTGCCTCAGGAGATGTTATTGCCAATTTGAACTAAGCTGTCAGAAGGCACAAAGGGACAATAACCCATCATGAAAAATTCTGGAGCAATAATGATGATGATGATGACGACAATGACAATAGTTAGCATTTAAGAGCACTTTACATATATTGTCTCATGGGATCCTCAAAGCAACACTGAGATAGATGCTATTATTATATGCATTTTGGAGAAGGAAAAACTGAGGTTTAGAGGTTGAGCAGCTTAACTGGAGTCACCCAGCCATCCATGACAGGACTCAAACTCTTCCACACCATTTGTACTCTATTCACTGTACCATGTTCCCCTACTTCACCCAGATGTGGTCCAGCATCTGGAATCCACGGATACAGATGGATGGATAACCACAAACCCAACTCAGGAGTATTGGACAAAAATTCTCATTGCTTTTAAGGGTTGTGTTAATATCATTTGTTGTTCAGTCATATCAGTTATGCCTGACTATTTATGATGTCATTTGGGGTTTTCTTGGCAAGGATGCTGGAGTGGTATACCATTTCTTCTGCAGCTCATTTTACAGATGAGGAAACTGAGGCCAACAGGGTTAGGTGACTTGCCCAGGGTCACACAGCCAGTAAATGTCTGAGGCTAGATTTGAATTCAGGAAGATGAGTCTTTCTGACTTCAGGCCTGGCACTCTATCCACTGTACCACCTAGCTGCTCTGTTAATATGATTAGATTGCTGTAATTGATTAAATGACTAGATTGCTGTAAGAAGATATATTCTTGTAATTGGAGGTATAGTAAGTGATCCTCCACTGAAGTCTAATTAAGGACTAACTGTGTAGAATAAGTCTGTTTTTTCCATTTTAAAATAAGTCTGCATTAATGTCTTCTTTTTTTTTAATATTGTCATAGTTTCTCCTAGTAACACTCTCCCTCCTCCTCCCACAGAGCCATCCCATATAACAAATCATATTTTTTAAACCAAAAAAAAAAAGATAAAGAGGAGGAAAAAATCAGTATAACTTGGAGATTTGCAAACTATAGCCAATGAGCCAAATCTAGTCTACTGCTTGTTCTTGTATGGCCCCAGGAGCTAAGAATAGATTTTATATTTTTAAATAATGTCTATTTTTATTTGAAAATTTTATTTATTTTTAATTTATTTAATCTAAATTTTATTTAAAATCTGGCAAGCATCATTTTTTTGATTTTTTTATGGTAGTTCTTTCTGTTCACATTGTTGTGATCAGTGTGTATATTGTTTTCTTGGTTCTCCTTACTTCACTCTACATGAGAACATGTGTAACTTTCCATACTCTCCGAGTTCTTCATATCCATCATTTCATACAGCATAGTAATATTCCATTACATTCATATATCACAATTCGATTAGTCATTGCCAAGTTTATGGACATCTACTTTGTTTCCAATTCTTTATGATCACAAAAAGTGCTATTACAAATATTTTGATGTATATGAAAATTTTATTCTTATCAATGACCTCCTTGGAGCATAATCCTAGTAATGGAATCTTTGGGTCAAATGGAATGGATATGTTAGTCATTTTATTGCACAATGCCAAAATAGCTTTCCAAAATGCACAGTACCATTGACAATGCACTAATGTAGTTGTTTAGCCACAAATCCTTTAACATTGTTTATCCCCATCTTTTGTTATCATTGTCATCACTTGTGTGTCAGGCAAAACTCGGGACTGTTTTGATTTGCATTTCTCTTGTTATTAATAATTTGGAGCATTCTTTCACTGTTAATAGTTTGCTCATATCCTTTGACCACTTATCTGTTGGGGAATGGCTTTTTGTTTATATATTTCGGATATCAAACCCTTATCAGAGAAAATTTACACTAGGATTTCCCCCTGTTTGAATACTTCCCTTCTTCTTGTAGGCACATTAATTTTGTTTGTGCAGAAAATTTTAAGTTTCACATAGTCAAAGTTACTTATTCTATCTTTTATAATTGTCTCTTTCCCTTGTTTGGTTAAGAATATATTTTCTATTCACAGCTATAAAAAGTGTATGGTATGTTTCTCTTCTAAATTTTAATAGTATGACCTTTATTATTAAAGTCACATATCCATTTAGAATGTACTGTAGAATATGGCATAAGGCAGAGGTATCAAACATGTGGCCCACAAAATTCCTGAGTGGAGCCCAAAAGAGACTTAAATGTAAATGGGAAATATTTAACAAAATAAATAAAAGTACAGTAAAACACAGATAATGTTGATAATGTTAATATGTGGTTTTCTAAGTCAATATGTAACCTGCTGGGATCCTTATGTATGATTTAGTGGCCCCCACTTCTATTTCAGTTTGACATCAGTGTTGTAAGGTGTTGGTCTAAGCCCAATTTCTGTCATACTGTTTTTTAGTTTTTCAATTTCTATCAACTAGATAGTTCTTTCCTAAGAAATTTATGTTTTCCAGCTTATCTAACATTAAGTAAATTCCATTGCTTCTAATTCTACCTTGTTTTGCCTATTCCATTGATCTGCATCTTGATTTTTTTTTGTTTTTGTCTTTTTGGAGGGGGGAAGGCAAGGCAATTGAGGTAAAGTGATTTGTCCAAGGTCACAAAGCTACTAAATGTTCAGTATCTGAGGCCAGATTTTAACTCAGGTCCTCCTGATTCCAGGGCCGGTGTTCTATTCACTGTGCCACCTAGCTGCCCCCCATCTTGATTTTTTTTTTAACAATACAGATGGTTTTTTGATGCCTGTTGCTTTACAAAATAATTTGATCTTTGGAAGTCCTATGCCCCTCTTATGCTTCTTTTCATCACTTGCCTTGATATTTGAGTATTTTCATTTTCTGAATAATTCTTTTTCAAGTTCTATAAAGTATTCCTTTGGCAACTTATTTGGTACAGTTATTAAAACTTTAAATTAATATTGGTTGTATTGCCATTTTTATTATGTTAGCATGGCCCAATCATGAACACTGAATACTTCTCCAACCATTTAAATTGTTCTTTATTTCTTTAAGGAACACTTTATAACTGAATCCATATAAGACTTCTTTGTGCTTTGGTAGATTGATCCTCAGATACTTTATGTATCTTATGGTTATTTAAAATGAGACTTCCTTTTTATTATTACTTCAGGAATTTTGTTATATAGCACTGCTATTGATTTTCAAGAGTTTATTTTATATAGCCTACAACTTTGTTGAAGCTATTAATTAGCTCAACTAAGTATCTTTGCTGAGTCCCTATCATTTTCAAATGATCATATCATCTGCAAATAGGGATAGTTTTACCTCCTCTTTGCTTATTTTTATGCTTTTCTTTGTCTTGTCTTATTGTCATTTCTAGCATTTCCAGAACAATAGTGGAGAGCCTTGCTTTTACTCCTGTATTTACCGGTAAAAGTAGCTGTGTATCCTTGTTGCATATGATGTTTGTTTTTGGTTTTAGATATATACTCCTTGTGGTATTAAAAAGACTACTCTTTGCTTATGCTTTGGAGAGTCTTTTTAATGTATAAATGAGTGTTGTACTTTGTCAAAGGCTTTTTCCATCTCTATTGGCATACTATTGAGATAATTGTGTGGTTTGGGATTTTTTTTCCTTTTAAAATAATTATGTTGATTATTTTCCTAATGTTGAACCATCCTTGTATCCCTGGCATAAGGGATCCATGTTGTTCATGATGAATGATTTCCTGGATGAACCACTACAGTTCTATATGAATAAGATTTTATTTAAAATTTCAAAATTTATATTCATTAATGATAGTGGTTTATAGTTTTCTTTCTGTGCTTTATCCTTCTTTAGCTTAGGTAATAAGACTATTAAAATTAATCTGTTAATGTGCTTTCTCAAATTTTGAGAATAATTTGTATAGTACAGGTACTCATTCTTCATTAAAAGTTTGATAGAATTTTCCTGGTAATCCCTTAGGATCAGGAGGTGAGCTTTTTCCCCCGATGTGGTAGTTCCTTTATAGCTAGCTCTATTTCCTTTTCTGACATTGGGTTATTTAAGATGTTGATTTGGTTTTCTCTTAGTTTGGGTATTTTATATTTCTCAAATATTCTCTATTTCTTTTGTGTTTTTAGTTTTGTTAGTATATCACTGTATATAACAGGTTATGCTTCTTTAAAAAAAAATTCTTCTGGTTTTGGAATGATTCCACCTTTTTCTTTTACCATTTTCTTGACTGAGCCTGGGTTTTTTAATGGCTAGATAAGTGGAATGTAAGCCCTGGCAGTTTAAGGATAGCTTAAATGAAGTAACCACAGACAATATCACCTTGTCTTTGTTTTGTGTACATGTTCATGTTGTTGTTGGGCCAGCGTTCTCAAAGAGGACCAATCACATTATGAGTATATGTCTTGACTTGTATGTGAATTGGATTGGAGTGAGGCAGAGCTGTATAAAGCAGTCACCCTCACTACTATCTCCTCCAGTATCATTTAAGTCCAGTGGCAAGACAACCGATGATGGCTCACGGTGAGTGATATTGGCTTTTTAAATTAAGGCCTTTGCCAGGTTTTTAGTTTGAAGCCATGCCCATTCAATGGCTATTTCTCCCTAGTAGGAAGAAAGTTCCTTAAGGGTAGTGACTGGTTTTGCTTGGTTTAGTGGCTTGCACTAGGTGAGGTTCGTGGTTCTAAATGAGCCCTCTATGATTTGGGGAGCCAGGAGAGGAGACAACAGGTGTTGAGTGTATATTTTTGAATGGAACTGGATTCACACTCAGGGACCTGCACATTTAACTTTGGGCTGAGATACCCTGAGGGCCAGGACCAGTATGGGCTCTTGGTCCCTTTGCAGAAGCAAGCACATCTGTGGGTTAGCAACTAAGTTTCAGCTTTGACTCCTAAGGGGCAGCTATAAAACAGTGAATGATTTCTTAAATCAGAAAACCTGGTGATGGTCAGTTGATTATGGCCCAGTAGCTAGAGGAGTAGGAGGACCTACAGAGAGCCCCATGTTTCTTCAAATTCCTTGGCTGGTTTAGTCCATAAACTAAAACTACATAAACCATGTCTCCTCTTACAGGGAACTTGATCTTCTAAGTCAGAAAGAACTTCCCTACTTTCAGTTTCCCTTGAAATGGAGGTGCCAGTCAATCAAAAAACATCTATTAAGCACTTCCTATATGCCTGACACTGCTAAGTACTGGGCAGTATAAAGAAAGCCAAAAACACTGTTTCTTCCCTAAAGAAGGCTGCATTCTAATGGGGGATGGTGGTTGTTGTTCAATCTGTTCTCACTCTTTGTGACCCCCCATTTAGGGTTTCCTTGGTAAATATATGACAATGATTTGCCATTTCCTTTTCCAGTTCATTTTTTTTTGGTCTTTTTGGAGGAGGTAAAGCAGGGCAATTGAGGTTAAGTGACTTGCCCAAGATCACACAGCTAGTAAGTGTTAAGTGTCTGAGGTCACATTTGAACTCAGGTCCTTCTGACTCCAGGGCCTGTGCTGTATTCACTGCACCACCTAGCTGCCTCCAATTCATTTTACAGATGAAGAAACTGAAGCTAACATGGTTAAATGACCTGCCCAAGGTCACACAGCTAGTAATTATCTGAGGCCAGATTTGAGCTCAGAAAGACTGACTCCAGGCTGGGCACTCTGTGCACTATGGTGCCACCCTGGAGTGTGGTGGGAAGGAACAACATGTAAACAACTGGGTACATACAAAATATATACAGAGTGGATGGAAGATAATCTCAAGGGGGAGGGAAATAGCAGTAAGAGGACCTGGAAAGGATTCTTGCAAAAAGTGGGATTTGAACTTAGTTCCGAAGGAAGCCAGGGAAGGTAGGAAGTGTAGGTGAAGAAAGAGAACATTCCAGGTTTGGGGGACAGTTAATGCAAAGACATTGTGTTGGGAGACATAGTGTTGTGTAGAACGAACAAATGAACCAGTCGTAGAATACGTGAGGGGGAGTAAAATATAAAAAGCCTGGAAAGGCAGGAAAGGGCCAAGTCCAGAAGACTGCATGTGAGCTTGGAGGTAATAGGGAGTCATTGAAATTTATTAAATATAAAGTAAATGAAGTATTTATGAGTAAGTCAAGTATTTATAAAGTAATTATGATGATATGGTGTATCGGCCATCAGGAAAACAGATGCTACCTTGTGTCAAACAAGTTAACATTACAGAGAACCTTGCATAATACCGATGGACTTCTATATACAAAGTAGTAAACATAACTTGTATAAGCTTAAGCTGATATATCAGAATTTAGGGAGCTGTTTGTAAAAGGCTTATTGAATTTTTCATTACTGCGCCTCTACTCGTACCACAATTCAAACAACTTTCCTTTCCCAAAAGGGGGAAAGATACTTCTAAAAGGAAAGTTGACTCCCTAGATCATCTCATTCCATCCCCAATTTTTATCTTTTATAGCAAGTGACTAGAATTTTAGCTTTGCCTCTGGAAACAATATATATTCTCACAGATGCCATGTAAATAATCCGAGAGAAAGTTGTGCTTACCATCAGTTCCAACAGATTCCAAGGTCTCCTTAAGCATATCATCGGTTAGTTTGATTCCAAAGTTTTCCAGGGTAGGTGATAAATCATCAGCATGGATCATCCCACCCTCTTTTATAGGAGAGATAATATTCTTTGCTTTTTGTATTTCTATTTGTGTATAAAAATCAAAGATTAAAATAATTATGTCAATCTAAAGAAAGATGTAAAAATTTGATTTGAAGAAAATATTTATTCATTTTTTAATACAGAAATTCTTGGATATCTGGTTTCATCCAAGTAGCCTGATAACTAAATACCTCTGTCCCCCCTGAAAATCTGACCATTGGATTTAGAGATGGAAGTGACCTTCAATATCATGTAATCAAAATTCTCTTTTGACGATAATGGAGATTAGAATGGTGAAGCACCATGGGCAAGGTCATATAGGTAGTTAACAGAAGTATGGAATGTGGAATTATGTCTTCTGTTTACATATGTCTTGAGTTAGCTCCCCCACAAGAACTATTGATGAACAGCCATTTATTAAGTGCTTTGGACTGGGTAAACAAGTTAATGAGATAGTCCTCAAAGATCTTATATTCTATGAATGGGATAAAAAAATGTTCACACATAAATTAAATAAATAATATAATAAATACATTGTGTTTGGGTGTGGGATTTAACATCTGGAACAATCCAGAAAGACTCCCTGAAGGACATGAAGAGGTGAAGGAAGGAAGAAAACATTATTAAATTCCTACTATGTAGCAGGTATTGTGCTAAGTGCTTTGCAAATATTATTTCATTGTATCCTCACAACAGCCCTAGGTGCTATCCCCATTTCAGAGATGAGGAAACTGAGGATATGAAAAATTAAGTGGCTTTCCCAGGGTAGCACAGCTAATAGGTGTCTAAAGACAAATTTGATTTCAGGTCTTAGCTTCCAACCTTATCACACCAAAACCCTCTCCCCAAAGTTAGTAATTATCTCTTTGTTTCCAAATCCAAAGGCCTTTTCTCAATCCTCATTCTACTTGACCTCTCTATAGCCTTTGATGCTATTGATCACTCTCTCCTCCTTGATACTCTCTAGGTTTTCAGGTCACTATTCTCTTCTGGTTTTTCTCCTACTTCTTTGACCACTCCTTCTTCCGTCTCCTTTGCTGGATCTTCCTCCAGATCACACCCTCTAATTGTAGGTGTCCCCAGGATTCTGTCCTGGTCCCTTTTCTCTTTCTATACTACTTCACTTGGTGATCTCATCAGCTCCTATGGATTGAATTAGCATCTCTATGCTGATGATTCTCAGATCTACCTATTCTGCCCTAAACTCTCAGCTGATTTCCAAGCTCTCATCTCCAGCTGCCTTTCAGACATTTTGAACGTGATGTTCGGTGGACATCTTAAACTCATTATGTCTAAAACAGAACTCATCCTCTTTCTCCCAAACCCACCCCCTCCCTCTACCTTCTTCATTACTGTAGAGGACAATATCATCTTTCCAGTCTCTCAGGCTCACAACCTATGAGTCATACTGGATCGCATGCCATGATGGGGGTGGGGAGGGGGGAAGGGAGGGGAGAAAATTTGAAACTCAAGGGATTGTGGAACTGAATCTTGTAAACTAAAAGTACATAAACAAGTCAATGAAAAAAGAAGAAAACAAATTTTTTTAAACATTTGTTTTTAAAACTTTGAGTTCCAGATTTTCAAATACTGAAGTTTTAAGCACCTTGGTTAAATAGACTGGTTAGCACCAGGGCTTCCTTATGATGCCTTAGGAGCAAAGTAAGTCTGAACCAAACTATGATAATTTGATCCTCTACCCAAGCCCCAGAGTGACTAAGAACACTCATGAGGGGTAGGAGGGTTACAGAATTAAATGGGGAAGGATGCCCTGAAATTCATCTAGCTCTTAGTGGATTGGTCCAGAATAAGATTTAGCCTGCCTTCTACTACTTTGTAATATCTCTTACATTGTTATATTATCCATTTCTTTAACTCTTGCAAATTAACAAAACTTGCTGTATTTATACCAAAACTCACTCTCTTACTAGCTTCTCTGATACACCACAGCATCTCTTAAAGTAGCATCCACACAGTATGTGAATACGGGTATACATCAGAGCTAAATGGCATACCAACCATATCACAAGCCATCTATATAATTTAGTAGATAAGTCTTAAGAGATCTTTTTGAGGGTGACTTGCTTATGGTCAAGACCTAATAAATGTCAGAGGCAAGATTTGAAAACAGGGCTTCCAGCATTCTATCTACTATGGTACACTATATCTGGTATGCATGATAATTATTAAATAAATATTGGTTGACTGCTTAAATAACTAAAAGTTTATGACTAATTTTTTTAACTCAGGAAAAGTTTGGCATTCCTGGCATTCCATTTCAGACTGTATTTTCACTTTTTGAAAAAAGCGAAAAAAATGAGATAAAAGTATATTGTTGGAAAGGCAGGAAAAAAAATTACAATTTATCAGAAATTCAGAAATAGATAGGCTCATTAACATTACTCACCTTGGGCTGTTTGTAACTTTTTTTGCTTAATGAATTTCTTGACAGTGTCCTTGAAATCTACTTTCCCATCATCTGTAAAAGAGAAAAAAACATAATTTACATTTTTTTTGTGGACATACAAGCAGACCCTCCAAAGCTAAATCTACAAAGTCAATTTAAAATGAATAATTTTCAGGGGAACTTCCTTTACTGTTGTGTAGATAGAAGTGTTGGAGCTTATTCTAGTTCCCAGTAACTGCCAGCTAGTTCATCTCATAGATACAAACTCCCCCAATATATAAAGTTTGAACCAAAAGGCCCCAATGAAAATCTATTTGCTGCATCTATAGCATGGTTAATGGCTGTGGCAAATAGCTCAAGAAAGCTAAGAGTCAAGTCATAAATCCAGGCAATGAACAAAATTAATTACTTTAGTTCTTTATTCTTCCATTAGGTCCCTTATGAACCAATGCCCACTCCTGCAGAAATTTCTCAGAGTAGAATCAAGGCTATGAGAACAGGCCTCTCTCTCTCTACAAGACCAAGCCCCAACATTTACAAAGTCAGCCACAGGTAAATCAGACTCTTCTCCCTTGCTTTGGCCTATCAACCAATTGCAATGATTAAAGACTTCCCTGTCCCCAAAGAATAGGTCTGGAGGCAATGACCATCCCAAAGCCTCTGAGAATTAAAGGATGGAGGTAAAACCACACTCACAGCAGAGATGGGACCTTTCTTTTACAATAGAGAAAACTGGGAAGCCATCTTCATTACTACCCCAACTCCCTCCTACCCCAGGGTCCCACTGAGGACTTACAGGACCACCTAAGGCCTCTGTTGATAATAAAGAATATCCTTCAATATTTTTGTGTTCTCTTTTTGCTTCCCCAGAGGGGACAATGATTTACCACAAAATCACTCATTTCAAGAGACATTTGCCAATGACTAGAAGAAATAATATGAAGGGAAATCATTACTCACCCCTTGTTTCAAGCTATCCCATAGAAACCTAAAATGAAATCAACCTAATTTCAAATTGAGAACTGTCATGGAAAATCATTGAGAATCACTCCCTCTCACCATTTGGTTTGTGATTAAAAAAAAACATTCTGTAAGGTTCCTTTTGCCTGGTTAATGAAACTTAAGGGCCTCCACTCAGAATAATGTTTTTAAAAGCATAAAATAAAATTCAGAGCATTATAAAGGAAACCAATTATATTGAAATATGATTACTGAAATATTTTTTGGCAGCTCCACAAACCCCAGGTTAAGTACTCCCACTCAACAAAACAATATTACAGTAACAGTCTGGAATTGCTCCGTATTTAGAATAAAAACTGCCACCTAGAAAAGTCACAGGTCAAATTTGACTTATACAAAGGAAACCTCCAATATACCCTTTCTAGGTTTCATTTTGCAAGAAAAATTCCTCATTTAAAGGCATATCTTATAATGTCCTCAGCTAAAATATTGTTAAGAGAGAAGTCATCTCCAGTTCCCCACAATTCTTCATTAATTAACTCCCATGACTTGTCCCCCTTTCTTAACAGAATTGCTGTCAAGCACTACAGATGTGGTCATTTGTACACAAATGGCAATGTGTAAAACTCACAAATTATTTCATTGCTGTCCCTTCCAGCCTAGTCAGATAGTTCCTGCATTTGGCAGCATCTAGCCATTAGCTGGAAGTAAAGCAGTTTAATTCTCCTCTGCAAATATCATGGTAGTTAATCATGATATTAGAGTAGTAAACCACGTATAACATGGTTTCCTCTTCTAACAATTTGGATGGTCTCCCTTCTGCCTCTAAGTATCTCCCATCTTGCTTTCAAGGCTCAGCTCATGTGTCATCTCCTTTCCTAATGCCCTTAGTTGTCAGCACTATCTTTTGCCTCCTCCTCAACTTCTCAAAATACCATGAATATATTTATTCATTTACATGTTGACTCTCCCCAGGAAAATGTAAACGAACTTTTTGTTTGTTTGTCTTTGCATTCCCTAGCACCTAGCATAGTACCTTGCATAAAGAAAGTATTAATAAATATTTTATTAATAAATATTTTGGGGATATTTGAAAATATTCTAAATGGGCCACATCATCTATCCTAAAACATGACTATATACATGATAGTTATTATAAAAGTGGTATTAGTGCTCTCAATACCAAAATAATATGGTGTTATGTATTGTATTCTATGTATTACTTAGAAGCTCTTGCTTAAAGCCACCCCCTTTCACAAAGCCAAGCCCGTGGTTCTGAAGGGTTACATCATCCCATGATGTTTACGTCCAGATGCACATGACTGCCTGATGGGCCTGTATCTCAGTTACTACTGGGCTAAGTTCCTGAAGAATGATCACTCCCCAAAATTGCTCCTTACTTCTCAAGCTATCAATGTTGTGCTGGTTATGAAACCCAAACTCCGGGATGTTGGGTGCCTGAGGAACCCTTCTGGATCTTTTGAATTCACAAAGTCATAGGTGCCATTTCCTTCACCAGTTGCCAGGCTCCCTGAAGAGCACCAAGGCTAAAGGACTGTAATTGAAGTTGACAGGATTTTTTGAATGCTTCCACAGGCATTCAATGAGCCTCTTCTTCAACACATGGTTAGCTGACCAGAACCAGTTAGGGAATGTCTACCATTAGTTTCTACAAGGCATTTACATCACATATCATTCACAATTCTCCTGGAGTATCTTCCATGTGGGGAGATACCATCTTCTCCCTGATGTCCTCCAAATGGAGATGCCATATGAGGCATGTATTAGACTCCCATTACATGTGATTTCTATAGATTTACATAAAAAGCCCATCAGAGAGGCTTTCTTTCCACTTGTGATAGATTAGTAAAAAATTATACTGTATATCTAAGGATTTCATGAAAGGTGATCATAACACGCCATTCAACCCATAAGAAAGAACCTGTGGATTGTATGTTTGTTTTTGTGCCATGAGACTTGGCGTCTAAGGCTTATAATTTGGATTCTGAGAGGCTTAAGGAAAAAGTTTCTGGGTAGGTCTACAGACTATGGGGTCTCACTAGTCAAAGTTTGCATGGTATCTATGAAAATATCCTGGGAAGGTCTCCTCAGGACCAGTTCTAAGTGCAATGGACATTTTCCTCTTTACTTCCACTGTTCCACAAGCCCCTGCAGAACAAAAGAACACAGTTCTATAACCTTTCTAGGGATCCTAAGCCTCCAGGAGCCTGGTACCCTGATGTCTGATGTCTATGTGACTCTTAGGATACTTAGATATGTGTGTGTAAGGAGGAAAACAGAAAGAGTGCAAAGGAATAGGGAACTAAAACCTACATACCATTCACAGGTTCTTCTGGAATTTCTGGACCAACTCAATCATAATCCTTGCCATCAAGGAACTTATATGGGAGGGGTCTCTTTATTGTTGTTAAGTCATTTCAGTCATGTTTGAATCTTCGTGGCCCCATTTGGAGTTTTCTTGGCAAAGATATGGAAGTGATTTGCCGTTTCCTTCTCTTGCTCATTTTACAGATGAGGAAACTGAGGCAAACAGGGTCAAATGACTTGCCCAGGGTCACACAGCTACGTAAAGCCAGATTTTAACTTAGAAAGATGAATCTTCCTGATTCCAAGCCTGGTGCTCAATCCACCGTGCAATCTAGCCATCTTTTATAGAGTTCAAATTTCTGGTGGGGTACTAGATCATCAAAACCTTCCCTGGGGTGCTGGATAAATTTCTAAGGTATTCAACAACCTAAAACTGACAAATGATTTAAAATAATCTGGCTGACAGCAACTTTAGGGCAGCAAGAGGCTTTCTGTGGCAATCACTTTACAATTGAAAATCAGTCCAGATTCCCTACTGGAACACCAACACAAAAGGACCACGGACATAAAAAAAACAAGCATGGTGAAGAGTAAACACCAAGGAAGCAGACTCAAGAATTAAGATAGAAAACTCCATATGCTTATGGAACCCAGAAATAGGCATATTGAGATAAGATGTAAATGCCTGATTACCCAACATAATACCATTAGAATAGAGTTACTTCTGGGAAACTGATGGAAGTGCCATCCCCTCCTTTATCTTAATATTCCTTCTCCTCCTCTCTCTCATATGCTTTGCTCCCAGAAGTCCAACCCTCATAACTATTCTCTTACCATTGTACTTCTTATAGGACTTCTTGTCCTGAATAGTGGAGATAAGGGAAATCATAGCTCTGCCCATAATTGCTAGCATAATAATAACTAGCTAGCATTTATATAGAATTTAAAGATTTGCAAAACACTTTGCATATCTCATCTCAGTTGACCCTCACAACCAGCCCAGGAGGTAGACAGTATTATCATCTCCATTTCACAGATTAAGAAACAGGCTAAGAAAGTAGAAAGCATGTGTTTTTTGTACATATTTTGTACATATTAACTTGGTAGACAAGTGAGGTACTTACCATCAGGTTCAACCATTTTTAGTGTTTCTTTGAGAGCTTCATCAGTTAACTCAATCCCCAAGGATTCCATGGTAGGTGACAAATCTTCAAGAGCAACTCTCCCATTAGTGACTTTGGAAAGAACTGTACATGCATTTTCTATTTCTATAGATAAATAAAAATCCAAGTATAAACATATTAAGTTACTGAGTCTCCAAATAAAGAAGTCTAAGAAAAAAATCCCAAGATGGAAAATGTGTTCATTTTCTAAATCCATAATCCTTGGGTTTGAGGCTATATCAAAGTGGTTTGAGAACTAAAAGGTTTCCCAAGCTTCTACTTGGAATTACAGAAGAATAAATAATGTTAGCACCTGAAGATATAAAAATACTCATTCCTTCTGATAAGATACCATTAGAGCAATATACAACCTCATTGTCATAATTCATGCTCTTGAATAAAGGGATAGACCTATGATTTTTAACCATGAAATCCTATGATTCCATGAAATCTCTTTTTCTCTTGAGACTGGTTGGTTAACAAATATTGCCAGCTAGTTACAAGGTTAATTCTGCAAAGAGGTTCATGATAATCTATCATTATCCACAAACAAATTTCAAAAGCCTTGTGGCCAAGTGTGGTTGGGTGGTTTTTGGAATGGTTGGGATACTTTCTCCCCTTTCCCCTTGATTATACTATGAACCTTAAGAAATGGAAGATCTACAGATTTCCTTGTTTCCAAGTTAGAAACAAGAGTGAATAGCAGAATAAGCTTCGGTTCACAGTGTATTTGTGCTTGGTCAGCTAACAAGATTTTAGTGAGGGTGGTTAAAACCTATGCTTTTTCAAGACCTCCCAAGGATTCTGAGATGCTTTATGAGTATTTCAAGTATGAGCCACACTAAATCTTTTCTCCATTGTCCAGTGTAGCTAAATACCTGTAAGGAATGGTAAAAAGTACAAGTAAAGCAAGTTATTAAATAGACCCCATTCCCATGGGGTTCCTCCAGAATGGGCCTTGGCTTAAGAATGTATATGATGACCCAGAAAGGAAAAACTCATTATTTTCCCTGATCTTAATATGAGTTCCTAAACTGGCTCAACAATCCATGAAGGTTCATGAATGGCATTACTTGGCAGCAAATTTTACTCATCCTTCAAAGCCTGGCTCATCTCCTCCCCCTCTATAAAGCATTTATCTTTCTTTGTGCTCTGCATACCTGGCCATGACTAACAACTGGGAAACAAATTTTGTCCATTCTTCAAGATCTAGTTAAAACTCTTTCCTCTATTAAGCCTTTCCTAAATCACTCTATTCCACAGAAATCTCCATTTTATTTTGTAAGGACCCAGAGTCCTAAAAAGTCAGGATAAATAAAATTATAGATTTGTCAATGGAAATAACATATGTCTTCACATATATGAGCATATGACTTGATAGACAAAGAGGTACTCACTGTCAGTGACCATCAAATTGACTGGTCTGGCTGTCACCATCACAGGTTACTGCTTGGCTCATTGATGGTTATAGCCAGCTCAGCTCAGCTCATGATGACTGCTGATGGTGAATACTCACAAGTTCTTTCTTTGTCTCTGTTCAGAATTTTGAAACTGAAAATTTACCATGTCTCCCTGAGCTAACTTCCCCCTGAAGAACTTCAGGCCAAAGACTCCTATTTTTCTCTGAATTCTTTGAAATTTGGACTCCCAAAATCTTTTGTGCTTTCCCTTCCCTTCCCTTCCATCCGCTCTTCTCTTCTTTTCAAGATTTCCACATATAATACTTACTGCTTATACCACTCACTGAGCAATTAGCCTCCTCCCAATATCCACTTACCTTGCCTTGGGAGATTTTTGGTAATATTATCTTGTATAGCTATTTAACCCGTTAAAAGTTAACTTTTCTAAGTCTAATCCTCATTCTCTTGAGCAATGATCCACAGGGACAAGTACCACAATTTGTCCATCAATCAAATAATTCTATACACAAGTGCTAAACAAAAAATTTTGTTTGACCAATATATTCACCAGAAAATTTTTTTTTAATTAGCAAGCAATCTGACATTCCTAGATTTCCATGTAAGACAACACTCCCATGTTTCAAAGGGCTGAAAGTGAGGGGAAAGGGAAGGTTCATTAATACTCACGTTGGCCTTTTAATGCATCTTTGCTTGAAATCAATTTGTTGACTACGTCCTGAAACTCCACCTTTCCCTCTTCTAGAGAAGGGGAAAAACAAAAATAATTTAGACTTTGTAGAGAGAGGTATTCTCTATAAAATTGGCCCCACACAGTGCATTCTAAAGCAGAAGACTGGCATTTGTCCTGTGAATTGCCTGAGGCACTTTAGGAATATTTTAAGTTTGAACCATACTAGATTCTCTTCCCACTGGCCAATGTGTCTAAGAGTCTCTAAAGAAGGGAAAAGGTATGAGTGAGCCATGTTATGGAGTTCCCCTCATTCTTATGGGGATCCTGCAGAGTAGACTTTGGCAATAAAGATTTCCTAGTTCCCAATATGACCCTAGGGTCCCTGAAGGTCCATTATTGGTATTATTGGGAAGCAAATTTTACCCATCCTTCACTGCCTATCTCATTTCTTTCCTTTTCTATAAAACAAATTCTCTTTGTGTACTATATATGCAGCCCAAATAAAAAGTTATCACAGAAACTAACTTGAAAACAATCATCATTTCTTATAGTCTCAAGTATTTTTAAAAACATTTTGATCACTCTTCAATCATTTATAATTCCATATCAGTGAATTCACAGAATCACAAAAAGAGTTGGAAAGGGGCCGCTAGGTGGCATAGTCGATAGATCACTGGCCCTGTAGTCAGGAGGACATGAGTTCAAATTTGACCTCTGACATTTACAAGCTGTGTGACCCTGGGCAAGTAACTTAACCCTGTTTGCCTCATCCTCACCTGTAAAATGAGCTGGAGAAGGAAATGGCAAACCACTCCAGTATTTTTGCCAAGAAAACCCCCAAAAGGGGTCACAAAGAGTTTGACATAACTGAAAAATGACTGAATGACAAGAAAATGTGCCAAATATTGCTGAGCAAGTGAGATAGTCTCTGCACTCAAATCAGCTCACACTCTTACTGGGGGACATGACACACGGGGCAAGGCTGATGGTCCTTAAGTCCAGAGGACAGGAACAGAGCAAATCCACCATCTTCCTGGAAGGGTCGTAGTTGATGATTCCCTGGTTCATTCAGTCAATGTAAGCTGCCATGTTTGCTTTGGGGGGTAGAGGACAGTAAGAGTTTTGCTTTAGGGTTAGCAGACTGGGATTCTAGATTCCCTCCTACAAGTATGAGGATGAGAGAAGGGGGGCAGCAGTGCCTGTGTGGGGAGAGGGAATAAAAAAAGTAAACTGTCAAGCATATTTTATTTTTAAAATGACAAGATAGTGGTACAGCAGAAGCAAAATCTAAGTAAAAGAGCATCTGAATGACACTGAGAGAAGGAAATGAAGTGACTGAAAGTTAAAATTCTTCAGTAAAGTTTTTCACAAAGAGGAGGAGAGTATAGTTAACTGTTATCATTAGGGGCTGGCAGAATTCTTCTAATTGCAGACCAAAAGTATGCACTGGACAAAAGTCTGTGTTAGACAAGAAAAAACAGACAAAAAAGTCTCTCACTTTGTTAATGGCACCTGGACTCCTGGTCCAGAGAACCACTGGTCTAGCTGGGCTCTTTTCCATGGCAGTGGGCAGCAATAGTTATCAAGAACAACAGACTTCTGAGGGTCTATGCTTTAGCAAGAATAGAGGGCAAGGGAAATGCTCTGAAGACCTGGAGGGACTGCAATGAAAAAAGTAAAGCATAAAAAGAATGTGTTTTATTTTGGAAATCTACACATTTGGACAGTACAAATAGGTCAAGGACAGGAAGACTAATTCACAACTCTCCCACTAGGTTGTCAGAATGAAGTGCTACATGAAAGAAAGGAAGAAATCCTTTAAAATAAAAACAAAGAATAATATGAAGAGAGACAGAAATCCCAAGCTGTCGTGATGCTGAAGGGTCGAAGAGTGTGATGAGGGAGGAGAAAAGCAGGATGTCTGGATTGTAGGAGCTTTAAGGAAGGAAGCTATGTAACTGGTTAGATTCTCCAAGGAATGATGATAATTATTTACAAATGTTTCCAGGGGACAACACTGGATGGTCAGAGATAAATGGCAGATGGTGACTCCCTGGAAATCCCTAGATTTATCCTGTAGCCCCTGATGGAGATAGTCTAGAACCCTGAGCCCAAGAGCCCTGAGAATAGCATGCCTTCACACACACACACACACACACACACACACACACACACACACTGAGGCTACCAGCCATATTTCCAAGTTGGTCTTTGCAGTCATCATTAAAAGGAGCAATTCTGGTGGAGAAGGGGCTCACCATCCCTCCCACCACCAATACCAAATGCTGACCAGACTGCCACCAACTGGGCATATGAGTCAGTCTAACTAAACTAGTAAGGCATCCTGAGGAAGAGACAAGAGGCAACATGTTCTGGGCTGGTTGAACTATTGAAACCACCATCTCCCCTCAGATCCCAGTGGAGGCATCTACATACAGAGCCTAGGAGCTTTGAGAACTCAACACTCCCAGACCACCAGCCCTGCTTCCAGCCTGGCCTTTGCAGCCATGGTTCAGGAAAGCAACCCCTGTGGAGATGAGACCTGGCATCTTCCTCTCACGTACTGTAATCCTCACTTCCTCAAAAGCCACAGCTAATAAAGACTCAGAAAAGAAAATTCTTGTTACCCAAATCTTTGGCATCATCAAATTGTTCAACATCAGAAGCCAAAATGGTTTTTATTAATGACATTAAAGAAGATGAGTTATGCAATCTATTAATGACATTAAAGAAGATGCATTGTGTCTTGTTCGGTCATTTCAGTCATGCCCAATTTTTCATGACCTCATTTGGGGTTATCTTGGCAAAGATATTGAAGTGGTTTGCCTTTTCCTTCTCTAGTTCATTTGACAGATGAGGAAACTGAGGCCAGCAGGATTAAGTGACTTGCCCAGGGTCACACAGCTATTAAGAGTCTGAGGCCAGAACTGAATTCAGGAAGATGAGTCTTTCTGATTTCAGGGCTGGCACTCTGGGGACACTGTGCCACCCACATGCTTTTTTAGTTTAAAATTGTTTTAATTTGATTCACAAGATTTCAAAACCAACCATTATCACATGATAACATTGTTATTGCATTATAACTGCATTCCTTTTTAAAGCCACAGACCCTGCTGTAATTTCATCTGTACACTCACACTAGAGTACTTACTACTCCTATAGAATTCATTATCCTAACCCATGAAAGATTGTTTCACCTAACATAGGGATCTTGTACAGCTAATTAAAGACATTTAGTGTTATGTGCCTGTGAGATGGTATTTTATACATTAAGGTGGGAAAGGGTGGGAAACTTCATCAGCTTCCTCCCCCTCCTTCTCTTCTTCCTACCTCCTGATATTGTCATACTGTCTTCCTATTCCCCCTTCCAAGAAGAATATGAACATAGAGTCACAACAAACTAACACCCAACTCTTAACCTTGTTGGAATGACTATAATTTTAATTATTCAAGCTGAAAGAATATAGATGTTCTAAGCAAACAACCTGAGATTTAGCTAATATACTCACCATTAGGTTTAATGGATTTTATAGTCTCTGAAAGCTTTTCTTTACTTAACTCAACCCCCATGCTCTCCAGGGTAGGCATCACATCAGCAATGTTGACTTTCCCATCAGTGATATTAGTAACAATATTTTGTGCATTTTGTATTCCTATGTGGATATAAAAATCAAAGTATAAAAATAGTCATTGTTGAGCCTAAAGCAACCCTTAATTTGTGGGATGGGGCAAATCTGGACTTCAATGAAGTTTGTTAACTAAATAGTCCATGTGCTCCAACTTTCTACCATTAAAAAAAAATCACTGTTTTTTATGTAATATCAAATTAATCAATTAATCACTGTCACAAGAACAATGTTAATCCAAACCAACAATAATAGGGCATGGAACTTTTAAAGCATGGAGTATGCCTAAAAGCTCTTCAGCTCTTCAGGGTGGCTTATCAGAAACCAATGCTAGTTGTAAATTGAACACTTACAAAGAGATTCCCAATGACATTTAATTAGTAGTAAGCTGACCTACTTCAAATGTTTTACGGTCCAGTGTGAACCGCAGGCTATTGGACAGCACTTTCTTGCCCTTGCAATCTCTCTATGCTTTTAACTTTTCAAGGATCTCCTGAGGCTGCCCTACCCTGGGAGCTCAGGTAAGGGCTAGGATTATATGGATAGCCAAGCTTTACTTTATAACTTCCTTTAGAGGATCCATTCTTGGCCAACTGACATAATTCCCAGGACTTAATTGAAAAGGCTGGTTGCTAAAACTTAATGTTACAGAATTTTGAAGAAGAAGAACGGTACCAAAGAAAAGATTTGAGAAGGGACTGCTCCCCACTCTTTTTCAGAGGTAAGAAGTTGGTGGATGTGGAGCACTGCACCTATTTTCAGACTTTTTCAATATA
This sequence comes from Pseudochirops corinnae, assembly GCA_028646515.1. Lineage (NCBI taxonomy): Eukaryota > Metazoa > Chordata > Mammalia > Diprotodontia > Pseudocheiridae > Pseudochirops > Pseudochirops corinnae. The sequence goes on from CM053586.1 coordinate 213,939,259, forward strand.
CTGATCAGTTTTGTTGATTTTTTTCTCTTTTTTCTTTAAAAAAATTCTTTGTGACATGGGATGACTCTCTGGGAAGCAATACTGGGAAGAAATTTAGGTAACATAGGAAAAAAAGGCATCAATAAAAATATTTTTAAAAAAGAAAGATTAGTTCCTAAACCTAGATTTCTTTATTATTTAAGGAACACTGTAAATATAAATGAGGTTAAAACAAAAACAAAAGCCTTAAAACCAGACTAGATACTCTCTCTTCATGAACTAGAATAGATAAGAAACTCCAAAGTAGAGGGACATACATCAGTCATGATATATTATTAAATTGACCTCATTGCCATGGGGATCCTCCATAGCAAGTCTTAGCCCGAGATTGGATATGAAGACATAAACAACAAATCTCTTTGCTTATCCTGGTCCCAGTCTGATCCCTTTAGTTGGTCCTTAAATCCTCTTAATGGTCTGGAAATCACATACTTTAATTAGCAAACTTTGGCTATGCTTCAAGGCCTAGATCAATTAGCTCCCTCCTGCATGAAATCTTCTCAGTTCATTCCCACTCAAAGAGATTTCTCTTTTGGTCTGTATCACTCATTAGACAATTAGCCTTGTAATAATTCATGTAATTTCATTTTATACATTTATTTGATTCTTTTACTGTTCTTTAACTTTTCTGTGTTTATGCCTTGCTTCTCTTACTAGAATGTAAGCTCCTTGAGGGTAGGGAACATTTCTGATATATTTTCTACAGTACCTAGTTAGATACCATTTACATATTTTTTCAGTAAATATTGGTTGATTGATTGACTCTATCAATATATCAACAAGGATGTTTAAGCACCTTCTATTTGCTAAGCACTAGGTAGGCACTGTGAATAACCCAAAATTCATCTTTAATATAAAGAATATACAGCAAGATACCTAGCATTCCTAGTTTGCCACGTAAGACTACAACTCTATTATAAAAAGGCTAATATTGAAAAGAAATGGAGGGGAGGAGCCAAGATGGTGGCGTAGCAGCAGCAACATATCGCAGCTCTCACATAGCCACCCCAAAATACCCATAAAATAGGACTCTAAACCAATGCTAGAACTCCAAAATGCACACAAGGATACTTCCCACTAAAGTCAGCTCGGCTATGAGGA
>CM053586.1:213940898-213965747 GCA_028646515.1 Pseudochirops corinnae
AGATTCTGCCCTGCTCAAAGCAAAAGGAGTTCGCAGCCGCAGCCACTGCCTCTGACGCCGCTTCCAGTCCGCACCGCACGGAGACTAGCTTGGTTCCGGCGTTCTCTTGCTCCACCCCTTCCTGCTACGTCAGCAAGCGCAAGGGGCATGGAAGATCTTCAAATCCCAGTATCGTTACACTTCCTAATGCCACAACCCTTTAAAACTCATATGTGGGCATATCTGCGTGTGGGCGCACCTGCCTGGAGACAGAGGAGCGGTATCTTGGTTTCTAAGACCATCAGAAATATGTGTTTTCCGATGGTCTTAGGCGACCCCTGTGACCCCTGTGAAAGGGTCATTCTACCCCCAAAGGGGTCGTGACCCACAAGTTGAGAACTGCTGCCCTAGATTAACAATATTTAAGGGGCTGAATACATAATTCTAGTCTAGGAAAGGTCAACCTCACCACCCCTATCTTCTGCTCTTCTCTGGAAGAAATCAAAGTCTCCCTTATAGAAGGGTGGACAGAGAAGACTGGAGATATCTATATATGCCTTCCTATGAACCACATTTAGACAGATCCATGCAGACACACATAAATACAGGCACAACACAGACCCACACCCTATGTATGATTAAAACATCTTATTTTGTGTGCAAATGGATACTCCAAAGTGACTTATGATAATGTCCTAAAGAGGGTTTGTATTTTATGGGAATCCATTTGCCTGATAAAGTAATAAAGGAAACATTGCATAGTCCTATTTTGAATAATGAGAATTTCAGTAAGGACAGCTGCTTTATAATATGAAATCTTTAATAAGTTTCAAGTAGTCATATATAGTCCTGTTTTTCTTATAAAATGAAGTCTGTAACTACGTTTAGTGGCAACTGAACCTTCACTATGAATCCTGGCTTTTCTAGTGGAAAGTTTTATAGTGTAGCTTATGTGGTACGGTTGGCATCTGAGAGACACCCCATTGTAATGGAAAGAGCACTTAGTGTGGAGCCAGGAGATCTGGGTTCTAATCTTGCTTCTGAGACTTGATGGCTGTGTGGCTACAGAGGAGTACTCAGTCTCATCTGTAAAATGGGGTTAATAATTTGTCTAGGGCAGTGTGCACCTTCTGCTTGTAATTCACTGCGATATGGTAGAAATAGCACTTGGAATCAAAGTCAGGAGATCTGGGTTTGAATTCCTAACAACTAGGTCACTTCATCTCTCTGCATGTGTTTCTTCATTTTAAACTTGTGATAACACAACTTACATTGTTTGCTTTGTAAGGAAGGTAAATGATAGGAAAATATTGAGTAACCTCAAAGGGCTATATAAATGTGAGTTATTGTTATTAATATCATCACTGTATAACTATTGTCTGAAGATTATACAATTAGAGTAATATGATTATTATAACCATCAAAATAATAATATTAATATCATTATTATATAGTGATTACAACGTTGTTAGAAACCAAGGAGGTGGGAGAGAACAATTTTCAGAATAGATTCGGGAGCATCTTTTAGTTTGAGCTTGGTCCTCTCAACCCAAAGGCAAATGAAGTGTTGACCATTCAAAAGACAATTGCTACTTTTTTTGTAGTGGAACTGGAAATCGAAGAGATGCTCATCAATTGGGGAATGGCTGGACAAGTTGTGGTATATGATTGTGATGGAATACTATTGTGTTTTTTGAAAGGTACATGCCTTCCAGAAATAGTTTTTTTTTAATAATTAATTTGGATCATCCTAATCTAAACATATATACTTAGACAAAGAGGGGAAACAGATGCACACCCTACCACCTCAACTGAAAAATCTCTAACAAACTATTTTGAAGTTACAGTTATAGTATTTCTATATAATATCCAAATTTTGCAATGAGATAAAACATAGTTATGGCATTTATTGTAAAATTCAGTTAACATCTTACATCACCAAACAGAGCAGTCGCTTAACTTTGAATTAAGTTAACAGTTGACTAACTTTCAGTTAACCCTTCATTCCCTCTGTGACCACTCCACATAAGGATTCTCTTTTCAAGCCAAAGACAAACTGAGGAAATATTTCTATTAACTGAAGTAATCAACTGAAAATATTAAGAAATAATATTTTTTTACAACCTAAAACCTTTTTAAAAACTTTTTCTATTATGAAAGTGGGTAAAAACAAGTACTGAAATCCCAGGAATGAATCAAATCTAATTACCAAACTTAGCAATGGCTCTTCATCCTATGCCCCCCCACACCTCCCTCCAGCCCCTTCCAACCCCACCACAACCCACCTAAGGACAGTATCTTCTTTTACATTCAGGGATTAAGATAGTGATCATAGCAAGGAAGACCTTTCAGTCCTTGAGGTGAGTCATCAAGGAAGGAAACCAGTAGTGTGAGTAGATTAAGTTTATCCAAACTGTATTTTAACATACTATGAACTTTTCTTTATTCAAGAATCCTATAAATGTCGGTTGAGAGACATGTTTGAAAGCATGAGGGCAGGGACTATGCAGTTGAAATATACTTCCCTCTCTCTCTCTTTTTCTCTCTCTTCCTCTCTCTCTTTCCCTCCTTCTCTCCCTCTCACCCCAGCTAGAAATGGTTTACAGTTTTTGTATTAGATTAATATTAAATGTAATTGTTTCTGGCAGACTTGTGCCTCAAATACAGACTATGTTAATATTTTTTTCTTCAACAAACTTGTCTGGTTTATTTACCATTTTAAAATCCCCATGGTACTCTATTAGTACAAAATCCTCTTTTTTTCCCCCTTAGTTCCTCTAACATAACTAAATAAGCCCGTGTTTATATACTTAGCATTCCTCAACAGCCTGCACTCATTGTGGTATTCAGAGTGCTTGATAGTCTTCTCACCAAACCTGAATTCTTTTTTTTTTAATTATTCATCCTTGGTTAACTGACTTTGTTTCCTCCTTTTATACCTGTCATTTTAAAATATGAGCCCAACTATGAGTTCCTTGTACATACATATCAGACTCTTTTTGATGACTCTCCTTGGTCTTATTCAAAGAAATTATTTGTATCATGAGAATTTTTTTTTTTTTGAGCTTTTCATACTTTTTGCTTGAACTGACTATGCTCACAAAATTTTAAGACACAGAATTCTACCTATCCTTTCTCTGGACATTGAAATTTCCCCCAAAAAATCTACAGTGTGTATCAGACTACGTCCAGCTTTCTTCTTCCTCATGATGATTTCTAAAACGGAATTGGCATTTTCCCCCTAGGGTCCCTACCATTTTTACTTGTGGAACAAATTCCTCCTTCTTGGTCACAATCTGACCCAGAAAAGAAGTTCCTTTTATTGTTTCTTCTACCAAAGAGTTAAATTTCAATGAATACAAGTCAGTTTATCAGCTATTTTACTTGTTTTGCAGAGAGGGTTCTAGCAGATGTCCCCCTATTATATAATGCTTCATTCCCAGGTTTATGATCTCTTTCTCCATGTTGTCATCTGTTTCTTCCTTCTTTGCACCATACACTAAAGAAGGTGGTTGGCACAATACTCCCTTGAGAATATCATTTTTTTCTCTAATGACTAAATGGAAGGCAGTGGTAGTAGGCATTATCATCTCTATTGCTCGTTCATCAATATCTCTAGTTTAACGTGTTGATAAGATTTTATTAAATGCTTGACATGTACAAGGTACTGTGCTAGGGAAGATATGGCCTGAATTAAAGGCAGAAGGGAAACAAGAAAGGAACAAGTATTTATTGAGTTCTACTATATGTTCAGCACTGTGCTAAGTGCTTTACAAATATCTTATTTAATCCTCGTGCTGTTGTTTTCCCCCAATTTAAAGTAGAGGAAATTGAGGCAGACAAGTTAAGTTACTTGCCCAGAGTCACACAGCTGCTAAGTATTTGAGGCTGGATTTGACCTTGTGACCCTATGACCATTGCTTTTACAGTGGGGGCCACTCCTCTTCTTTCCACCCTACTTCTTTCCACCCCTTCAACCAATTATAACATCAAAAGACCCCAAGATATATATATAGATCTTTCTATGAAGGCAAAATCTAATAGATTTTCTACTTGCCAATCATGAATTTGTTAATTCATTACAATACTAGAATTATTGAATAACTGGCATAGTCCAAATGCATAGAAGAAACTTAATATGCCAGATTTCCTAGATTGAGAAAATGATAACACATACAAATATGAATATACACATGTAAATATATAGCTATATAATCTGAATTGGGGAATATTATGAAAATCAAGTTATTTTTAAAATGATCTTTATCTTCTTTATGGACAAAAATATACTCATACAATTTCTCAGTTATGTCAAGAATTAGAGAGCAGGTATGAAGGCAAATTGACTTTTACAGATTCATCAGTTATTAACCCTTTCTTTCTCTCCAGTTATTTTGTATTATATTGTATTTGCTCAGTTGTGTACATGTTGTATCCCCCTGAAGAATGCAAGCTCTCTGAAGGCAAGACCTGTTTCATTTCCATCTTTGTATCTCCAGTCAGTCATTTAATAAATATTTTCTAAGCACCTATTATGTGCCAGGCATGGTGCTAAGTTCTAGGCATACAAAGAAGGTATGACTCCTGTCCCAAAGCTCATTGATATGAAACTGTTTTCTCATCTGTGGTGATGAATGTCCTCCTCTGTGTGAAGGGTGGGAAGGAGATATTGAAAGTGGTAGAGATCTTGTCTCTTAAGTCTTCTTTGAGTTCTCTTCAAGCTTCAAGTTGCTTTAGGTGCTTCTCGCTTCCAGTGTCAGAAGAGAAGATGGATGAGACCACTTCCAAGGACTGTGGGCAGTGCAGCTGTTTATGAAAATCATATAATTTCAGAGGCACCCAGAAGTTATTTTATCCATAAAAATTTCTATAACCTCCTCTCTTTGATGCATGCAATTCCTTCCACAAGAGACAAATCCTTTCATTCCATATCCAAACAGGTATCCCTGTGGGTGTTCTGCCCAAAAGAATGTAAACTTTGATCACTGAAACTTAGCAAGATACTTTTGGGAATACTATTGTATTATAAGAAATGGCAAGCAGAATGGTTTCAGAAAAAACCTGGGAAGACCTATATGAACTGATGCAAAGTGAAGTGAACACAATCAGGAGAACATTGTACACAGTAAAAGCAATATTGTACAACGATTAACTGTGAATGACTTAACTATTCTTAGTAATACAATGGTCCAAGATAATTCCAAAGGATTTACAATGAAAAAAAAACTATCTACTTCCAGAGAAATAATTGATGGACTCTGAATACAGATCGAAGCTTGATTCCTTTCATTCCCCCTTTTTCCTTCCCTCCTTTCCCTTTTCCTTCCCTCCCTTCCTTTCCTTCCTTTCCTTCCTTTCCTCCTTCTCTCCCTTCCTTCCTTCCTTCCTTCCTTCCTTCCTTCCTTCCTTTCTCCTCTTTTTCCTCCTCCTTCACTTTGCAACATAGCTAGCATGGAAATATGTTTTCCAAGATTCCACATGTATAATTGATTCATATTTTTCACTTTCACAGTGAGTGGGGAAGGGATTAGAGGGAAGGAGAGAATTCAGAACTTGAAATTTTTTTTAAATGAATGTTAAAAATAAATAACATGTTTTAAAAGACCATTACCATTCTTTCCCCCACCCCGGCCTGCATTTCATATACCTTCTTTTATAGGTTCCATGGTCTTCCCACTTATGTATCTGAACTACTCCTTTTTTGCATTTTTCAGGAGAAGACATGGTGAATTTAAAAGATGTTGTCAATCAAGTGACCCAGGAGAAAAAAGAAAAGGTCCAACGTGAGTATGAATGTGACTCTTCCCATTTTTGTATGTATTTTTTTACTTGAAAGAGAAAGGAATTTAACTTTTTACATGAATTTCTTCTCCATTCCCATGTTCCTCCCACCTTCAATCCTTTTACAATAGAGAACTGGGAATGCTAAAACTCTTACTATAATTTTTTCTATTTTGGTTTGGTTTGGCATTTTCATTACAAGGCTGTTGTGAGGAAAGGGGTTTTGTAAGACATGAAGTACTCAATAAATGTGAGTTCATTATTATTTTTCCAGTTACTTGATTATTATATTGTTATTACTATATATAAAATCCTTTGCCAGATGTTGTATGTTAGGCATACAGAAATATGTAAAAGATCTCCCTTGTCCAGGTCCTACTGCTGATGTGGGTACCAAGTATGATGGGTACATGGAGTGTGTCTTGCATACACCCTGTATTGTAGTGCCTCTGTCTCATGTAAGTGAGTAGACCCTGCAGCCTATCCTCATGCTGGCATTTCTAAGTTCTCCATTACTTGGTTACACTCAAATTCTCTCAAAGCTTTAGGGGTAACCTGTTGAAGAGAAATACATTTCCTGACTCCCTTAACCCAGGCAAAGGGACGAGGTGATGATGAGCTTTTACTACCAATCAAATGAACTTATATTTGAGCCAAGAGAGGTAATAGGGGACCATTGAAGTTTATTGAGTGTCAGGGGTTGGGAGTGGGTTGGTACTTTAAGAGATCATTTTTGGAAGTGGGAGAGATTTAAAGTAGAGAGATCAAATTAGAGATTATTGTAAATGAGTCAAAGAGGGAGGGGACGGGGGACTGAACTAGGGTAGGTAAGTAGAAAGAAGTGGACAGATATAAGAGATATTGTAAAGTTAAAAGTGGCAAAATTTAGCAACTGACTGGCTATATGGAATAGAGAAGAATGAATTGTTAAAGATGGCTCTGACTTAACATAGCTGGGTGACTGACTAGAAGGGTGGTGGTGCTCTTGAGACAGTAAGAGGAGAGTTTGGGAATAGGGATGATTTTAATTAAGAATTTAATGAGTTGGGGCAGCTAGATGGCACAGTGAATAGAGCACTGGTCCTGGAGTCAGGAGGACCTGAGTTCAAATTCAGCCTCAGACACTTGACACACACAACAAACTAGCCATGTGACCTTGGGCAAGTCACTTAACCCCAATTGCCCTACCTTCCCCCCTCAAGAAAATGCATATAGCTTCTTTCAGTGAGGTCCCTAGCTGAAGAATCCTCTCTCAAAGAAAATTTCTTCCCCAACTAAGGCTTTATGTTCCTTTAACTCAGGTTTTCATTTTGATGTGTGTATATAGGTCTAGAGGAATCCCTTGCTGTCACCAAGGTCATAGATGGAAAAGTCAGTGTTAGTGATCTTCCAGCTGTCCTGGAGTGGCTGCAGGCCAGTATGGGCAAAGAAGAAATTCAAGAAACATTGAAATCTGCTGAGACTGATGGTGAGTACTTCTACTACCTATCAGGTTATTTTTCTTAACATGTGAAAGGATATAGATTTCTTTCTAGTTCTATAAATAAAATTTCAGTCAGTTCTAGGACGGTCAAAAATTTTGAAGTAGCTAGGGTGACTGGTAGTGACCTTGTCTTCTGAAGTACTTGGGAGTTTTTTTTCCCCTTTCTGTAAAGAAGTTTGGGAGAATAGAAGTGAGGCATTTGGTTGACAGGGTGGAGATGGGGAGAAGGAAAAAAGAGAGGGAAAGGCTGAATTTTTACCAACTTCCCAGAAAAAACCTTTTGTTTTAATTTAAGACACCAACATATATCAGTTACTCTCAACTCAATCTATTCCTTTTTGGGTTCCATAATTATGAGTGTCTTATCCACTTTATTCTTGGGTCCTTCACCTTGGCATTGATGCCTCAATATACTTGGATTACAGAGATATTTTCTATGTCTTTTGTTCTATGCTGGTGGACTAATAAGCATTTCATGCTGGCTTTACATAAAAGCAGCTGCTCCACAGAATCTCCCTTTTTTACTCTACCTAACTGTGAGCTGGTTAATTTGAGATTACCTATTTCTCAGCAGTCTCTCTAATCTGTTGGACATCTTAGTGCCCCCAAGGAGCATTAGGGGAACTCTTAGAACCCATACAAATCTTTCAAGTGTTTTAAGGAGATTGCTTTTGTTCTGCCTTGGGCCTTTCCCCTTCCCAAATGAGAGTGCTCCTCTGATTCTCCTATGGAATTCATCTGTTGCCACAGGAATTATTGACACAAGTAATGTGCTATTTTAATAGATTGTACTCCAGTAAATTAAACGCATACCAAAATTTGTCCCAATTGAATTGTATTTTCTCCCACTTTAGGAGAAGGAAAGGTTGTGCTCAAGGATTTTGTCCAGAAAGTACCCACATCTAAACTGTCTACCAAGATCCAACGTACGTATGAACAAAGCTTCTTCCTTTACATATGAACAAAACTTCTTCTTTATTGATGTATTTGTTAAGATATTTTACAGGTAGGAATTTTTTAAAAGTTAAATTTTAAAAATTAAAAACATTTTTAAAAAGACAAACAACATTGAGTTTCTATCTATCCCCGTTGTCTTTGTTCCAGTTTCTATATAATTATATGTATTATCTTTAATAGCAAACTCAAAAACATCAAACCCATTGATGCTTTTGGTGTTGAAATTTTGTACTTTATATATTAGCTATCAAGCAATATTTATTAAGCAGGTTCGTTGGGGGGTATACAGCTAGGGAGCTCGGTGGAAAGAGCTTTGGATTTGTAATAAAGAATACAAGCTCAAATCCTGCTGCAGATATTCCTCAGTTTCCTCATCTGCAAAATGGGGAAAATAGCATCGACCTCCCAGAGTTGTTATGAAAATCAAATTAAATAATATAGGTAAAGCATCTTGCAGAATTTAAAGCACCATATAAATAAATGCTAGCTATTAAGACACGGTTCTGGACTTTCATGGACAGTTCTAGACAGCCCTGTTAATTTCAGTAATTATTGTGTGATAGGCACTGTTCTAGATTCTGGGGAAACAAAGACAAAATAAGAGTCTTTACCCTCAAAGAACTATCTTCTCTTGAGTGGAAGAAATGTGTACACAAATAAGCAAATACAGAAGGTATATGAAGTAATTTCTAGTGGGAGGGAAGGATGCAGGCCTAACATGAATTAACTAAAAAGACACAAATTAAATAAACATGGAAGACAATAATGTATGAGCTATTGCAAGGGAGAACAAGATTAGCCACCCAGTAATATCCTAATGAATAAGCAAAGGAAGAGATTTCCATGAGCTGAAATGGGTTAGAAAGGGGGAAAGGAGTGAATTGGGTCATGAGAGATGGGTGAATTTTGTCCAGGAATTCCATTAGTGAGCTCCCTAGGGACTTAGGTTCCTATTCAGGGACCAAGGTTGGGATTAGGGCAAGTAAATCAGAATCTATCAATAAAGAAAAATTCCTAATAATTAAAACTATCCCAAGGTGGAGTGTATTGCCTCAGGAAGTGTTGGGCTTGGGCTCCCCTTTGCTGGAGGCCTTTGAGCAAAGATGACTGCCTGTAAGACTATTGTAGAAGATGGGTGACTGTTAAGGACAAGCTATTGTAGACACCCTGAGATGCGAGCACTGGATTACTTCTTGTTTAGGAACAGATTAAACTAGATGGTCTCCAAAATTCAATTCTGAGATACTGTGATTCTTCATTTCAGTTTAACAATCATTTCTAAGCATTTATGTGCCAGGTACTGGGGATAACAAAGACAAAATGAAAGTCTGTGCCCTGGGGTTGATTATAATCAACCATTTTTAAGAAAAAGAAACTTCTAAGAAGGTCCACATTTTAAATATGCCCATGGGGAGTCTAGCCTTGGAGAAGACTGGGAGGGGCATGAATGATATGATATGATAATGAGGTCTGTCTTATTAACTTGGTGTCTTGTACAAACCAATGAGATTTTTTAAAAACAGTGATATAGAGGGGCATGTAGAATTGTTCACTTCTGGAACTGCTTCACTGAAGCTGTTACTGGTATCTCTTTGAGCTCATACAGGCTGTTTAATGTCTCTGGGCCATGGTCCCTCATCAACAAAATGAGAACTAGAGAACTTCTCTGGCCCCCTTTAGCTCGAAATCTATGATAATTAGATGTGCCAGTTTAATAATATTGCCTTTTATTTGCATTTACAGAAACTCAAAATATCTGTAATGTTGTCAACAATGTCACTGATGGAAAAATTAATATTGAGGATCTGGAACCCACCCTGGAGAGCTTAGGGATGGAGTTAAAGGAGAATGAGGTGAAAGAAACACTCAGATCTATACAGCCTGATGGTAAGTACTTTAGATTTTTGACAGATGCATTGGGAACCTATATTCTTTCCCAATAGAATTTCTTTCAGAGATCCCATATTTACTTGTCTGGAAGTACAATGGTAAAAGAATAACCATTTGAAGGATCAGGGAGGTTTGAGTAGCATCCCATCAACTTTCCGAAAAGGAGATTGCAACATTGGAGAATCGGTTGAAAGTATAGAAGGGAATTTAGTTTGGAAATAAGAAGATATGGAGGTAGAACCTGATAGCTGCTTTTAAATATCTGAAATGTTGTCTTGTGGAAGGTGGGGTTCATACATATTCTGTCTGGCCCCAGCAGATGGATCTCTAGGAGGAAATGGGTAGAAACATTAAGAAAGATGGATTTTGATTTGATGCCTGGAATGTTCTCTTTCCTCTGGTCTAACTACTGACCTCCTTGGCTTCCTTCAAATTCCAACCAAAATCCTATTTTTTTCCTAACCCCTCTTAAATTCTAATAATTTCTCTCTACTATTTCCTATTTTTCCTGAATATAACTTGCTTTATGTATACTGTATGTCTTTGTATATTGTTTCCCGATTAGATTATAAACTCCTTGAGGGTTGGGACTGTCTTTTGCCCCTTTTTATATCCCCAGTGCTTAGCATAGTGCCTGGTCCATGGTAGGCATTAATAAATGCTTGTTGATTGATTGCACCAATGAATCATCCTCTGTATCAAAGAAAATCACGTATGTGATTGACAGAGTTGACTAAGGAGAGCCAGGTGTGGGACATTATCTGATTTCAATTTGTTAGTCAAATTCCTCTTGTGGCTTTTCAAATGAAGGTTTTTCTTATGCTAAACTGTACATCTCTGCTGTGTGTGCCTTCTGCTTCTGAATCTAGAAATACTGCTCCAGAATTTAAATGGTGGTGTGGTGCCTCTGAAAAAGTTAAAAACCAAGGTGGAAGTAGAGGGAGTGGTCATTAATTGTCTTCTGGGGGCACCTTTTAGTTTTATCTGGGGTCTACTTACCACAAAAGAGCTGGAAAGTTGGCAGTTCACCAAAACATTGCTAACCTTCAATAGTATGTAGAACTAGGGTTTGAAGGTACCCTTGTCTTGTCATTGAAATATATTTCTAAATTAAGGATTTTTCCCTCTTTATAGAAGAAGGAAATGTGGATTTTAAGAACGTTGTTAAGAAAGTGACTCAGAACCTTAACTTGGCAAACATTCAACGTGAGTATCGATAAACTGTTTCACTTACATTAGGAATTTATGAAGATAGTAATTTTACTTTTTAAGAACCAACCTTCTTTTTTCTTGATGTTGTAGTCCCTTTAAAAAATATGTTAACATGGCCGGGGGAGGGGGGAACAATTTGTTTTGCTTGACTGTATATGTTTGTAAGAAGGGTTTTATTTTTCTTTCATTCCCGAAAGGTGGGGAGAAGGTGGGAGGGAAAGAAGGCAGATTTTCTTTGGTTGAAAATTTTTTTAAATGAATGAAAGAGAATAGTAAGTTCATAAAGAGTCGCATATCAAATATTATAACTTTATACTTGATAGCTACATATCAGAATTATTCTATATTTACAAAGAAAAACAAGGTATACAAATAGAAACCTACAATTTCATACATAACTCTCATTTCCTTTTTTGCTTTGTATATAGAAAATGCCCATTCCATTTGGTGTTTGTTAAATCAAAATTTTAAAAAATATATTTAAAATATTTTGACCTAAACCTGTTACTTAATCCACATTTTCTGAGGTTTTAGTTTCAGAAAGCAGTTGCTTATAATTGCTATTAATACATGCTTATAAAAGCTTTTTGTATTTAATTTTCTTTTGGATGGAATGAATAAATACCTGTCTCATACCTGAATTAGTTGTTCATTGGTACTTTTGTTCATTAGGCACTAATTGTTTGTTAGGTACTTTGTTCTTTAGATTCTAGTTCTTCATTAGGTACTTTTCTACTACCTTCTTTGAGAAGCCCAGACATGATCCAAAACATAAGCTTAATTGTCTGGTGTAATAAATTCTTCTACTAATGCAGATGGTCAACTCCTATAAGATCGTCTTACACTTTTCTGGGGGTAATCAAAGTCTACACAAAAATTTTGTTTATGTATTTGGTCATATTTCCCCCCATTTATCTTTCCCTAAAATTTTTTTTTAACATGGTAGCAGAGAGTATTGATGATAACCATTTTGTAATGTATTTTAAAGTCTGGGAGGGTAAACTTACTTTCCTCAGGTTTTTGTAGAGTATCTTGCTTGTTTGTTTTTCTCATGTCAATTTTTTTTTAGTTCTATAAAGACAAGCATAGATATTTTGATTGGTTTTTCATTAAATCTACAAATTAATTTGGGGAAAACATTCATTTTGATTAGGCTAATTTTGTCTTTCCATGAATATTGACTTATCTGTTCAATATTTTAGACTTTTATTTCTGTCAATAGTTTTATAGTCATCTTTTATATGTCACATGTATGTTTGGGTAACTTAGTTCTCAGCTAGTTCACGTTTTGTTGTTGAAAAAAAATCAATGTCTGTCTCTTTTTGGTAGTTTGTAAGAATGCAATGGGGAAGTAGGGAGAAGGGTGTCTTATATCTTGAAACAGTGCTGAACTCATTTATTGATAAGGGTCTTTTCAGCATGAAGGAAGACTTGGATATATTTGAGAAAGTGAGAGAGGAGCCAGTACATAGCAAGAAATTGAAGGTTAGAGAAAGAGAGGGGATGATTGTGGGAGCAATCTTCTAGAGAAGTCGGAAGAGGATGAAATAGAGAATACATGAGGACTTAGGCATTGGTTCATTTAAGTCCCCTATTTCTTGTTGTTTTAGTTTGGTATTTTATATTTTTCATTGATTTCATTTAGGTTCTGTAATAGTGTACAGCTGGGTGAAATATTGGGAACCATAACTAAGGTAATACAAAGGATGTTTTGCCTCAGGGTACCAAAATTTAGAGAATGCTGACGGCACTTGTATTTCCTTTAAAAGATAGAAACAGGGGTGGCGAGGTGATGCAGTGAATAGAGCACTGGTCCTGGAGTCAGGAGGATCTGAGTTCAAATCCTGCCTCAGACACTTAACACTTACTAGCTGTGTGACCTTGGGCAAGTCATTTAACCCCAATTGCCCTCCCCCCTCCAAAAAGAAAAAAAAAAAAATAGAAAAAAACCTAAGTTTAAATACCACATCTACTACTTACTCTGTAACCTTAAGCAAGTCATTTTAAACCCTCAGTTTCTTCTCCTACAAAATGAGGGAGTGTTGAGCTACATGACCTAAGAGATCTCTTCCATCTCTGCTTCTGCAATCCTGAGCATAGGACCTAGGTTAGCATTAAAAAATTTGTTAAAATTAGGAAGCTTCCAGATTTTAAACTTCCTTTTATACCCTTTGTAAGTCTTTCTCAAATCGGGCTTCTCTTTTTGTTGTCATTTGTTTCTTTGGAATCACATACTCAGTAACGTAACACTTTTATTTTTATTTATCTGTAGGAATACAAAATGCATCTAATGTTATTTCCAATATTACTGATGGGAAAGTTTGTGTTGAGGATCTGCCAAGTACTCTGGAGAGCTTGGGAATTGATTTAACTGATGAAGATATTCAAGAAACATTGAAATCTGTTGAGCCTGTTGGTGAGTACTGTAGATTGAGAAAAAGAGATAGTGAACACTAGATTCTTTCACTGAGATGATATGAAAAGATGGAATTTGAAGGAGTCAGCACCTGAAGACTATTACAGTGCCCACTGTCTCGCAAGGTATACAGGACTATATAGGTCAAGCTAAAACTAATGAGGTTGGGGACATACTGCTATTTCGATGGCTCTTTGGTCTCAGGGTCCTTGACTGTCTCCACTGAGGTCTGAGAGGACGTGGAACTAATGTGGTTTGATTCACCTGACAGAGGATCCTTCATTTGAATCCTCTGTGAATCTTTATTTTTCAGTTATATTTCTTGTAAACAATATATATTGGATTCTGCTTTTTATTTTATTTCACTACTCTCCCACATTGCCATATGTGAGTTCATTTTCATTCCTATTCACGATTATGATCATTGACTGTGTTTTTCTTTCTGTCATATATCCTTATAATCTATCTTTTATTTTTCAACTATCTCTTTTATGAAGAAAAAGAAGACTGTGAAAGAAAAAGCATGGTACTGACATTGGTCACAGCTGATTAAAGTAGCCACACACTCCTTTTCTCTTTATGCAGCCTAGACCCTAATGACTAATTCTTAGACTTTCTTTTTCTCATTTTAAGCCCCTATTTATGGCCTGCCATGTGAAGTTGAAGTTTAACTTGTGGCTATTCTGGGAATTCTCTCTATACCAATGAAATCACAGATCTATCCCCTATCATACTTCCAGATTGTATACCATGTATTTTATAGTTTTGAAATTAGCCTTAATGAAACTATTTATTTATAAGTGAGTTTTAAAAACACTAAAAGCCAAAGGGATAAAAGAGAGTAATTCTTAAATCAATATCTGAGACAGTTTTATAGCTTGGGGGGATAGTCTTTACAAAATGTAAAATAGCAGGCTGGTAATTTATTAGCTATCAATCTCCACTTTGCCTTGTACATTGGAGGTTTAGCTTTGTATAATCCACTTATCTTGTTACTGGAATATTTAAAATGTTTGTTTCCTCTTTGGCAGAAGATGGAACGGTGATATTGAAGGATGCTATTGATAAATTGGTTGAGACCCAAAACAGAAAAAAGAGTGACCGTGAGTATTGAGAAAAACCCTATTACTACATAAGTACTTATATTATTATCACACATGCACACACTTTTTTTTACTGAATTTCTAGACTCTGCATTTTTCTGAATTTTGACAAAGTAAAAATAGTAAATATAACATTCCAGACTTCCTGCTATACTTTCTATATGTTAGTTATTTTTCCAATTACATGTAAAAAAAATTTACATTTGTTTTTAAAATATGTAAATCCAAATTCTCTCCTTTCCTCGCTACCTTCTCTCTTCATTGAGAAGGCAAACAATTTGATATAGGTTATATATGTGTAGTCGTGCAAAAAAATTTTCATATTTGTCATGTTGTGAAAGAAAATAGACCAAAAATACCCCAAGAAAAATAAAGTGGTTTTTTTTAAAAGTAAGCTTTGATTTGCATTTGGTCTGTCAGTTCTTTCTACGGAGGTGGATAATATTTTTCTTCGTAAGTCCTTTGGAATTGTCTTGGATCTTTGTATTGCTGAGAATAGCTAAGTCATTCATAGTTGATCATGGTACAATATTGCTGTTGCTGTGTATGCTGTTCTTCTGTTTCTTCTCATTTCACATTGCATCAGTTCATGTAATCTTTTGAGGTTTTTATGAAAGCATCTTACTTTTCATTTCTTGTAGAATAACCATATATATATCATATGTATTATAATCACAATTATATACCTTAGCCATTGTTCAGCCATTCCTCAATTGATGAGCAGCCCCTCAATTTCCAATTCTTTGCTACCACAAAATGAACTGCTACAAACATTTCTGTACATATAAGTCTTTTTCCCTTTTAAAAAAAATCTCTTTGAGATATGGACCTAGCAGTGGTATTGCTGGGTCAGAGGGTATGCATGCTTTTATGGGCCTTTGGGTATAGTTCCAAATTCTCTCCAGAATGGTTGGATCAGTTCATAACTCTACCAACAGTTCTTTAGTGTCCCAGTTTTCCCGCATATCCTCTGACATTTATCATTTTTCTTTTCTGTCATATTAGACAATCTGATAGGTATAAGGTTCTAATTTGCATTTCTCCAATGAATGATGATTTAGAGTATTTTTTTCATATGACTACAGATAGCTTTGATTTCTTCTGAAAACGGCCTTTTCATATCCTTTGACCATTTATCAATTGGAGAATAATTTATATTCTTATAAATTTGATTCAGTCCTCTATATATTTGAGAAATGAGACCTTACTGAGTTTCTAGACACTCACTTTGACCATTTATCAATTGGGGAATAACTTGTGTTCTTATAAATTTGATTCAATTCTCTATATATTTGAGAAATGAGACCTTTATCAGAGAAGCTTGCTGTAAATTTTTTTCACAGTTATGATTACTGTGTATTTTTCTCCATCCATATTTTCTTCTGTTTATCCTTCATTTTCTCACTCCTTTCACTGGATCCCTCCTCGGAAATGTTTTGCTTCTGACCACTGCCTCCCCTAATCTGCTCTCTCTTGTATCAGCTCCTCCCTGTTTCTCTTATCCCCTTTCTTTCCTACTTGCCTATAGGCTAAGATAGATTTCTATACCTAAGTTTGTATATTATTCCCTATTTGAACCAATTCCAATTAAAGGAAGATTTACACATTGTCTGCCACTGTCCCATCTTCCCCTCCAGTGTAAAAGCTCTTTCATGCCTCTTTTATGTGAGATAATTTGCCCCATTATACCTCTCCCTTCTCCCAGTGCATCCCTTTCTCTCCCTTTCCTTCATTTTATTTTTTTAGATATTATCCCATCATAGTCAGCTCAGACCCATGCTCTCTGTCTATGTATACTTCTTCTCATTGCCCTAATAATAATAAAATTTTTGGCAGTTACAAATATCATCTTGTCAAGTAGGAAGGTCAACAGTCTAACTTTATTGAATCCCTTATTTCTCTTTCTTGTGGGAAATGTTTATGTTTATGCTTCTCTTGAGTCTTATGTTTGAAAGTCAAATATTCTTCTATTCGGCTTTGGTATTTTCATCAGGAATGTTTGAAAATCCTCTATTTCATTAAATATCTATCTTTTTCCCTGAAGGATTATACTCCGTTTTGCTGAGTAGGCAATTCTTGATTGTAATTCTAGCCCCTTTGTCCTCTGGAATATAATTTTTCAAGGCCTACAATCTTTTAATGGAGAAGCTGCTAAATCTTGTGCTATCTTGACTGTGGCTCCACAATACTTGAATTCTTTATTTTTTGCTGCTAGCAATATTTTCTCCATGATCTAGAAGGTCTGGAATTTGGCTCTAGTAGTCTAGGGAATTTTCATTTTGGGATCTCTTTCAGGAGTTAATCAGTGGAGTATTTCAATTTCTGTTTTATGTTCTGGTTCTTGAATATCATGGCAGTCATAATTTCTTAAAAGATTATTTCTAGGCTATTTATTTGATTATGACTTCCAGGTAGTCCAATAATTCCTAAATTATTTCTCTTGGATCTCTTTTCCAGATCAGTTGTTTTTCCAATGAGATATTTTACATTTTCTTCTATTTTTTCATTCTTTTGATTTGTTTTTTTTAATATCATGGAGTCATTAGGTTCCACGTATCCAATTCCAATTTTTAAGGATTTTTTTAGTGAGCTTTTGTATTTCCTTTTCCATTTGACCTAATCTATTTTTTAAGGAGTTCTTTCTTCAGTGAATTTTTGTACCTCTTTGTCCATGTGTGCACAGTAACAGCAACACAGTATGATGATCAACTATGATGGGCTTAGCAATAAAATTATCCAAGAGAATTCGAAAAGTAACATTATAGAAAATGCTCTCCACATCTAGAGAATAAACTATGGAGTCTAAATGCAGGTCAAAGCATACTATTTTCACTTTTTTTGTTTTTTCTTTCTCATAGTTTTTCCCTTTTGTTCTGATCCTTCTTTCACAATATGACTAATGTGAAAATATGATTAATATGATTGTACATACATAACCTATAACATATATAACCTATAACCTATATTGTCTTGGGGAAGGGAAGGAGAGAGAAAAATTTGGAACTCAAAATCTTATATAAGTGAATGCTGAAAACTATCTTTACATGTAATTGGAAAAAAAATAAAATACTATTAAGTGGAAAAAAAGTTCTGCTCTTCAGTGGATTTTTGTATATCTTTTCCTATTTGGCCAATTCTGCTTTTCAAGGCATTCTTCTCATTGGACTTTTGTGCCTCTTTTATCATTTGGCCTATTCAATTTTTTTAGGTTTTATTTTCTTCAGCATTTTTTGTGCCTCCTTTACCAAGCTATTGATTCTTTTTTCATGATTTTCTTGTATCACTCATTTCTTTTCCCATTTTTTCCTACCTATATTATTTGATTTTTTAAAATCCTTTTTGAGTTCTTCCAGGAATTCTTGTTTTGGGCCTGAGACCAATTCACATTTTTCTTTCAGGTTTTGTATGTAGCTTATTTCATTTTCTTGTCTTCTTCTGGGTTTGTGTTTTGATCTTCCCTGTCACCATAATAACTTTCTATGGTCAAGTTCTTTTTTGTTGTTTTCTCATTTTTCCAACCATTTCTTGACAGTTAAAGTTGGACTCTGCTCCTGGGGTGAGGGAGCTCTGTCCCAAACTTGAGATTTTTCATGCTGCTGTTTTCAGAGTTAGTTTTGGGGGTTTATGAGTTTTGGTTCTTCCAAGGTGGTATGATCTAAGGAGAGGTATGATCACTGTTCTGCTGGTCTGTGCTATGACCTGTGAGTCACCACAAGTACTCTTTTACACCCTGGAACTATGACCAAGGTCCCTGCTCCCCTGTGGGCACAGGCTCTAGTGTGCAAGTGCTTTTTGCACTGGCATTGTGCATGGTCAATGAAACAGATTCCTAATCCCAGGGCCAGCAAAGGAAACCCATAATTCCCTTCTGACCATTACTGTCAGTGGACTGAGAGCTCTGGAAGCCACCTCCACTGAGTCAGTTGCCCTCCAAGGCCTATTGCTGGCTTTCTAGGACATAGCCTGAGCTAGACTACATTCCACTCTTATCCCAGTGGGACATATCTTTCCTGCCAAACTTCTAAGTTCCCTTGGGCTGGAAAATTGTTTTGACCCATCCTTTTATTGATTCTTCCATTCCAGAATTCATTTTGAGGCATTATTTTAAAGATGTTTGGAAGGGGAATTTGAAATGGCCTTTACTTGGCCATCTTGGCTCCACTATTTCAAGGGTTTGTTTTTTTTTTTAAGAAACCATTGAGTGTTTAATGAAGATGTTTAATCAGAAAAAGAGATGACAGATTAGCTGTCTCCAAGAAGGATTATAGTCTATGAGAGGTGCAGCTAGGTACCATAGTGGACAAAGTGCTGGGCCTGAAGTCGGGAAGACCTGAATTCAAATCCAGCCTCAAACACTAATTAGCTGTGTGATCCTGGACAAGTCACCTAACCTCTCTCTGTCCCAGTTTCCTCATTTGTAAAATGGGGATAATAATGGCACCTACCTCTCAGGATCGTTGTAAGAATCAAACGAAATAATATCTGTAAAGTGTGTGCCTGGAACATAGTCAGTATTATATAAATGTGAGTTATCATTAGATTCATTTTAAATGCAAAATGAGGAGCTGTGGGTAAAATTTGACGAAAGGAAGATTTTATTTCATTCTGAGGAATAGCTTCCTAACTTCAGTGAAAGTCCTTTAAAGCGGGATAGGCTGCCCGCCATGGGAGGTGGCCAATTTTCCCCTTCATCCCCCTTCTTCAGAGTTGCAGAGGACATCCCTGTTCAGGTACGGTAGGAGCAAGAAGGCCTCTAAGTTATCTTTCACCTGGGACATATTCTGCAAGTCTGTGGCTCACTTCTCAGTGAGGCCAAGAGGTATTGTCCTAAAACCCAAAGACATGTTGCAGTCAAGTTGTCATATGTTTCTTTAGATCCACAAATTTAATAGTTTGTCGCTTTGATTACGTGTGCCCACAGGAATTCCAATTGCATCAAATATTATCCACAGTGTTACAACCGATAAAAAAATCAAAGTGGAAGATCTACCACCTACCCTGGTGAATTTAGGATTCCGATTAAGTGATGAAGATGTTAAAGAAACACTGAAATCCATGGAACCTGATGGTGAGTACTTAAGTTGACTTTTAGGTCAATTGTTTATAGTATATGAAGATTTACACTCTTTTCTTAACACAACAAAAATTTCAGTCACTCCTGAGTTTGGAGTATGGTGATTATAACAAGGTGCTTGTCTTATGGAAGTATAGGTTCCTCCTTCTGTAAGTGGAATGGTGAGGGTATAGTGTTAGGGGAACTGAGTTTAGGAAGGGAGCTACAGAAGTAGGGCATGGTGTGATTCTCTCTCTCTGCCTCACTGTCTATCACCCTACTCTCCTCTCTATCTCTTTCCCCCTTCCCCTCTTTTCCCTTCTCTTCTTCTCCATCTCTACTGTGCTGGGGAAATTAAATAAAGTTTAGATTTGGCTTATGTCTAGAATCTACACAAAAGGGAAGTCTCAATTGTAGCACAGTTATTATCTCTACCACACAAATAAAATGCTTAACACAAGAGACTTACTTACAAGTGTACATTAATAAAAGACTTAAGCAACAACAATTAACATAAATACTATTCCCTGGAGGTTGAGACTTAAACATCAAAACATGCAGCAAGAAGTTTTAGGGATTGCTAAATTGGCTTTTCATATTTCACCTTGGTTCTGAAATTTCTTTCTTTTTTTAAAAGTTGTATCTATATTTAACATTCTTTTCTTTTTAAAATTTTGAGATTCAAATTCTCTCCCTTCCTCCTACCTGCTGAGAAGGCAAGAAATATGATATCAGTTATACATGTGAAATCATGTCAAACATATTTCTACATTAGACATATTGCAAAAAAGCATGAAAAAGTATCATTCATTTTGCACTCAGAGTTCGTCATTTCCCTCTCTGAATGTGGATAGCATTTTTTCGTCATTAGTTCTTTGGAACTGCCTTTGATGTTGTATTGAGCAAAGTAGCCAAGTCTTCCACAGTTGATTGTCATTTTAACATTGCTGTTACTGTGCAACATGATTTCTTGGTCCTTCTCACTCCAATTCTGTTTTTTAAGGTGCTATTTTCTTCAATGTTTTTTGTGCCTCTTTTATCAAGCTTTTAATTCTCTTTTCATAATTTTCTTGCATTACTCTCATTTCCTTCCCCATTTTTTCATTTACGTCTTTTATCTCTTTCTTTTTTCACTCTTCTAGGAATTCTTGTTGGACTTGGGTCCAATTAGTATTTTTCTTTAGGCTTTGCTTGTAGGTGTTTTCATGTTGTTGTCTCCTGCAATTATATCTTAGTTTTTCCTGCCACCATAGTAGTTTTTATGGTCAAGTTCATTTTGTGTTGTTTGCTCATTTTTCTAGTCTATTTTTTTACTCTGAACTTTATGTAAAAGTTGGGGTCTGTTCACCAAGGGGTGGGGAACCCCTGTTCCAAGCTTCAGACTTTTTCATGCTTGTTGTCCTCAGAGCTTCTTCTGGAGGTCTGCAAATGTTTGGTGCTTCTATAGTGGTGTGGTCTAGGGAGAGGTGTGGTCACTGATCTCTTGAACTGCATTCTGGTTTTTACCCAGGAAGGCCCTTGCTCTCTTTTGGCCACAAGTGTTAGTGCTCCTCTTGGCCCTGGAACTGTGACCAGGTCATCTGCTCCCTTATGACCAATCTCCAACCCTTCTTTCTGCTCTAGAACTACAACTCAGAACTCTCTATAGACAATAGAGTTGCCAATAGCTGCCAACTGCACTCAGCGCCAGCAAAAGATACCCTTTAGTCTCTTTCTGGTCAGCTGTCTGACCCCCTACCAGCTCTGGGCTGAGAGCTCACAAAGCTGCTGCCGATGCTGCTGCCACCACTGTTTTGGCCTCCTCCAAGACCTACCACTGGTGCTGTCACTGTGTACTCTCTGGACCAATCTCCATCCTGGTGCCACAGACCTTTCTTACCAACCTCCTAAGTTTTCTTAGTCTGGAAAAAATGTCTCACTTTAACCTTTTTTTTTTTTTTTATCTTTACCATTCCAAAATTGATTTGAAGAGTGATTTTAAATTTGTTTTGAGGGGAATGTTAAAAGATTTCATCCTGATTCTGCCTCTAATCCACCATCTTGGTTGCTCTACTCAGTTCTGCCTTTTCTAAAGGATTCCCTCAAGGTCCATGTCTTATGGCAAGCCAGTCCATGGCATGAGTGACTTCTTGTGTCAGTGGCCATCCTTTCCAGTACAGAGACTGTCCCTGACACATTAGTTCGGAGAGTCCCAGGATCTTTGGAACTCTCAGATCCCCAGTGTTGTTTCCAAGGCTGGAAACATTCATTTATTCTTTGGAGGGAAACACACACACACACACACACACACACACACACACACACACACACACGCACACACGCACACACACACACACAGCAGAAGAGGCAACCAGCAGAAAAGGCCAAGGTTTATGCTTAGGATCTTCTACACTATTACATATGTCTGCTGTGGACTTGCAATTTGTAATTTTTACTTGGGAAGAAGGAAGTTTCTTCCCTCACCCTTCAAGGGAAACCCTGGAAGGAAGAGTTACTTGCTACATACTGAGTCAAAGAAAAGGGGAGAAAAGAAATAAACTTCCTTTTAAAAATCTCCTGAGTCATCTAGTCTTGCTCAGTAAAGAAGAAAGAGATTGCTTGGAATGATAATCTCATGATGAAGCCTTTCAAGGTTGAACCACATATAGATCCAGAAGTTGCCAGGGGGAATTTGGCAACCTGGGCATCAGGAGTACAAAGGTTGCCTTTGGCAAAGAGAGGAGTCACTTTATTATCAGGCCCTGGAGAAAAGGAGACATTCTATCAAGGAGTTTAGAGAGGAAGGGAAAAGAGAAGTGAGAACTTAGAGAAAATACCTCAGGTTTTTTTTTTTTTTCAGTAAAGAAAGAGGTAAAGTCCTCAGCTGAGAGAGGAAAGGAGAAAGAGGTTGGAGTAAGGTATAGAATTTTGAGGAGAGAAGAAAGGGTTTGGAGCAGCTCCTGTGGGGATTGCTGCTGCTGCTGTGGTGTTAATATGAGGTTAGATAACAAATTTGTAGTGTACCCAGTAAGCTGGGTTGTGGGACTTCCTCTAGCTCTATTTAGTAGCACATGAATGGGAATGGAGGAAGGCGGATAGATTTGGTGTTTGACAAGGAGCAAAAGGCCTTAAGACATGGAGTTAAGGGATTTGAGTGTAGAGGACCGTGCAGTGTTAAAGTGGTTTATAAGGTTGAGGTTGAGAGGGGCAGAAAATGAAGTCAGAACAGAATTAACGTCCTGGGAAAATATTGATAGATGGAGAAACTGGAGATCACTCACGATGAAGGGAAAGAGTAGGTGTAGGAGGGCTGAGACATGGGGAGAAATGGAATGTTGGGGGGTTACGATCAGATAAAGAGAAACGTCAGAGTTGTTGATCACAGAAAGGAAATAATGGTCAGATCCAGGCTATGTGTGTATGTTAATCTTGGGACTTAGGTCAGTAAAAGATCTTATTATCTGTTTATTCACCCAAAACTTTAAAGATCCTTCCCTATGGTCAATTGACACTTATCTCTATAAAATAACTATTCTGAACAAGGCAAGAGGGAAAAAATGCTTTTGCTGAGACAATGCCCTCACATTTGTAGCCTATAATTCCTAGGCTTCTCCTGGAGTGTAAATTGCCTTACTGGGTCCTCCAGGGAGACAAGGGAAGTAAGGAGGTTTTCCATTGTCTTTGAACGTTATATTTGAGGTTTTCAAATATGTCTTTCAGGTAATAAAACAGTGTGAGAATAATTACATTTTCAAAAAAGCAGCCTAGTCTGTGTCTGAATGTCTTTATTATCACACATTTTTCCCTTACTTGAAAACTAACACCATTCAATGTCATTGTGGGGGGAGGGGAGGTATCAAGGGTGTTCATCACTTACAAGATGTTCAGGAAAGGAAAACAGACACATTACCACCTCTCTCCTGTCTGACTTTTAGTCAATCAACAAATAAGGGAAGACATATAGAGAAATGCCAATATCAGGAGAATTTCCTAACAAACCAAGACAATGTAGCCATGTGGCCTTGTTAAGGACTTTACCTCTAACCAACCCCTGCCTGTAACCATCAGGTAGAACCAAGGATTCTACATTGATTGCAACAGCCTGTGTACTTTCTCATCTCCCTATATCAGTGGTTCTCAACCTTCCTAATGCCATGACCCTTTAATACTTGTGTGTGAGTGTTATCTGCATGTGAGTGGACCCACCTGGAGACAGATAGAGGAGTAGTGTCTCGGTTCCTAAGACCATCGGAAATATGTGTATTCCGATAGTCTTAGGCAACCCCATTTGACCCCCAAAGGGGTTGCGACCCATAGGTTGAGAACCGCTGCCTTATATCTTGCTCAAGAATGATAATCAAATCAGCAGTTGGAGAAAAATAAGACAATTCACTATCTTGTATCTCCATTCATAATTCATGTGATTCAGTTACAGGTTGCTTGAGCGTGTGTAGATTTGGCAAATTTTTTACTGGTCAAGAGTATAGGACCACAGGGCATTAACTTGAGGGAGAAGAAAACTAGCATGGAAGGGAGGAAAAGAGGGAGAGGAAAAAAAGAAAAAGAGTGAGGGGGAGGAAGCAGAGCCAAGATAGAGATAATTTAAGAAAAATATTAATCAAATTCTTAGGAGGAAATGACTGTCAAATTCCTTCCTGGGAAACCTTTTCCACTTTATCTTATTCCTAAGGTCTACCTGTATCTCTAGTGGACCATCTTAATTGTATTTTTTTCCTTTTACAGATGAAGGGAAAATAGAATTTCAGGATTTTACCAATAAATTGATGAAGACTGAAGACTTTGCAAAGACCCACCGTGAGTATAACTTTTCTTTTCCCTGTTTTGGGGCATATATTGCAATTTTATACAGATGGGGAAAACATTTTATGGAGCTTTCACCATCTCCATTTCTTTTCTTTTCTTTTCTTTTTTTTAATTTTATTATAGTTTGCATCATTCATTTCCACAAGATTTTGAGTTACATATTTTCTCCCCC
>CM053586.1:213966247-214002887 GCA_028646515.1 Pseudochirops corinnae
AAATTGAGAAATTTTCACTCATCCATACACAATTATGCACAAAAACTTACCTAACAAGGCATACCCTTTAACCTAGCTATGTCACTGTTGGGCTAATACCCCAAAGATTATAAAAAGTTAGAGGAAAAGTCTTATATGAACAAAAATATTTATAGCAGCTTTTTGTGATAGTAAAATAATCTTTCAACTATGGGAGTAGTCTATCGATTGGGGAATGGTTGAACAAATTATGGTACATGAATGTAATGGAATACTATTGTCATAAGAAGTGAAGGAAAATATTATTTCAAAGAGATACTGAAACTCTTATAGGACTTGATTCAAAATGAAATGAGTTGAACCAGAAGAACAAGTTATACTTTGTCATCAATAATGTGAAAAAAAAATTCTGAAAGACTTATGAACTCTGACCAACTGACACAGTTTGAGAACCAAGAGATTGATAAAAATTAAGATGTAACTTTTCCCATCTGAGTTCATGCCCTCCCTAGAGCCTATTCAGAGACCACTTGGAGGTCTATGAAGTTTGGGTTGAGAACCCTTCTTTTCAGCTGATACCAGCACACAGTATCAATCAACAATCATTTATTAACATCTATTATGTGCCAAGTATCATAATAAGCAACGGATATAAGTAGTACAGAAGACATTCTTTTCCCCCATTACTCCCAAGAGAACAAACACATCAATTCTGGAGCTTTCCTGAAGATTCAATGCCCTCAGAGGAAAATTCTTGGTCCCCTGAAACCTATCTGACCCTAAGATTACTTGCAAAAAAAGGCAATAGTGGACATTAATATAGTATTATTTCATAGACACATCAACCTAGTGTCCTTAGTTAGATGTATACATGGAACTATTCAGTAGAAGGCAAGCTCCCTGAGAGCAAGGATAATTTAATTTTGCTCTCTGTGTTCCTAGCATCTAGCACATTGTCCTAGAGGGTAGAGGTTTAATAAATATGTATTGTATTTAACTGAATTCAAATGATGATAAAAGAGAATGGAGATGAAATCAGTCTTCAGGTTTATCTCCAAGAGATCTAAGAGTGTCCCAAGCACAAGAAGGAATCGCCACACCATTCTGTTCCTCTGAGCTCATAAAATTTCTCTCAGCTTTAGGAGGTACATTCAGGGAGGTTCAATAACATCGAAGTGACTTCTTAAAGATAAGTGACCTCAAGTTAACCAATTTACATTTAATTGAAGGGCAGAAGAGGTCTCTAAATGGCAGGAATTTTTTCAGCAAGCCAGCACATATTAGCCATTGGCACAATGATGAAAAAGAAGAACCCTGGGCTTATAAAAGGATCTTGAAAAAACTAACATAGGTGGGAGCTCACTGCAGTAGGGAAGATCTAAGCAAAAGGGACAAGGATGCTATAGGATAATTCAATCCAGAAATAAACATTCTGAGATGTGTGATGTCCTCTAACACTTTGCCCATCAAGATATAGAGAGGTTACTTCTGGGCAACTGATAGAATTCAAGTCAAATGTAAGCTCCTTGAGGGCAGGAGCTATCTCCATTTTTGTCTTTGTTATTTCCAGCACCTAGCCTGGCAAACAGTAGGCACTTAATAAAAAGTGAATTGCATTTCCTATTACTGCAGGTTTGCAGTCCTTTCCCAATCTCCCGCTATTCCCTTTCCCACTTTGTTTTTAAGAGACTGGTAGATCCCTTAAAGGTAAATCAGTTATTATAACTGTTTTAACCTCTAACTCCCTCCCAATTCTCTAAATTGTAGGAATGTCTGATTTTTAGTTTTTTCACTAAAAAGAACATAATACAAATATATACATATGTGTGCATGTAGGTATATATACATACACACATTCACATAAATACATAATATAGAAGATATAACCTGATAGGCCCAAATACTCACCATCAGGCTGAATCAATTTTGGGACTTCTTTAAGGTCTTTATCAGGTAACTTTATTCCCAAACTCTCCAAAGTATCAGGCAGATCATCGACCTTGACTTTCCCTTCACTCATTTTGTTGATCATATTCCATGCATCCTCTATCTCTATATGTATGAATGAACAAATGGACAAAACTATTAGTTGAAGATTCTTGAAAAGCATGTAAAAACTTGATCTGGGGAGTATTATGCACTCTCTAAAGTAGGGCTCCCTTTGTTTCTGCCTTCTCTGAAGTGAGGGCCTAGGATTTAGAGCTTGAGTTTTTAAAAGTTATTTAGTCCAATTCATTCATTTTTTATTTTATTTTTTGAGTCTAGGTCTCCCTAACCTGCTCTGGGTGGAAGTACAACAGTACAAGTGGTCCAGTACCACTACTGATCAGCACCAAAGCTTTGACATGCTCCATTTCCAATCAATTTACCACTCTTTAGGCAGCCTGGTGTTCAAATCCTCCCCCAATCCCAGGGATTCACCATATTGGCACCGAATTTAGTGGGGACACCTGATTGGCTTTATTCCTCTGGCATCTCAGAACCCCAAACTTAAGCAATCCACCAGGCTCAGCCAGTAGTAGTAGTAGTAGTAGTAGTAGTAGTAATAGTAATAATAGTAGTAGTTGTTGTAGTCATAGTCACAGCCATAGTAGTAGTAGTAGTAGTAGTAGTAGTAGTAGTAGTAGTAGTAGTAGTAGTAATGTTGTTGTTGTTCAGTCATGTCTGACTCTTTGTGACCCAATCTGGGGTTTTCTTGGCAAAGATACTGGGGTGGTTTGCCATTTCCTTCTCCTGTTCATTTTACAGATGAGGCAACTGAGGCAAATGGGCATAAATGACTTGTCCAGGGTCCCATGCCTAGTAAGTGTCTGAGGCTAGATTTGAACTAAAGATTCCTCTTCCTGACTCCAGACTTGGGACGTTATTGACAGTGCCACCTGGCTGCCCAGGAGTAGTAATAGTAGTTCTAATAATAGTGGTAGCAATAGTGGTAGTCGTCATATTAATAGTACCACTAGTTGGAGGAGTGGTAGTAGTAGTAGTAGTAGTAGTAGTGGTGGTAGTAGTAGTAGTAGTAATAGCAGCAGTAGCAATAATACTGTGCTAAGTGGTTTTTATAAATATTGTCTCATTTGATTCTCACAATAACCCTGCAACGTAGATGCTGTTATTATTCCCATCTTATAGCTGAGGAAATTGAGGCAAACAGAGCTTAAGCTTAAGCTTAAGATCATAAACACAACTAATAAGGGTCTGAGGCCAAATCTGAGCTCACATATTACTGACTCCAGGTACAAAGCTCTATCCAATATATCACCTAACAGGGTGGGGATTTACTAATAGCACTCTTAGAAAATAAGTGATCTCAAGTTATTCTGAATAAGCCCTAGCCATCCTCTAGGTCTAACTCACAGGAAAATAAATATTAAGAGCTGGAAGGGATCTTAGAAGCCAATCCCCTCATTTTACTGGGGAAACTGAGGCAGAGAAAGGTTAACTGATATGCTCAAAGTCATATATCTAAGTGTCTGAGGAAGCATTGGAACTCAGATCTTTCTGACTCCAAGTCCAGCATTCTATCACTTCTCCTAAGTCCCACATCTTGTATGAAGTCTTCCCAGTCCATCCAGTCCCATACAAAGCTCTTCCCCTTCCCTGAGCAGAGAGCCCATTCTACCTGAAACACTTATTGTATAATCTAATCATCTAGTGTCCTTGTAACACCTTTTGTATTGTCATCTTGTAGGACTATTTAACACTTTTACTATTATCTAACTTTTTTGCATTTATATTTTTTCTGCCTCCAAATAAATTTTAAGCTAACTCATAGTTTTTAAAATTGTGAAAATAACAATGTTCCCGTTTTGAAATTCATACTCACTTTGGCATTCATCAAACTTTTTCATCTTAGCCAAGTTATTGATAAAGTTCTTTAAATTCACCGTTCCATCCTCTGCCGAAAAAGAAGGAAAACAATTTAGACATTCCAGTGAAAAGTAAACCTATAAAGTCAAGTCTACAAAGTACAGTTAAAGTATTAAGGAGACTAAAGCCAAACTAAAACCTGCCCCAAAAACTAGCTTGAGAATTACTTGTTCCCATACCCTTGGTTTATCATATTTTAAAACAATTTAAATAATTTACATTTTAAACAATGAAACACAGAAGCATAAGGTACACAACACAAATCCAAATTGTTTTAAACTTAAGTTAATAACAAAGTTAACCTAAGAAAATCTCAAGATGTATAGAGGACTTAACAATGAAAAGGATTTGGTCATGTCAAATAAAATTTTCTAGTCTTCCTTTAAAAAAACAACAAACAAACCAATAGGTGCATATGACCAACTAATTGAGAGAAAATTCTATATGGGAATAATTGCCTATGAAATCCTGACCCCACTCTCCCCCCACTGAAATACTCACCATTGGGACTAGTGGCATCCAATGCTTTCTGTATATTTTCATCAGTTAAATGGATTCCCATGACACGTAGCCTTTCCTGAAGCTCAGGGACAATGTTTTCATCACTTTTGGGAATGTTTATTTGACTAAGAGACTCTTTAACACCTAGTAAGAGGAATCATCATAATCATTAGACGTCATCAAAATATGGAAATCTGGCTGAGGAGATAAAAATCACATGGAAACAAGACGAGGTGTAATAGCGACCTTGCAACGTTGTCACTGAAGTCATAACGTGGGTGCTTGCTTGCAAGGAGACTATAATGAGTTATGTTCAACTGCAAAAAAACAATTACTGTACACACACACACACACACACACACACACACACACACACAGAGGCAACTAAGCCATGAACGGAGATAGAGACTGGACTTCTGTTTATGCTAATGGAGGGAGTTCCTGATGAAGAAACTCCCTCTTAGCAATGCAGGTCAGTACCTTCTCTGCAATTTAGAGTCTCTGAGAGTTGGTAGAGTCATTAGTCTAGGTTCATACAGCCAATATGAGTCATAGGCAGGGCTTGGTCCCCGATCTTCCTGGTCTCAAGGCTAACTCTCTAAAATATCTAAGAATAATAGCAGGAATTGGAGCAGCAAGTGGTGGTGGGAATTGAGTGAACCACTCTAACTCCATCTTGGGACTCTATTCTGGGGCTAGCTTAGTCCCCTTTGTGTTCAATTATGGGTCTAGTCCAACTTCTGTCTTGTGAGAAAACTTTACATATATATATATATATATATATACACATATATACATATATATACACACACACATACACACACATATACATGTGTGTTTATCTGAGTGCTGTATTTTATTCTTAATTGACACTGTTTTATTAGCAGTTATTGCTCCCTGGCATTTGCCTACAGAAGAACTTGTGTATAAAAGAGTCCTGGCTAAGGTAAGGAATAGGCAATGGGAGCACAGAGTAACAAGGAATAGGTAATGGGAGCATTGAGCCATTAGTGATTGATTCATGTTCTAGTCTTAAACTAAATTAGACTAGAAATAAGATTCTGAATGGCTTATTTGCTGAACCACCTTATGCTCTACCACAATGCTGCCCCATCCAAGCAATGGAGAAATAAATGCCAGTGTTATTATAAATGAATAAGAGACCTAATTATAATGGTTTGATTTGATTCACTATTCTTACCATTAAGTGCCACCTTCTGGTAGATATAGAACATACAATCACCAATACATTGCTAGTTTAAAAAAATTCTTTTAGCCAATTATAATTAAACCTCCAATAGATAAGACTTTATCATAATTTCATCATAATCATGATTATAACTAAACTCCTATTCTGAGAAGTACACTTTGTGCCATTTAAACCATGACAAAACTATAATCTTCCCAAGTGATATGAAAATTGGTTCTTTCTAACCATACTCCCTCTACATGTCCCTTCCTCAATGTCCTCTCTCCCCCAGACCTCCATTATCTCTTTTGCTATAATGTTAGTACTATATTACAACTTATATTCCCACAATAGTGAATTTCAGGAGAAATACCTAGATGCTGCACAAATTAAAATGGAATCCTGCTATCTCACTCTTTTTTACAAAGTATTGAGGTTAAACTGAAGACTTTGGGGTTTTTTTTTGTTTGTTTTGTTTTTTGCTTTTTGGGGGGCAGCTGGGGTTAAGGGACTTGCCCAAGGTCACACGGCTAGTTTGTGTGTGTGTATGTGTTAAGTATCTGAGGTCGAATTTGAACTCAGGTCCTCCTGATTCCAGGGCCAGTGCTCTATTCACTGCGCCACCTAGCTGCCCCTAGAATCTGGTTTTTTTTATGTCTTTGTCTTTCATTGTTGAAAGCAGTCTCTATATAATTTGCCTCAGTGTTATTTTCCCCTTTTTCATGTGTTTTCCTCCCAGTTCTTATTTGTTTGCATCCTAAATAGGTGAAGTCAAATAGCCATTTATTTTGTACTCATTTATAAACTTATGGAAGACATGATTATAGAGATAGACACAGAGTCAGGAAGATCTATTTTCAAGTCTCTCCTCTGATACATACTGGCTGTGTGACTCTAGACAAGTCATTCAACTCCTTAGTGTCCCCGGGAACTATCAGACAATAAATTGCAGAGCAGATGTGGTTCTGCATTGGTAGAGGACATTTTCTCACTGAGAGTTCCCTATTCCAAGGAAATCACAATTCTGGTCCCAAAACAGTCATTTAAAAACCACATCTAGTTCCCTTGGAAAGACATAGGGTAGAAATCTTTAAAAAAAAAAAATACAGAACAAACTTACCAGCAGCTTCAGGAATCAATAGCACTTTGGATAAGACGCCCATGAATTTAGATAAATCCACCTTGCCTTCTTCTGTAACAAGAAGCAAAAACCAGCCATTTCAATGCATCAAACAATCAAACCTTTGTTAAGTGCCTACTGGATAGCAATGCTGACTATTCATTGGAAGGACAAATGTTGAAACCAAAACTTAAATACTTTGGGAGCATGAAATGAGAAGACAAGACTCTGATGCTGGGAAAGATTGAAGGCAAAAAGAGAAGAGGACCGCAGAGGATGAAATGGCTAGATAGTGTCATGGAAGCAATGAACATGAGCTTTGACAGACTTCAGGAGATAGTAGAGGACACAAGAGCTTGGTGGGCTATGGGCCATGGGGTCATGAAGGGTTAGATGTGACTGAGTGACTGAACAAATACAAATACACGTACCAGTCACTGTGCCATAGGCTAGAGACGTAAAGACAAAAGTGAAACAGTCCTTGACCTCAAGGATCTCATATATTCCTTCCCACTCACTTTAATGGAAACCTAGTCCTCCTCCAAGGACACAATCTTCTTCACTTTCCCAACTCATAATTTCAAGTGAAGGGGGAATACTTCTTGTTCTCCCAAATCACTTCCAGGGAGCCATTTTACCACTACCCCTCCATGACTACATTGACATTTTGTCCACTGAACAAAATGTAAGCTCTTTGAAGATTTTGTCTACACCATAACTCTCCCCCAGTGCCTAGCACAGTGGTCCACTGTGTCTACAACAAATTTTTGTACTGTTGCATTAGGTGATTCTAAGATCCAGTAAACTGTGTTTTGTGATATTCATTCTGAATATAAAATTTCTTGAGAAAACATCTTGTGCTTCCAAGTTTCACCAAAGCATTGCAAGTGCTCACCATTGGTAACCTCTGGTAACATTCGCTCAAGCACTTCACTTGCTCCATAAAGACCCTGTTCGATCAATGAGTCCTTGAGTTTTTCATAATCAATGAGATTATCGTGGGGATTTTCTAGGCCAGAAGAGGCTAGCTGTAAAGCTGAAAACACATAACAAAGATAAATGGTCATATGGTTGTAGTAGGAGTTAATGGCAGCAATAGGGTCTGTCATATATCATCAATTAAATTATATATGGTTTAAGATACACAACATATATTTCACAACTATCTAAGAAATTTATTCAAGAGATGGAGAGAAACATGCTTCAATGACCTGAAAACCTAACCTACACCTGACTGAAAACTTCTGAGCTATAATCAAGGCTAGATGGGGAAAATGTTGGCTCCCACAGTGAAGTGTCACATGTGGCTTCACGTGACCCTTAAAGTAGTGTAAAGAAAAAAATGCCACTATTAATTTCTACTGTGACAAAAAATATTATACCTTTGGAAAATATTAAATGTATTATAGTACAAGGACAAAACTGTTTCCAAATGCTCATTAAGAAAAAGGTGAATAGTACAAATATATTTTGACTCTCTAAGTATTGAAAGTAACATATTTGATAACAATCACACCAGAAATTGCCAATCATTTCCTTTCCTCTCTTGAAATGGAGACTGATGGTTTCTGAAAATCTATAAATTCTATGGTAACCAAATCTATTAGAAAAGTTAAACCAACAATTTTCTAAACTATAGAGGGTCTTAAAAATCATTTATTTCAACCTCTCTTCTACAGATGAAGCAACTGAGGGCCAGAGAGGGCACATGATTTGCCAAAGGACACACATTTACTTTTAGAACTAGGAGAATCTAAGTTATCATAATTCCCAGTCCACTGATAGCTATATTTTCCCCCACAGGACTTAAAATACTTAGTCTGTGCAAATTAAGTACAAAAAGTAGTTCTATTACTTTACAAAAAAAAAAACAGTTCAATAAAAGCTAGAAAAATTAATGTGCAGTTTGTATAAAAGTACAAAAAATGTACAATTTCCTCAAATCAAGCCCTGTTCAAGTCCTCCTCACTCCACACTAGGGAAGTCTTTAGAAATAGCACTTAGGAAGTATAATATAAAAATTATTTGTTTGCCTTTGGAGTCCAGTTATGATTCCAAGCTCCTATATCAGGTTACCTATTCTTTTGTGACTTAGGTTAAATGGATGATTTGCTATTCCCTAAACAAGTCTAAACTTTTGTCCCTATTACCAGTCTTTGCTGATACTACTGAGTAAAATGCCTTTCCCTGGTTAAACTTAAAATAATATTTCAGTGATCAGCTGAAATGTTACCTGTATAATGAAAGCTTCTTTGATGTTTACCCAAAATGATGGAAAAGTACACAATTGGGATATTATAGTGACTATTTTTAAATAAACATTTCATGGTGAAAAGTTATCTAATCCAATAATTTTTCTGCAAAATGCCATCTTCACTTACCTATGGAATCAGCAAACACTGGAGTCTCTGTTAAACCACTGATGAAATCTTTTAACTCTATGTTCCCACTCTCTGTAAGTAAAAAATTCAAAGGTATTGATATTTAAACCCAGACCCCAGTCAGAACCCTTTTCCTGTTAGTTACTATCTAGGTCTGCCTCTTCCATTAAATATTTCTAAGGTTTATTTTTTCAAATCAAGAAAAAGACTTTTCATATATCTCTATTAAATTTAAAACTGAAGAAACAGGGGCTATAAATCTTGGCTTTGTGTTGTTTGTTTCTCAAATGAAATGATGCCTTTCCTACAGCTACCCTTCAGTAACTTTTTGTAGCAATGTTGAAAAACTCAGGCATTTTTGGGGGAGAAGTGGCTTTAATTTCTTGAGGTAGGGAAAAAGTGAGCTAGAGTGATAAAGAATTAGTTACGGTAAATTAAGTCAATATTTTGACCTGGTTTGGAGTCTCTTTTAATAACTTCATTATAATATACTCATCAAGTGATCATCCCGCCTCCTCTAGAAGATCTCCAAGAAAACATCACCTACCAACTCTCAGAGTAGCTCATTCTACTTTGGGACAGTTTTAACTGTCAGGATGTATTTCTCTGATATTAAGTATAAACTTGTCTATTTGCAACTTCTATCCATCGTTCTTATATCTGCCTTCTGGGGCCAAATATAATCTTAATTCCTCTTCCATGTGATATCCCTTCATGTACTAAAGTATAGTTATCATGTTCCCCCCGCCGCCAACACAACCCAGGTTTTCTCTTCTCCAGACTATACATTCTTACTTCCCTTAACCAATCCTCATAAGACAGGAACTAAAAAATCCTTCATAATCCTGGTTGCCCTCCCTGAACCTTCTCTAGATTATCAATGTCCTTCTTATAATGTGTTGTCCAGACCCAACACAGTACTTCAAACGAGATCTGATGAGGGCATAGTACAATGGGACTATTTCCTCACTATTCCTACAAACTATGTCTGTCCTAATGCAGCCCAATATTCAATTAGCTATTTTTACTTCTAGATTTCACCACTGACTCATACTGAGTTTGCATTCCACTAAAACCCTCAAGTCTTTTTTTCAGGAAAACTCCTGCCTAACCATGCTAGTCAAGTTCATTTTCCATTCTTATATATACATAAGTGTAAAACTTTATATTTGCTTCTACTGAATTTCATTTTACTTGATGTAAACCAATACTCTAGCCTGTCAACATCTTTGTGGATCCTGGCTCTACTTCTACTCTGTCCATTGAGCCTTGAGTCATCTGTAAATTTGATAAGCATGCCATCTATGCCTTTATCAAAGTCACTGATAAAAATGTCACAAAGACTAGCCAAACATAGGTCTCCACTGGAAACCTCCTGTTATGCTGGCACTGAATCATTAACGACTACTCTTTGGGTCCTACCAACCAAACAGTTTTAAATCTACCTCAATGTATTTTTACCTAGTCCACATATTTTCATTTTCTCCAAAAGAAGAGTATGAAATAATTTATCAAAAGCTTTGTTAAGGTCTAAGTAAACTACATTCACAACATCTCCCTCATCCACTAGTTTAATAATGCTGTCAGAAAAAGAAAATTAGTTTAGTCTAGCATGACTTGTTCTTGATGAAGCCAACTAGCTCTCTGTAATCATTCTTCCATGTTCTGATGTTCATCACCGATCTCTTTAATGATCCATTCTAGAATCTTCCAAGGGAATGAAAACCAAACTCACTAGCCTATATAATTTGCCGCCTCTAGACCAGGTGACTTGAACTCATGAAAGGCAAACTAGGTGCTCTCTTAATATCTTATGACATGACTTCTTAGACACTTTTGTTATGTCACTTCTAGCACAGAAGTCATTCCCCTTGGCAGAGAAAAGCAAAGTAAGAATTAAACAGCTCTGCATTTTCTTGTCATTTATCATCCTCCAATATACCCCAAGCAAAAATATAATACCTTCCATTATGCTCCTCTTTCTTATATATGAAGAGAAAACTTTTTGTTGTCCTTAGTTTCTCTCAGCAGCCTCAGGTCATTCTGAGGTTCAACATTACTGACACTATTTTTATAGGACCATGACATACTCATAATCACCATCTATTAACCTGGGCTTGCTTCTGCCATCTGCATTTTTTAAAATCAAAGTTGGTTGGAGAGTTCACTATGCATCCGCATTCAGACAAATCTCATTTTTTCTCCTAATTGTAATTCTTCCCCTTTTCATCAAAATTTCCTACTTGAATATATCTCATCCTTCCTGGGCTTATTTCCTTAGTAGTATTTTAGTTCATAGATCTTTTCTTTTCTTCTCTCTGAACACTTTGAAATCCACTTTCTCAAACTCTAGGGTACATATCAGACCACATGCAAGACAGTCATGAAGTCATTAGTTGCTCTGCTCTTGGCAGAAAGCTTCAGCAGATGTCTGGATAATTGAATTCCTCCATCACCATTACATCATCATGTCTCTGGGCCAGCCTTGTGATCCATTTCCCAAACTTCCCATCTATCTTCTCTTTTTGTCCAATGATATAATTGCTTGTTCCTCCCTCCATTGACAAATGCTCTCCACAATGCTTCTCTGCTCTGGTTTATGGGTTTCTTCACATGATTATATATTCTTGATATATAATGCTATCCTTACTTCCCCTTTTATCTATCCTGTTTCTTTTTAATGAAATCATCCATCCAGAGCCATGATCCAGTTATCAGTTTCATTTCACCAAGTCTTAGTGATATGAGGTTAAATTTGTCTCCTTCAGTTAGTACTTTTTCTGCCTTTTGTTTATTACCAAGACACTGGAGGCAACGGGTTTTTTTGCTACTGGTTGCCTTCTTGGATTTTATCTCCTGTGAACTTTTGGCTATCTTAACTATTAGTCCTTTTTCTTCATTGTTGCTATTCTCTTGCATCTAATTTAGCATTATGTAAATATATACACATATATAAGCATGTATACCAAAAATGCATGTATTTATACACATACACACATATGCTCTCATAGGCAGCCTTCTCCCTCCCCATAATTTTTTTAGTTTAAGGACTTTTTTATTTGATTTGAAAGACACCCAGAAAATACATCGTTACTAGCCTTTGTTAAGTACCTTCCATTTCTGACCAGGAATTTGTCATCCTTATCATCCTTATATCTTAAGCAATGGCTCATATGTCTAAATCCCATTCTCAGACACCATATTTTTAACCAGTTATTCACTTCCCAAATTAATCTTTCTCTTCAGCATCCCTTGGTTTCAAAAGGCAGCGGTAAGGAAACATGACATGTGCTCCTAGGGCCTTCAATTTCTCACCCAAGTCTTCCTAATAGCTGGCAGTAATTTTACCTTTCTCCCAGTAATATCATTGGCTATCCATGTGAATAACCAGAAGTGAATTGCTCTCCATCTTTTTTGATAAGTTTTGGAAAGTTCTCTGTAATGTCTTGGGCACATTCTCCAGAAAGAGGACAGACTTCTCTTTCTCCTACTGTTCTTATCAGGTCAACAAATGGTACTTTGGTACCCTGGGGCAGGTAATCACCAACCACTTCTACTCTTCCCTTCTTCTTCTCACTTTGTGTGGCTTCCATGCTTTCCTTCTTAATCATCTCAAATCCTCCTAAAACTTTCTCTCACAGAATCCAAACACAGAATCCAGTGATAATATCTGTTCTCTACAAGTCACTAGATAATTCTCT
Organism: Pseudochirops corinnae; assembly: GCA_028646515.1. NCBI lineage: Eukaryota > Metazoa > Chordata > Mammalia > Diprotodontia > Pseudocheiridae > Pseudochirops > Pseudochirops corinnae. The sequence goes on from CM053586.1 coordinate 213,978,986, forward strand.
CCTTTCTCAGGTATGATATTTGGATCACAGTCTGCCTAACTTCCCTCTTTCGCCCTTATATCAAGAGACTTCAGTATATATATGATGATGGTGTTCCCTCAAGCAACCTAACCTACCATTCTTCAATCTGATCACTTATCTGGATTTTTATGAACATGCTCTTCTGGTTCTTCTATCTGTCCAACAGTTTCTTCTAAGTTTCCTTTGCTAGATTATCATCTTTAATGTTCCCTCTAATTGAGATTATGCCCTAAGGTTCAGAGAGTATCTTTCTTCATTTAAAACAGTTTTAACAACTTTTGTATGATACCTTTCCTGATAACCATCAACTGCGAGTACCTCCCTCTTAAACTACCTTGTACATATTTGCATTTATTCTTTATCTTTTTCTTTACTCTGTATATGTACTTAAACATGTGCTTGTTGTTTCCTCATTAGAACGGGAGATCCTTGGAATAGGGATTATTTCATTCCTTGTACGTGTATCTGTAGTGATTAGCACAGTGCCTTGTGGATTGAATGAGGAAATGACTGACTTGGAGTACTCACATGGAAGAAATTACAGAACCATCAAAATACCAGTTAACCTTAAGAAGAGTCATCCTAACAGCTTCCTGTAAATAAATAATACAGAAGTCCAGGGAGCAGCTAGGTGGTACAGTGAGTAGAGCACTGGCCCTGGAGTCAGGAGGACTTGAGTTCAAATCCAGCATCAGACACTTGACACACTTACTAGCTGTGTGACTTTGGGCAGGTCACTTAACCCCAATTGCCCTCCAAAAAGCAAAAAAGAAAAGAAAAGAAAAGAAAAGAAAGGAGTGGTTTAAATGGAGCGTCTAGGTGGCACAGTGAATAGAACACCAGCCCTGGAATCAGGGGGACCTGAGTTCAAATCTGACCTGACACTTAACATTTACTAGCTGTGTGACCTTGGGCAAGTTACATTACCCCAATTGCCCTAACTTCCCCCCTCCAAAAAGCAAAATAGTAGTAATAATAATAATACACAAGTCCACTCTAGGAATGCTCACCATCAGTGGCACAAGATGCAAAGACTTGATCCAAGTTTTCCTTTGGCAAATTGATATTCAAATCAGCCAGGGCTTGCTTCAAGTCTGAAACACCAATCTTTCCATCTTCCAAATGTGTTAAAACGTCAACACCCTTTTTCAAGGCTACAAAGAGAAAGAACACAAACAAAATATCATTTGATGACTACAGATGTCCATGGAAAGTATATAAAATTTTTTTTTATTTCTAATTTTTTTATTAAGTTCATAACAGGAGCATGACTATGCCAATAAGTACTGTAAGAACCAAAACTGTAAACCAATGCACAGTATAGTATGCCATACCTAGAATACAATATATTTCAATGACAACAATGTAAGTGGAAAGAACAACAACAACAAAAGCTAAACACTGGGTGATTATAATGACCAAGCTTGGCCCCAAGGAAGAGAAACCTCTCAGGATTTCTGCCTAAAGATGTGAATTGGAAAGTCATAGAGAAGCCCACTTTTCCCACATGAATCCTAGAAAAATAACTGAAAAGGACCCCAGAAAGACCAATGATAAAGAAAACCAGGGGGAAAATAGAAGCTACTCTACTCATTCTAGAAATGTACCAAAAGACTGGTGGAGTCAAGGAAAGGAGCCCCAGCTGGCAAGATTCGAAATCAGCCAGTACTCTAAAGAGATGGTGTTATAAGCTGCCCTGAACTCTAGTAATGGGAGTCCTGAAGTCATATCAAAGCTCTGACCCTACAGAACAGAAGAGGAAACAGAGCCAGCCCCAGTAGGTTCCTATATAGGAAGACAGGGGATTGTTGTGCACACTCCAGAACATGGGGAGCTACAGCATGAAGAAAAGGGCCAACTCAGCAACTGGGTACCAATGCTAGGGGTCTATATGGGAAATCTGAGATAAGAATATTCTCCAATATCCAATTAGGCCCTCTCATAGTCACAGTAGGGAATGGATTAACAAGATTCTTTAACAGTATTTAAAAAATTTTTTCCAATTACATATTAAAACAATTTTTAAGCATTCATTTTTATAAAATTTTAAGTTCCACATTTTTCTCCCTCCCTGCACTCCCCTCTTCTGAAAATGGTGGGCAATTTGATATGGATTATACATGTGCTACCATATAAAACATATTTCCATATTAGCTACAGTAGTGAAAGAAGAAACAGAACAAAAAGAAAAAAAAACACAGAAAAGAATAAAATAAGTGAAAAAAATATGCTTCAGTCTGCATTCAGAGCCCATCATTTTTTTTTATCTGAATGTGGATAGCATTTTCTTCCATGAGTCCTTTGTACTTGTCTTGGATCACTGTGTTGCTGAGAAGAGCTGAGTCATTCATAGTTGATCATCACACAATGTTGCAGATACTGTGCACAATGTTTTCCTGGTTCTGCTTATTTCACTTTGCATCAGTTTGTACAAGTCTTTCTGTTCTGCCTGTTCATCATTTCTTATTGTACAATAATATTCCATTACATTAAGATGCCACAGCTTGTTTCGCCATTCCCCAATTGATGGGTAGCACATCAGTTTTCAATATTTTGCCACCATGAAAAGGGCTGGTATAAATATATTCATACATGTGGGTCGTTTTCCCTTTTTTGTGATCTCTTTGGGACTCAGACCTAGTAGTAGCATTGCTGGATCAAAGTGTATGCACAGTTTGGTTGCCCTTTGAGCATAGTTCCAAATTGCTCATCCAAAGTTGGATCAGTTCCCAACTCCACCAACAGTGCATTGGTGTCCCAATTTTCCCACATCCTCTCCAACATTTAGCATTTTGCTTTTTTGGTCACATTAACTACTCTGATGGGTATGAAGTGGTACCTCTGAGTTGTTTAAAATTGCAATGCTCTAATCAAAAATGATTTAGAGCACTTTTTCATATGCCTACAGATAGTTTTGATTTATTCCTCTGAAAGCAGCCTGTTCATATCCTTTGACCATTTATCAATTGGGGAATGGCTTGTATTCTTATAAATTTGACTCAGTTCTCTATATATTTGAGAAATGAGGCTTTTAACAGAAACACTTACTGTAAAGATTATTTCCCACCTTTCTGCTTTCCTTCCAATCTTGGTTACTCTGGTTTTGTTTGTACCAAAGCTTTTTAATTTAATATAATCAAAATCACCTATGTTACATTTTGTAACGCTCTCTATTTCATTTCGTCATGATTTCTTCTGTTCCCCATAGATCTGACAGGTAGACTATTCTTTGCTCTTCTAATTTGCTTATGGTGTCACCCATTATGTTTAAATCATGCACCCATTTAAACCTCAACTTGGTAGACAGTGTGAGTTGTTTGTCTATATCTAGCTTGTATTCTGTTATTTTCCAGTTTTCTCAGCAGTTTTTTGTCAAATAGGGAGTTCTTATCTCACAAGTCTTTTAGTTTATCAAACACTAGGTTACCAAGGGTATTAACCATTGTCTTGTGTATCTAATCTATTACACTGATCCACCTCTCTGTTTCTTACCCAGTACCAGGCAGTTTTGATGATTACTGCTTTATAATATAGTTTGAGATCTGGTATTGCTAGGTTATCTTCCTTTGTATTTTTTTTTATTAATTCCCTTGATATTCTTGACATTTTGTTCTTCTAGATGAATTTTGTTGCTATTTTTTCTAGCTCAATCAAGTAATTTTTGGTAGTTTGATTGGTATGGCACTGAATAAGTAAATTAGTTTAGCCAGAATTGTCCTTTTTATTATATTGGCTTGGTTTACCCATGAGCAATTGATATTTTTCCTATTGTTTAGATCTGATTTTGTGTGGAAAGCATTTTGTAATTATATTCATATAGTTTCTGGGTTTGTCTTGGCAGGTAGGCTTCCAAGTATTTTATATTGTTTACAGTTATTTTAAATGGAATTTCTCTTTCTATCTCTTGCTACTGGGCTTTGTTGGTCATATAAAGAAATGCTGGTGATTTATGTGAATTTATCTTATATCCTGTAACTTTGCTAAAGTCATTAATTATTTCAATTAGTTTTTTTAGTTGATTCTCTAAGTACACCATCATAATATCATCAGCAAAGAATGATAGTTTTGTTTCCTCATTGCCTATTCTAATTCCTTCAATTTCTTTTTCTTCTCTTATTGCTATAGCTAACATTTCTAGTACTATAATGAATAATAGTGGTGATGATGGACATCCTTGCTTCACCTCTGATCTTACTGAGAAGGCTTCTAGCTTATCCCCATTATACATAACACTTGCTAAATAGATACTGCTTATCATTTTAAGGAAGACTCCCTTTACTCCTATGCTCTCCAGTGTTTTTAATAGGAATGGGTGCTGTATTTTGTCAAAAGCTTTTTCAGTACCTATTGAGTTAATCATATGACTTCTACTGGTTTTGTTATTGAGATAGTCAATTATGTTGATAGTTTTCCCAATACTGAACCAACCCTACATTCCTGGTATAAATGCCTGGTCATAGTGTATAATCTTTGTGACAGATTGCTATAATCACCTTACTAGTATTTTGTTCACAATTTTTGCATCAATATTCATTTGGGAAGTTGGTCTATAATTTTCTTTCTCTGTTTTAGCTCTTCCTGGTTTATGTATCAGCACCATATTTGTGTCATAAAAGGAGTTCAGGAGAACTCCTTCTTCACCTATTTTTCCAAATACTTTATATAGTACTGAAATTAATTGTTCTTTAAATGTTTGGTAGAATTCACTGGTGAACCCATTTGGCCCTGGGGATTTTTTTTCCCTAGGGAGTTCATTAATGGCCTATTTATTTTCTTTTCCTAAAATGGGGATTTACAAGATTTTTATCAGATATTCAAGACACTTGGGGAAGCTAGATGGCAGTGAATAGAGCACTGGCCCTGGAATCAGGAGGACCTGAGTACAAATCTAACCTCAGACACTTAATACTTACTAGCTGTGTGAACTTGGGCAAGTCACTTAACCTCAATTGCCCTACCTTCCCCCTTCCAAAAAGTAAAAAAAAAAAAAAAAGAAAGAAAGAAATGAGGCAAAGAATGGCCTCTTAAAAAAGGGGGGTGGCAGCTAGGTGGTGCAGTGAGTAGAGCATGGGTTCTGGAGTCAGGAGGACCTGAGTTCAAATCCGAACTCATACACTTAACACTTACAAGCTGTTTGACCTTGGGCAAGTCACTTATCCCCAACTGCCCTGCCTCCTTTTCTACCACCCCCCCGCAAAAAAAAGAGAAATTGAAGACACTGAAGTTTCTGAAGGACAAAAGGAAACAGAATTTGGTGTTCCTCTTCAGAGGGAAGGATTATTTCCATCTCCTATCTAAATGGGATCATTTCAAAGGGGTAAGAGTGTTTCAAAGGGGTAAGAGTGATCATCATCCCATAGGAATGTTTGGAATATCAGGAAAATGTTCAGAGGGTTGATGTATGCCATTTTATTACAAGGGTATGCCTGGAAGCTTTGAATAAGAAGTGTGGAAGGAGAGATTAAAGCTTACCTTGTGGTATGTTTTGAGTGTGAACTGAAGGGTGAAAATAAGAGCAATTTCCAGCAAAATGAATCCAAAATGATAAAGGTTTTGAGTGGCCTGAGAAAGGTAAGAATACTATGTGCAGGACAGAGCTTGAATCCATGGTAACAGATTTCACATAACCTTTGACAGGTCAAAGTATAGCGGCTATAAGGAACGAGAGCAGTTAAATTTGAAATGAGTCTCTGGCATTAAGTTTAGGAGTAGATCAACAAGGGAAAGCAGAATGGATGAGAACAGAGTGTAGGAGCCCTTGAGGCAAAAGGGCTTGCCATTAACTCCCTTATTTTGTATGGGCATCATGGTCTATTCATGGGAATAGATCTTGAGCCTGGGTGCCAGTTTTCCCACACACAATGTATAAATTAGTAAAGGCTAGAAAGAAAGGTTTTGCTAGTACCCTCAATCTGAAATATGGGCAGATGAGTTTGTCTTTGTGCTTCCATTCTGAACAGAGAGAGATTGCCTAAGGTAGCAATGGGTGATCAGGCAATCCTAAAAGAGTCAAATATATTTTTAATGGTTCCGCATAATTCATTGTAATGGGATTTGAGCTAGAGCTAGATAAATGATAATCTGTTCTGTTCACCCACTATTCCTTGGATTAGATGTTTTCAGCAGGTATCACTATTCTTCTGAACAGGTAGGAAAACAAAAGAGAAAGAGAAAGCAATCACTTACTCAGGTCACTGGTAGCCATGTTATAAATTAAGATTCTTGATACTGATTCAACTTAAATAACAAAGATACATCCTTTACCTAGGGTTTTTTCCCCATTTAGTACATTTTTTATAATATGAACATATTACCATCTTTCACAGGAAGTTTCTCACTCCGAGACAAGGCTGTCATAAATACGTTGAATTTCTCTCTGTCTGGACCTAGAAGGTAAATTAGAGATTATTAAAAAAGAAGAAAAATAGGATTGGTGTACAGATATTACAAGGCAGGGAAGAAAACTAAGGAATTTATTCTAAAGAAGGTGAGAGAACATGGCAGAATGGCAGAAGACTGGCTATGGAATCAAGGAAACCCAGTTCAAGTTGTATCTCACTAGGTTTCGTAATCATGAGCAAGATAATTCATCTTCTCATTCATCCCAAAAGACTCTTAAAGACTTAAAGTTCTAGATGAGCTGCTAATCTGTATTTTAGGAAAGTTCTTCACACAAATAAAATCACAGATCTAGACAAATATATGTATATTTAATTGTAAAACTTTGAAAGAGTATTTTAAGCTAAAAGATGGCAATGTGGTTAGTATGAAGAATTCAACTGCTTATTGCTACAAAAACCCATCTCCTTAACACCAATTATTCTCCCACTGATCATCTAGGTCTACAAGTCATAGAATACCATTATCTCAGAATAATTAAAATCATGTGCAGCATGATGAGGGGATGGGGGTGGGGAGGGGGAGATGTAGTTATCAAGTTAATTGCTAAGTGACCAATTTTCCTCTAGCCCAGTAGAAGACGCCATACCCAGCAGAAAACAGGCCCTGTAGTTGAAGAAGGAGACAGTTCTGAGAAGAAGGAGCTCTGGCAGTCTAAAAGAGAGCCAGCTATGGGAGAACTCAGCTTTTTAGAGAGGCTCACTCCTAACCTCTTGGTGGGAGAGGGAATGTTTCTCTCCTCTCTCCTCCCATAACATCTTATAGCAGAGATGCTCACCTAACAGGAAATAGATAGCATACCCTATAGGAAACAGGCCGAGGGAGCTTAGTGGTCATGTCCATCAGAGACATTACATGCAGGGGGAGCAGCATGAGAGCTCATGTATCAGAGGCATGAGTCACCTTACCCACATGTGTTCCCTACTAGTGTGCTCTTTGTGTATACCTACCCTTTCCCCTCACTGTGTGTGGTTGTGAGAGAACACACCCAGGTTTAAGAGTAAATGTTTTGTAGCCACCATTCTCAAGAAGGATAAACTCAGTAAACACACCTGCTTTGAGTTAATTGATTGACAGTTAATTGATTGACAATTAACTGATTGACTATTAAGAGTAAGAATATCAGTAGAAATTTATGAGATAGAGTTTTAGGAGCAGAAATCCACAAAGTACTTCGAAATTGCTGTCTCCCTCACACACACAAACACACACACACACACACACACACACACACACACACACGACCTATTTCTTATAGGGTCTAGCCCTAGGACCCTGAGAGAATCTGAAGGTAACTGTGGCATCACGGACTATATCTAGGAACTCACATCTGCTAGTAGGAAATCAGATTGGATTGAGTTAGGTAATCCAGAGAAAGAGTGAATTGTTCACATGCCTTGGTAAGAGGTGTGAGTCTGAGTTTTGCCATATATACTGTGTAAATCCCAACAATATCTCTTTTGTTGTATTTCACTCACAAAAGCCCTCTGAGATTAGTGCAACAAGCATTACTACTCCAATTTTACAGAAAAGAGATTAAATGCTTTTCCCAAGATCTTATAACTACCAAAAGTCAGAAGTAGAATTCAAACCCATTTCTCTTCTGACTTCAAATCCATCACTGTATCCACTATACAGTGTTACTTCTTGATCAAGTCCATCACCATAGAGCTTATTGATGGCTATGAGAAAAGTGTATGTTATTTTATTCTTTGACAATCTTCTTAAATTGCCTTTAATTTGAAGAAACCACAGTACTACAAGACCCCTGGGGAGAAATGGCCTGACCCACCATAGCATGTCTTCTTCCACATCAGAAATTGGTTAGTACTTGATCAACTCACCTTCAAGAAGAGGAGCACCAACTGCTTCCTGAATTGCTTGATCAGATAATTGCATTCCCGTGGATTCCAGACTATATTTGCGCTGAAGTATATCTGAATATATATCTTTTATAGGCAGAAGAGTTGTTTTATCCTGGTCCATTGTGTTGATGGTCTCTTTCAATGCTACCCACAAAATTAAAGTAATTCAGAATGTATGAACTATTTCATTCATGGGGCTAAACAAAAATTATTATTATGAATACCTTTTTCCTAGAAAAACAAGTACTTTACTAGTTAACCTTTACAGTAATTAGTCATGATTAACAAATAAAAAGTCTTAAATGTCTTTGTGACTTTTTAAATTCTTACTTGCAAATAAGGAGAATATACTTGAAAAAAGTAGTTTTTTCTAACTAAAGGCTCAAGACATTAAGGATTTCCTTCAGTGTGTTCTCAGTTTCTAGGGATAGTAATTCTTATACATTAAACTCTAGTCTTAGGATCTTTCATCTTATTTTGCCCAGAAGCAAGATACCAATTCACTTCCCAGACATCGTTCCCGGCCATACAGACTATGGATCTAGTTAAACTCACCGTTCTTCCACACACTGACACTCTTATTTCCCATCACCATCCTTCCCTCCTGTCTCTCTACCCCAAGCACATATCTAGAATGATTCCATCCTTACTTCTACCTCTTAGAATCCTTAACTTCTTTCTAGATTCAAGCTCAAGTGCCATCTTCTACATGAGGCTTTTCTTGATTCTCCAAGCTGTCAATAAATTCCCACCCACCCTTCCTGGAATTTATTTTTTCAGTATGTTGCATATACCCCCATGTATACTTCATCTCACCTTGCTAAACTGCAAGTTTCTCAAGAGCAGGAGTTAAAATCACACTTGTCTTTGTATCTCCTCCAAGCACCTAGCACATAGTAGGTGCTTAGCAAATATTTTTTGATTAATTGAACATGAAATTGTTTTTCTTAATTCAAATAAGAGACCTTGCATTTATTCCCATTTAATTTTATTTTACTAGATTCAACTCAACATCTCATCCCACTGAGATCCTTTGGCATCCTGTATCATCTAAAGAGTGCATTTCTCCCAGATTGGTATCATCTGCCAATTTGATAAGCACGTTGTCTTTGCCTTTATCCAAGTCAATGATAAAATATTAAATAGCACAGGGCCAAGATCCTTGCAACAATGAACTAGAGACTTCATTCCAAAGAAATATCTCAATATTCTTTGGACATGGCTATTCAGCCAATTCTAAATTCATCTTCTAGTCCACATCCATTCATCTTGTTATTCATTCAATGAGCATTTATTTAAGCATCTACCATGCACAAAAAAACATTAGGAACTGACATTTATATAGCACTTTAAAGTTTGCAACTCACTTTACATACATGACCTTGTCTGATTCTCACAACAACTCTCTGAGGTTAATATGACAGTGTTATTAGCTTCTCATTTGGCAGAAAGGAAACTGAGGCTCAGGCAATGTTGCATATTGTTGCATATTGTTACACAGATTAGAACATATCAGACAATATACAAAACTCCCATTAGGAGTGATATAACTCAGCTCATCTAACAGAGAGGCCCTCCTGTCACTCAAAGGGAAATTCCCCCAAACCTCAGAGAGGTAAGTTAGAAATTATGGATATATTGATGGGCTGGCTGTGCTCACATCTTGCCTCTGATTCATACTGGCTGTGTGTGCAAATCACTTGAACCGTCAACATTTCAGAGAGCCCTCTAAGATCATAAATCCCAGATAAAATCCCAACCTGCTTTGATAAGGGAAGCTCCCTTACCTAGAAATTCCCTAGATCAATAATGAGTTGGTTAGTATCACACAGCTAGCAAGTGTCTAAGATGAGGCTCAACCCCAGGACATGCTCACTCAAATCCCAGTACTCTCCCTCTATACCACTCTGACTTGACAGACGTGGTACTCTACCATAATTATTTGACAAAACTCTTACCAACAAAATTGGCAAAACTGTCAGTGGTCCTTAAAGTTGACACCAAGTCTTTGATATTTACCGAGTCATCATCTGCAAGGTAGAAAAGAGAAAGACTGAGCCAGAACAAAACTCATGGACAAAGTACTTATTGGTCCGTTTATTGACCAGTAAAAGGGAAGTTTAATTATTTTTTAAATTTCTCTGGGATATTTTATATTTATTAAGTGTTTGAAACTCATTTTACTGCTACTCCCAACAACCCTAGAAAGTTGGCATACCATTCCTGATTCTAATTACAAGTAAACAGAAGTTCAAAAAAGTTGAGAGAATGAAGTCAACAGACTATAGGTAGTGAACGGCATCAGCACTCACAACACCCAAACTTCTCAACTTTTGCAAGCTTTTACTAGTTTAGTTCCTAGCTGAAGATTTTCCTCAGAGTAATGGAGAGAAAGCCAGTCCTGAAATCAGCAAGAGCTGGCTATGACACATACTGGTTGTGTCATCTTGGTCAAATCACATCTAGCTTCTTGAGGCTCTAAGACTACAAGTGCAGGGAGTTTCCTTACCCAGGAGTTTTCAGTACCAGTGGATAACCCTGGCTTCAAGCCAGAAGCATTTGCATTAGAAAAAAAGACAACCTCTCACTAGTTGGTAGAATGATGACAACAATGCTTGCTTGCATGAGGGGGATAGATGATATGAAAGCTTTGGAAGGAGAGACATTCTTCCTTCCTACTATTAGGGAGTAGACAAAAATATATATATATATATATATATATATATATATATATATATATAGAGAGAGAGAGAGAGAGAGAGAGAGAGAGAGAGAGAGAGAGAGAGAGACATAGATATAGATATATAGATTAGATAGATAGATAGATAGATAGATAGATAGATAGATAGATAGATGCAGTTCTAGATTCTCTTCAGGGAGAAACCAGAGAGAAGAACAACAAACTTTGGATAACAACACAGAAGGGAAACCCAGCTCCTCAACCAACATGTTTCTGATTTCCAGTTTTTTCTCCCTTGAGGAAAATTTTACCCTCAACTGATATGAGATGTATCACTCCTAGTGGGAAATCCTATTTACTCTGTATATGGTCTGGTATATAATCTTTATATTTTCTAACTTGTTTTTTTATCTGATTGTTTAAAATGTTTAAACAATGTTTAAAAAGTTCCAAGAGACAGAGTTTCTGGGTAAATAAAAATCAGTTTTATCAACTACATCTAGAAAGCAGTCAATAAAAACAGGCTCATTGTGCCCTCAGTAGCCAAGGGACAGAACTTGTTTAACCTTTGAGATTCATAAAGTCTTTTGAAAAAGGAATGTACCTTGAAAATAAACTCTGACTGTTCAACAAGCAATAAGAGAGAATGTTATAATGGAAGGTGGGTTCTATTAAAATGAAGGTCTTTGGGATACATGACTTGGATCACCCATGTCTTGGTCAAGGAGACTTAGCAATTTCTATATATCATCTGACAAAAGGGAGAAGAATGTATATTTTTCCCAGACCTAGCAAAATAATTTCTATTTGGAAGAAGAGTCATTCCAAGGAGAAACATAATGAGCAAGAATCCATCCATTAACCTAAACTTAGAATTTCTTTTACTGTTTTTGATCTAGATCTTTAGTTTGGGAGTCTTTGAGAGAGATTTTCCCATACTGATTCTGAATGAAGAAGTAGAAAAGGGAAAAATGCTGAGTCCTGATTCAATAATTAGTTATTAATACAAGAGAGAAATAAGCATTTTTCTCATTGGGTAAATGGGTTTTCTTGCTATTTACTATTTGTGATGGTATTTTGTGTAACTAGCATTTTGTTGGAAGGGACCAAGCCTGTGGTGATAAGATTATATACTCCTTCCTTTTTAAGGAAATATTACAAGTTTAGGAGAATTATTGTTTTTATGTTCAAATCACTTTTCTTGTCATTATTCCTAAAAGACAAAGGGGTGCCCCAAGCTTATGGCCAAAAGTTTAGTTACCTCCTACCAAAAGCTACCGAATGCTAGCACAAAAAAAAAAATTATCACAAATAATGAATAGTAAGTAAACCTATTTATCCAAGAAGATAGCTAGCAGAAATCAGAGGAGTTACACAGATTAGAACATATCAGACAATATACAAAACTTCCATTAGGAGTGATATAACTCAGGTCATCTAAGAGAGAGGTCCTCATATCACTCAAAAGGAAATTCCCCAAAATCTCTAGAGAGGTAAGTTAGAAATTATGGATATATTGATGGGCTGGCTGGCTCACATCTTGCCTCTGATTCATACTGGCTGTGTGGGCAAGTCACCTGAACCCTCAAAATTTCAGAGAGCCCTCTAAGACCATAAATTCCAGAGAAAATCCCAACCTGCTTTGATAAAGGAAACTCCCTTACCTAGAAGTTCCCTAGATCAATAAAATCACAGGTCCAGTTCCATTCCCCATTCCAAAAAAATGAAGACTATGAGGCTTCAGAGAAAAACAAGGGAACCATATAAATCAATACAAAGCAAGTAGAACCAGGAAGACGTTATGCACAGTGATTCCAATCATGTAAATCAAAAGAATACTAAAGGAAGCCAAATTCTTAATTGTAATAACCTATGTTAGTCTTGGGGAAAGGGTAATAAATGGAAGACTCCTCTCTCTGATGGGGGGCTAATGATGAACTCCTTAAAGGAAAAGATCATGTCTTTGGGACCTGGACCCAAAGTCCCTGAAGCCAGATCTCTGGTGTTCACCTGAGGAACTCAGTCCATCCCAGTCAATAATCCTTTTAACTGCCCTTTCACTGGGGCTCTCACATCACTTCTTCCATTGTCTGCACCTGGTCCTAACTCAGGGTACTTGCCACTCCTTAATCCCATCCAGATCTTCCCATAGTTTCTCTGTATAAAATATCAATATCATTCTTACCAATTGCACTGATTCCTTAAGAGTCTGGCCCACTTGTATTGGCGTAACAAATAGTACAGACTCACTAGGAATCTCACCCACAGCATCTGGTGTCATAATAGACTTGCTACTTGGACTGAAAGAAGGCATGAGGGGTTGAATTCTTTTGAGGCAGACCCCCACCCTGTACTCTTGCATTTTGAGATGCCTAGCACCCCTAGACCACAACACCTCTTCATCTCAACAGAGAGGTACAGGACTATGGGAGCAGAATGCTGCATACACTGTCAGACAAGGTCACTGTATAAGTTTTTTTGTTGTTTAAATGTCTCTGTCGCAAGGGTTTTCAATGCTGGGAAGGAAATAAGGCGAGGCTTATATCAAGGAATTAATGATATAAAAATTAAATGCATCAATAAAACAAAATCATAAATTATAAAAATAAAATGCTCACCTGTAGATGTAAGTACTTTTTCCAACTGTTCTGGAGGCAAAATAATTCCCATATTCTTCAAGACATAACCCAGGTCCTTCTTGGCTACCTTGTCATCTTTGATCATATTTAAGGCAATTATTTTATCAGATGGCACTAGAAGCAAACAAATGGAAATTACTTAGGAGAGTTCCTTAAAATTTATTTTAAAAAAAAGGGTGTTGGGGGAAGGTGTTTTTTATACTACTGGGCTGATAAGTGGTACTCCCTGTCTAATTACCAGATTCTGTAATCAAGAAGGGGGGAAGGAGGGAAGGAGAGGAGAAATCTGTGCAAGAAGGCCAAACTTGCCATGAATTTATTCTCAGCGATGTCATATTCAGGAACCCATGCTTATTTATTACCAGGGCTCTACCAATTTTTCCTCTGGTGATAAAAATGAACCAATAGTAGTAAATTCTCATTCTGTCAATGTAATAAGATCAAAGCCTGTGTTAGCTCTGACCCTTCCAAAAAGAAGCAGATTTAATTCAAACCTAAACTAAGAGCTCTTGTGAATATAATCAAGAATGTGTAACACAAGGCCTAAAGATATCCCCAAGTAAACAACTTACTTAAGCCTTGACGTAACTTCAGATGCATGTGAAATGTCTTAGACTTGGCCATCAGTATACAATCCACTTGACCTTGCAGGATGTTTGGCTCTATAACTCCCTATGTTATTCTGGTAGTGTTTAAATTGTCTAAAAAATATCTTAAGGCATGTTAATGAAGTTGGTCCTGGGAAAAATGGCTTAGTAAGAGAAGTTTTGGAACCTGCCATTTCCTTCTTCAGCATTTCCATCACTTTTGGGGGTGCCTTGCTCTAAACTTCTGGTTGTAGATAGCTAGTCCCTTCCAGATGACCCCAGACTGACAAGTCCCATCATTCCCTCATAACCTCCACACTTCTGCCACTCACCCAGACTTGTTCTCCTTCCAGCAATGGCCCAAATTCCAGACCTTTCCTTTTTACCCTATGAAAAGTTGCCTGCCTTGAATTATAGGACCATAGATCATAGCCATTCCTTCAGGATACTATTTTTTGTTTCCCAACCCAGTATGATCAATTACCCTGCTGCATTAACGACAATGTCACTCAATACATTTAGCACAATTACACTTTAACAGAACTGTAGACTTTTAGGAGTTGGAAGGGATCTCAAGAGATAATCCAGTTCAACCTGTATCCAATTAAAAAACCACTCTACAGCATTCCTGACAAAAGCTCAGCTGGCATCTGCTTGAAAAACTCCAGGGAGGAGAAACCAGTGTTTTTCCAGGGTAGTCTATTCTAATATTCTAATACCAGCTGTAATTGTAAGAGAGTTTTTCTATCATATTGTGTATAAGTCAGCCTTTGAAATTTCCATCCATTGTTCTTAGTTTTGCTCCCTATGGCCAAGAAAAACAAATCTAATCCCACCTTCAACATAAGGACCAAATATCTGGGGAAAGCTGTTGTAGAACTAAATCTTTTCTTCTACAAACTAAACATCTGCACGTTCCTTCTTTAGCCAATGAACTAACTTAACTTTCTTTCTATGAAACAAGTAGCCTTCTGTGAGGTCCTTTTGCCTATTATGCTTTCTTGTAATGTAAAAACAGGAAAGTAGAAATTCACAGTTGACTATTCCAGTACTTTGCAAACAACTCTTATTTTTAAAGAAACTGGTATGAGGGATGGGCTCCTTAAAGAAGCAGTTCTAAAGATTATGGGAAAACTCCTAATACCAAATTCTGAGGCACAGGATAGGGTCCTATTTTAAGACTCATGAATACATAGAGGGTCTTCACCCCTAGGGAAATCAGAAAGCCAATAGCTGAAGGTCTAGGATTAGAAAGAAGGTATCCATGTGAGCCACTGTTCTCTAAATTAATTCAGTCCCCAAAACATAGTTTTTCTGGGGAAAGGACTTTCTCATTTTCATCATAAAAAAGCCCTTAAATTCCATGTCAGGGCTTCAACCATTAGCCAAGCATAAATTCTGTTGTCCTATATTCATTTGCATTCCTAATGAGTTTACTGATACTCCATAATACTCCACATTTCTAAACAGTAAAAGTGAATTTATAGCAATCACAATCAATCCATTTCTTACATATCTTCTCCTGTGCTTGTTTTCTTGTATCTTCCAGAGCCTGACAGAACTCGTCAAAATCTACATTTTTATTTTCTGCAAGATAAAATATTTTAGACACAAAATATTTCAAATATGTCAGTCTTGCTAAATAAAGATCAGGATATAATGAAGACATTATACATTATTATACTGGTTTCTATGTCATTGATGAGCAAATAAGTTGATAAAAACTGATTACTTTTTTCAAATGTTACGTGACCAAAGAATAATACTACTAATAATAACTAACATTTATATAATGTCTTAATGTTTGCAAAGCACTTTTTACATGTTATCTATTTTTGCAGGATGACTGATATCAAAATAGGTCATTCGAGAATAAGTAATAAAAGAGTAATAAAACATTCATTCTCCAACCAAATTCAATTATAATTTTGGAGTGAGGTTTAGAGGACAGGCTCACAGAAAGCCATGAATCCTGGCATGACCTGTGATCATCTTAGAAGTCTCCTGGGTAGAAGAGTTTTAGCTCCTTGGGTAAGGGAAGCTATGAAATTTCCTTGCTTTAGTAATCTTTAAGAAGAAAGAAAAAGTCCCTAATAATCAGGGGAATGCAAATCAAAACAATTTTAAGGTATCTCCCATTAGAATGGCAAAAACTGAAAAAAAAAAAAGTTATTGTGGGTGGACTGTAAGCACTCTTAAAATAACACTGATAGGACTATAACTGGTGCAAACATTTTGGAGAACAATGTGACAATATGCCATAAGAGTCACAGAGAAATCAATAAGTCAACAAGCCCAACTATATGCCAAGGCAATTTCCATACCTTTTGAGTCAACAATTTCTACTTCGAGGACTTATTTCAAAGTAACATTAGGAAAAAAAGACTATTTGTAAAAATATGTATTATCCACAGCTACTTGTTTTGTAATAGAAAAATGAGGGGAACCCCTATCTACCCAAATATTGTACATCAGCTAAATTTTATATTGTATATTATAATCATTAAAATTAATGAATGTAAAGCAAATGAGTAAATATGGAAAGACCTATATGAAGTGATAGAAAGTGAAGTCATCAGAGCCAGAACTGTATACACACTGACAAATATGTTTTTGAAAGAAAGGAAAAGAAGAGGGGAAAATACAAAGGGAGATGGAAAGAAAATAGAATAGGCAGAGGGAAGGAGAATAAGGAGGAGGAGGAAGAGGGTAAAATGGAAGGAAGAAAAAAGATAGAACTTCAGACATACCTGGAAAGAAAGATAGAATGAAAGCATCTTCTTTGCTTGCTTGTTATACTAAATTAATTTGGTTAAGTATCAAGAACATATGTATATTTTATTCCTTATTTTCATATGTTTAATTAATTCTATGCATAATGATGATCATTAAATCTATCTTTTTTTAAATAAGAGAAACAATCATCAGTTTTGGCTTAGTGGCCTTTTAGTGGCCTTTGGTTTAGTGGCCTGAAGAAGTTAGGGAGGTTAGATCAGATGACTTTTAGAGACTGTTTCTGGCTCTCAGGTTCTCTGATTCTATTTCTGTTCTTGATTCATTGAACCTGTTTAAGTCCATTACTTGTCCATTCAAAAACATCAGTTACTATTCTGAATATTTTATCTCCTTCATTCCACATTTCATCAGGAGAAAGGGCTCGGATCCCCTTTGATTAAAGATGGAGTCAGGTTACCAGTCTGAGACTGTAAACAGATAGGGATGTCAGGACTACGGATGATAAGGAAAGAAATTCCAAGCTAAAGTTAGGAACACCAGAGAACTAAGTCAACCTAACTTGGAGAAGGTCAGAAACGATAAGAGTCAGACTTATTAGGGAAATAATAATAATAGTTACTATTTATATAGTTCTGCTATGTTCACAAAGTGCTTTATTTATATTATCTCATTTAATCCTCACAACATCCTGTGAGGTAGGTGATATTATTAACCCCGTTTTACAGATGAAGAAACTAAGGCTGAGAATGATAAGGGTTACATTCCTGCCCATCATCAGACAACTAGTGTCCTGAGACAATATTTGAACTCAGAACTTCCTGACTTTATCTCCATCACTCTATCAACCGCACCACGGTGAGTACCTGGCATTGACTTCTCATTGTCTCACTGACTTTTGATTTTGGTTTGCAGATTAACTCAGGCTCGGGGGAGAGGGGAAGCTGGACAGCTAATGGGAAGGTTCTCCAAAACAAGGGGTCTTCCTGGTCAGGGTATTTCTAGCTCTTCCCACTGAGTTAGGCTATAAGATGACCCTACTTTATAGAATCTAGCCCTAAGTCTGCCAAGAGGAGAAAGGTCTTTGGAATTCTGGTCCCTGGTTCTCCTCTTTTTCTCATGGTAATTCTCTACACAAGGATATAGTAGGCACCTGCTAATTGTTTACTGATTGACTTCATATTTAAAATACCAACCATCTTTTGGCACTGCCTTCACTGCCTCTTGGAATTCCTCTTCCGTCAAATCAGGGTCTAATGTGTGCAGAGTATCCCACAAATTGTGCACTGAAACCTTATTGCCCTTAAATGTCTCCACTTTTTCAAGATTTTCTTCTATTGCTGTGGGTTTAGAAGGGGGAAAAAGGTTCATTTATGTTGTGTTGATCCAAGAACTTAATACACTGAATTTTTCTGAGTCATCATCAGCAAATAGAGTATTTCTATTAGGTAAAATTTTTCTTTAGAGTTATCACTTTTCTATTCTAAAGTACATTTTTTCAAATAAATAGGCTCTAATGAATAATATTAAGATTATACTAAGCAGAATTTTATCCTTTTTTAAATTACTCAGAAGGCGTTTCAGGAATTTTAGTAGCTCAAGGCCATTACTATAACCAATGTATCACAGATATACATAAATGCATTGCCAATTAGTAGGACTTGAGATAAACCAGCTATCACTCTATATCAGTCTGTGTCTGAAATAACATCAGCCTGTCTAGTGAAATGTGTCTCAGTGGTATATTTGCATGTATCAGGAACGCAGGAATGCCCATCCTGCTCCACTCGTGGTTAAGATGGCCTCAGAATAATGGGGCACCCAAAATAGTCAGATCTTGGGCCCAGTTTAACCAAGCTGTATAGATCTGACTTGTTCACAGACAGTCCAGCTTTACAAATGGCCCCTTGCTCAGAGGGCAATAAGATTCATGTGCCATTTGGGGAAATAATAATGATAACAACAATAACAGTACTGGCCTGTCTGCTACTGAAGTTGTACTGAGGACACAGTGAGCCTACAGAGGCTAAGCTTATAATGCTTTTATTAAACTACAACAAGCAATTATTTTATCCACCTGTGCAATGGCCCATAGAGCATTAAATATAAAAGAATAATAGAGCAGAATAGAGAGTTATCCCAAGACTATTTCAATCTGCACCCCTTTAGAAAGGATGAAAACAAGTTTGATGATGATGATGATGGTAACATTCCCCTCGAAGCCCAAGCTATCCTCCATGTTGTGAAAAGACGGCAGGTCAGAGACTGTATTCCCTCAGACCACCATGAGACCCTGAACAACACTAGCCATTTAGATCCTAACAAAACCATTGATTGGATTAGCACCCCAGTGAAAGTGATAAAAACTATTCTTCTGAATCTAAGAAACAGGGTAACATAGATTTGCAGTCTGGCCTTACTCAAAACTATAATTATGATCAGTTTGACACAAAGAATTATATAGTGTAACAGTAAGAAACATCAAAACCAGTCAGAAATACCAGTATGCTACATGTTGGAAATGCTTTGCTGTATATGAATTGGATCAAATACATTTTCATTATGTACCAATGCTATATCATAACAAAATTGGGAATGGATCTCACCAATTAAAAGCAAAGGTTTCATACTGGATTTGGTTGGTTGGTTGGTTTTTTGTCAAGAGTACCCTCAGCTCCAAGGGGAGCTCTCCACAAAGGAGGAAGAGAATTGACAGATATCATTAGAGGCCATGATAAACAGAACCGAAATTTAGAGGAACACTTTTGGAACTGGCAAATATCACTGAACCAAATAACAGTAAAGACCAATAACAAGTACGTGTATGAATGGCTAAGATCCAAGAATGGAATTTAAATGCCTTCCATGGATGAGACCCATATGAACTCAACCAACAATATGTTAACAAAGAAGCATTAAATAAATGACTGAGTCATGAAGATTTGTTTGTAGAAAGGGAAGGAATTATGATGGTAATTAAGTGCCAGAAATTATAGAAGCAATATCCTTACAGAGCTCTGACTTAATGATTCAATTTTGGTTATGAAAGGGAATAGTAAGGACTGTGTAGTATATCAAAGCTAACTATAATAATTTAGCATCTACCAACTACCTAGCAAGATATGATGTAGTGGCTGGAACTATATACATTACCAACTCACTGTTTCTCATGATATGACAAATCTCCATTCTCCATTTAACCAATAAATCAAAGCATTACATACCACACTGTTGTCCACAATCATTCATACATAACAGTGATCCATAAAAATTTAAGAACAAAGTTTTGTAATCACCCATATTAAATCCTCACAGTCTCTAAGGTATGTAGAATAAAAAGCTTTTGAAATAAAGAGACCTTACAGAGCAGGTCAAAACCATACAGCAACAGAAGGAGATCCGTAACATCCCTGTTGTCTGGTCTGCCACTAGACCAGAGTTGTGGTAGGGATGCTTACAGTGCGACTATGGAGGAGGAGCTTACATCCAAATACTTTTATTAAAATACAAAAGGTAGTTATCTTGTCTTCTTGTGCAACAGTTCACAGAATATTAAGTATAAAAGAATAATAATCGGGTAATGATTCATCCCAGTACTGTTTCTATCGGAAGACCACTGAAAAATATATAATTTTTATATAATATATAAATAGATATAAATAGATAATATATAAAATAGATAATAGTAATTAACTGCCACTTATATAGAACTTTAATGTTTGCAAAGCACTTTAGGTACATTTTCTCTTTTGCGTCTCACAACTCACAATTATGAAATAGGTAACACAGCTATTAATTATCCCTAAGATTTTAATACTTTATGCCTCTTTACTTTACAAATGAGAAAAATAAGACACAGAAAAGTTAAGTGATTTGGCCAAGGTTACATTGCTAGTAAGTATCAAAGGCAAGATTTTTAATCCAAGGTTTCCTGATTCAGTTAAACTTTTCAAACCTTAGTTTCCCAATCGGTGAAATGGAAATGCCAATACAGATCATACCTTCAACTACATTTAAAGACACAAGCCCAGATTAACAATGTGTCCTATCTTTGAATGAGTCAGTCAACTAGCAATAATTAAATGATTAGTAATGTGCCAGTCACCATGTTAAGCTCTAGCGATAAAAAGAAAGATAAAAAGCAGGCCTTGGCCTCAAGGAGCTCACAGTCTAATGGAGAAACAACAAATTCTACACATACAAGAACTAAACATATATATATATATATATAATATATATATATGTATGTATATATACATATATATACACACATATATATGTATATATACATATGTATGTATGTATCCAAATATATACCTACATACACAGTATACACTTATATACATACATAATCATATATATACATATGTGTGTATATATATATGTATATGTATGTGTGTATATGGAGAGAGAGAGAGAGACAGAGAGAGACAGAGAGAGAGAGAGAGAGAACCTTTCCTTTGAGACTATCCCTAATTTGTCCTGTATTGCAGGCTAGTGAAAATGAAAATGCTTGGAGTTAGGAGATGAAAGGTCATATGCCAAGAAGAGCAAGAAGGATGTTGAGTTGAAAATCTAAAAATCCAAACTTCTCTTGATGTGGTATGAAGATTTTACTAACCTTATTTTAAATACTATTCAAAAATCTGTCTCATAAAATATCATGAGTCTTGTAACCTGGTTGTAGAATAATTTAGGGATAGGGCTAAAAGTTAAAAGTCCTAGCAATACTATCAATATCTCATCTATATCCATATCCATATCAATGTCATAGGATCCTGGCGTTGGTAAAGATCATCTAGCCTAGCCCCCTACCTGATCAATCAATCCCCTGAACAACACAGGGTCATAGATGTAGAACAATAAGAAACCTAGTTCAATCAGATCAACTACCTTATTTTTAACAGATGAAGAAACTGAGTCATGGAGAAGTTAAGTGATTTGTCCATGGTTATAACAGAGGCAGGATGAGAACCCAGATCCTCCAGCTCCAATATCCATGACAGGTTGATGGTCTAGCCTCTCCTTGATTTCTTCCCATGACAGACTTTCTATCTCAAAAGACGGCAATCCCATTTCCAGACAACTCAAAATGTTGGGAAATTCTTCTTTATATTGAGCCAAAACCTATTTTCCTGTAACTTTTATCCACTCAATCTAGTTCTCCAGTCTGCCGCCAGAGCGCGTTTTATCCCACTTCCACATTACAGGCCTTCCTGCAAATATTGTAAGACAGCAGATCATTTTCCCCACTAGATGGCATTAGATTCTCGAACTTAAAACAGGCTCCAATCCATCCACAAATTAACAGCGAGCCCACCTGGTTTCCAAATACCTCTTCTCCTCCCCTGCTCTTTACCTTTGCTATACTCCTCACCACGAACGGCTAGAAGAGGTAGGGGACCTGAAGCTTTGAGTCCACATTTGGCCCTCTAGGTCCTCAAGTGAGGCCTTTTAACTGAATCCAAACTTCACAGAACGATAGGTTTGGATTCAGTCAAAGGGCCGCACTTGAGGACCTAGAAGGCCACATGGGACCTCCAGGCCACAGATTCCCCACTTCTGGACTAGGAGGTAGGAGAATGAATAGGTGCAGATTTTAACTTCTTACAATTTGAAATGAGCTCCAGGATTAAGGAACAGAGTTGAGGGGTGGCTAGGTGGTGCAGTGAATAGAATAGTGGCCCTGGAGTCAGGAGGATCTGAGTTCAAATTCGGCCTCAGACACTTAACACAAAAACTAGCTGTGTGACCTTGGGTAAGTCACTTAACCCCAACTGCCCTAAAAAATTAAATAAATAAATAAAATTTAAAAAAAAAGGAATAGAGGTGAAAAGGAACAGGGTCAAATTATCTTGGAGGTAATCCGTGAGATTTTTTTTTTGCTTGAGGTAACTTTTGAATATATCTTTACATTCTTTTACAATTACGTGTGTTGATTTTGAAATATCTAGATTACAAAGAAGAAGAAAGTATGATTTTACTTACATTTTCTTTTGCCTAACCAGGGGTCACTCATCACAGTTTTAACAAACTTATTAAAATCTACTTTTCCTTCACCTGAAAGAGAACATGAGAGAGAAAAAGATTAATGTATAGAGTGACAGTTTCCTAAAGTCTTCTTCAGTAATATGTTTAGTTTGATCTTCCCTAATTCTTTCAGTTAGTAAGCCCATTACTAAAAATAGGGATTTATCTAAGTAAGGAGTTAGATGAGATGCAGCAGGGGATACAGCTTAGAAGACCGAGTTTAGGGTGAGGAAGACTGGCGATTCTTACACGTTCTCTGCTCTAGAAATGAAGGCAAGTCACCTCGCTTTTCGGTGCCTCAAACAACTCTCTGGGATCATAAATCACAAAACAATTTGCCAATCTGTGAGAAGGGAAGGAGTTCTCACACTGAGAATTCCCCACATTGATAAAATCACAAGTACGGACCAAAAACAGTAGGGAGGGGATTCTGCACTCAGAAATAAGATAAAAGGCATTCAGCCAATACCACCTAGTAACTGTGAAAACAGAAACACAAAAATCAAATCATAATACTAGTTCAGACATCTACAAGGCTTGAAAATATTTACATGAACGTACATTTATCATTTGATCCTCACAATAAATTTGTGAAATAGGTACTATTTATTATCACTATTTTACAGATGAAGAAAAGTTAAGCAATTTGCCCCAAGGTCAAAGAGCTAGTAAATAATTGAGGCAGAACTCTAACCCAGATCTTCTGATCCACTATACCTGACTGACCTTGTGTCCACTGAGGACGAGGAATGGATTATGAGAAATTCTTTTTTTTTTGCTTTTTAGAGGGCAGGGCAATTGGGGCTAAGTGACTTGCTGTAACGATACTAGGATTTGAAGATCTTCCACGCCCCTTGAGCTTGCTGATGTAGCAGGAAGGGGTGGAGCAAGGGAACGCCGGAGCCAAGCTAGTCTCTGTGCGGTGCGGACTGGAAGCGGCGTCAGAGG